>JACEFO010002132.1:0-373601 GCA_015342445.1 Digitaria exilis | reverse complement strand
TTAAACCAACGTACTTAACTAGATCGTACAGCAGCAGGCCCACACGAAGGTGAGTTCAAGAGATTACAACATTCCACAGATTAAATACAAAGATAGGGTACAAAGTTATTACAGACTGAGTTCAAATTAAAATCAGAGTACACAAGTTTTGCAGCGGAAAATTAAAAGTTCAACAACTGAAATTTAGAAGTTCATTGCAGCGGAAGTAAATAAACTAACGACGAAACAAGTAACTCCGTGATGAGGCCTGCCACGAAGCTACTCCTCCCGATCCTCGCCAGAGGACGGGACCCATTCGATGTGCCAGCCAGGTGGAACCTGGGCAGGCCAAGTCATAGCATCCACATCCAAGATTATACCTGAAAAATAATGCCACAAGCAAGGCTGAGTAATACTAATACTCAGCAAGGCTTACCCGTCGGGTGAAAACTACATCACCGACATCTAGACAATGAAAAGGCTTTTGGCTGGTGGGTTTGTTTGCCAAAAAGCGACTAAAGGTAGATCCTTGCTTTCAAGTTTTAGCACCGTATTCTAATAAGTTTAACCATTCTAGATTAGCATCCTCTCTAAGCATACAAGTGGAGCAATACAATTTAATTCATAGAACAAATTCATAATCTCAAATTCCACTTATTACTCGATGTGACGTGACGGTCAAGCAGTCTCATTAACCGCGAGAAGCGACAGTTCGAACCGAATTTGTGCTACCTGGCCAGGGAAAACCCAACACACACGGATACTCTGCTTGAGATAAAAGGTACAAGCATTTTCCCAACCTTTCCCATCTATCCACAATTCGGAACCGGGTCCACTTCCTTAGGATGAAGGTTTACTGCTTCACTCACAGCATCACGCATACATCCACGAGTGTACGGCAAGGGAAAACAGAGTTTCCAAGGAGAGATGGCTATCGGCCCTAGCTGCTTCAAGCTGGTACCGGGCTTACCGGCTCCCATATACCGGCATGCATGTGGTACGTTCAAAAACTTGACTTAGTATCCACACCTTCCGACCTTAACCAATTATCAAACACGGACGGGAGATCTACATCTATCCTCCCGCCCCGTCAATCCTTATGATTCCAACATAAGTAAAGACGAACAATTCCTATGTCTCGCGAGTGACAGGAAATCACTCGACTTGTAACGAACCTACAGCAATGCTCTACCGAACCTTTCATACTAGTATTGCAAGTCATGGGTACTAGGAAATGTGCAGCTAAGGTATTCAATCAACTCCTTGAACGTAAATGCACAAACATAGAGAATTCAAGTGCATATTTTGGTAAAGGTTAGGTCATGCTCCGGGGCTTGCCTTCTTGCTCGGACTGAGAGTTAGCCTCCGGGTTGTTCACGTCTGCACCGGCACCGGGCTCCGGGGCTTCTTCCTCGTCGTCTGCGGGATGAGGGTGTAGTCGCCGTCTGGGATAGTGCCTTGTACATGATATGCATAACTTAGGGTGGCTGTTCTGGAATTTCAGATTCCATTTATTTTATTCTATCTAACTACAAAAAGGTTTATTCTTTTATATAAATCGATTTCCATCTAGATTACTTCGCATTTTTGTTTCTCCATTTCTGTTCATCATTTTATCTATAAACTTTATGGCAGCTACTGGAGTATAAGAGCTAAGCTCACTCCAAAATTTAGCTAATTTCGAGCTACACATAATTTATTAAAAATCTAACAAGTTGCTGCCAGCAGAAATGAATTTAATTCATATAAAATTGAAAATTCAACCATTTCAGGAGATCTCCCTACCAAAGTTAAGCATAAGTATGAGGAGGGCTCTGGCCAAGTGGTGGCTCAAAATAACCCTTTGGGTGATCCTCAATGATTTTCTAACCAAAAAAACACATATTTAATTATTTGCCATCCTAAACAGAGCAAAAATTAAGTTTTTCATTTTTAACATGTGTTCTAACAAGTTTTAAGCTCTCAGGAGCAGAATGGTGATTTTTCACTGCACATATTATTTTTAATGATTTCTGCACTGCAAAAAGACAGAAAACCTATTTTAATTCATAAAAAGGAGCTAAACATCATATTTTTGGGTCTTCTTTGGACACAAGCTGTCCAAAGCCACTATACACAACATATCCAAAGCTCAACCCTAGCGCAGCTCTGGATTTGAAATGGTGCATAACTTTAGATTTTCCTTGTTTGAATTTTAATTCAAAAACAGTTCGTCAAAAGTACAAACATGTCTAATAGAGATTGTAATTTAGACTCTCACGAATCCAGGGAGTATTTTTGTGCATTTTTTCCGATTTTTGTACGATTTTTAATCGATTTTACAAGTTTCGGGAAAAAAATCAAACCTAGACTTAAGAATCTGTTTACGCAGAGAACCCTAGATCTTTCAAAACTTCGCGAACGAGTCCCTGGACTTTTGCGCAGAGACCCCTAAACAAAGGTAGACGATGAACTTGGGTCCCTGGGACCTCGCCGGAGTTGCGCCGGCCAAATGGCGGCGAACTAGGCTCGGGGAAGTGGGGAAAAAGATTCCTGGGCTCACCACGAGTCGTTTGGGGACGGTTGGGAGGCCGGGGATGGTCGGAGTTTCGCCGGCGACGAGGTGGGTGGCGGCGCGGCCGCCGCGGCTTCTACGCCGGCGAGCTCGGGGTCGTTCGCGGAGGGGGGAGAGGTCCTTGAGCACCAGCAGAGCTTGGGGAAGCTAATGGCGTGCTCGAGGAAGCTCGGGGACGGCTCGGAGTAGGGTCTCGACGTGCGGGTGCTTCGACGGCCGGAATTCGCGATTTGGGGAAATCGCAAATTCTCGCCGGAGAAGGGACAATAGCTTGGGAAAGTTGGGGGTTTTGGAGCTGGTGGAGTGGACTAGCTCCGTGCGGGATGGATTGGGGAATGGTGGAGCGTGGACGAGGAATTTCGCGAAGAGCTTGGGTTCGGCTTGCGCGTCGCGAGGAGGAAGAAGACCGAGCGAGCGCGGGGAAGTGGAAATGACCAAGTGAGCGAGTGAGAGGAGGGGTGGGAGTGCGCGGTGGAGTGCTTGGGCACGCAAGGGAGGCACTGTGCGGCCTCGGGAGCGTGCGAGCGCGTGGGTGGCTGTCGCGGTCGCCATTGATGGCGCGGCGAGCTCGAACAGAGCGCGCGCGACACGATTGGGCGAGGAAGATTGTGGCGTGATCGCTGGGGATCCTCCACAGTGCTCCTTGCGCCGTAGCGAGCGAGCATCGCGACTGCGGGGCGGCGCTGCGCGGCTGCGACCAGTGCCGAGCGGAGCTTGCCATGATGGCGCTCCGCGGCGCGAGGCAGCAGTGCGCCGTCGCCCCGCGAAGTGAGGTACGGAGGCTTGGACAAACGCGTGAGGACAAAAGCTAGCTGCCGCCACAGCTCGGCCGACCCGACGCGGTCTCCGCCACACGCGGCCACGTGGGCGGCCGGACTCCGGCCGGAGCAGAGCGCGCCAGGGCGAGCTGGCAGCCCCGTGGAGCTCTTTGCCCCTTTTGAACTTTCTCCAAAAATTGAGCTGAACTTCGAACGTGTAAAATTAAAAGTTGGAGTTGAGGTGCGGGACACAACTTCCGAGCTTGGACCGGGCACTTCGACCAGGCGCTACGGCGCTTCGAGCTTGAACCGCAAGCTCGAGCTTGCGAGCCTCGAATGGTCGGAAACGCCACTCGAGGGTGAGTGCCCCCCTCGAGCTTGGCTGGCGAAGCCTCGAGCGTGACGGAACGTCGCTCGAGGGTGAGTCCTCGAGCTTGGCTGCGGAGCCTCGAGGGTGACGGAACGTCGCTCGAGGGTGAGCCCTCGAGCTTGGCTGCGGAGCCTCGAGGGTGACGGAACGTCGCTCGAGGGTAAGCCCTCGAGCTTGGCTGCGGAGCCTCGAGCGCGACGGACGGCGGGGCCTCGAGGGTCCTTCGTGCAGCCTCGATTCGTGACGGAAACTACCGGCTAGGCTCGATCGTCACGGTCATAGCTCGATCGTCACGGACATAGCTCGATCGGGACGGATTTTTACGGCTAACCTCGATCGTGACGGACATTCCCGCTCGAGGGTCACCGATCGGCGCGAACGCCGTGGCGAGTTTGTCGCGAAGGGCTGTCCGAGATGTTTAAGTTTTAGTTGGGTGCCAAACAACCCTTGTTTTGAATATAATTGAATTTTTGACGAATTTTGAATTTCAACCCAATTCCCTGTTGTATTGATTTTTAATTGCACTTTTTTAATTCTTTTGACATCAGAGATGTCACAGCCTACCCCCCTTAAAAGGAATCTCGTCCCGAGATTCGATTAAACCTAGAGATAGAGAGGGGAAAAGAAATACCTCGGCTTAGGAAAGTATGTCGGGGAAATTCTTCCTAAGATAGTCCTCGGTTTCCCACGTGGCTTCATCTTCGGAGTGATGACTCCACTGAACTTTGTACATTTTAACTCCCTTCCTTCGTGTTTGTCGCTCTTTCTCGTCGAGGATCTTAACGGGATGCTCATCATAAGAGAGATCCGGTTCAACCGAGAGTTCCTCTTGTTCAACAACTTCGGTTGGGACACGAAGACACCTCTTGAGTTGAGAAACATGGAATACATTGTGTACCGCTGAAAGTTTCTCGGGAAGCTTTACTTGATAGGCTACCGGCCCACATTGCTGAGTAATTTCATACGGGCCGATATAACGAGGTGCAAGCTTGCCCTTGAGTCCAAATCTTGCACACCCTTGGTCGGGGAGACCTTAAGATATACGTGATCACCAACTTCGAACTGAAGTGGCTCCCGCCGCTGATCAAAGTAGCTCTTTTGCCGTGACTGGGCGGTCTTTCAAATTCTCCCGAATGATCCTAACCTTTTCTTCGGCTTCCTTCACAAGGTCAGGGCCATAAGTGTACCTCTCGCCTGCCTGGGACCAACACAACGGGGTCCGACATCTCCTACCATATAGGGCTTCGAAAGGTGCCATTTTTAAACTCGTTTGGTAGTGTTATTATAGGAGAATTCAGCCAGGGATAAACATTTCTCCCAATTCTTCCCATAATGGATAACACATGCTCGAAGCATATCCTCAAGTATTTGATTTACCCTTTCTGTTTGCCCATCGGTCTGTGGGTGATATGCTGAGCTGCGGATCAGTTGGTACCTAAGGACATTTTGCAATTGCTCCCAAAAGCGTGCTACGAAAAGAGCACCACGATCTGAAATTATCGTCTTGGATACCCCATGTAGACAACGATCCGCTCCAAATAAATCTCCGCATACTTTTTAGCAGAATAAGTGGTATTGACTGGAATAAAATGTGTGGTCTTGGTAAGGCGATCCACAATTACCCAAATAGAATCGTGGCCCTGAGGGGTTCTGGGAAGTCCAACAATAAAATCCATGCTTATATCTTCCCACTTCCACGAGGGAATAGGTAGAGGTTGAAGCGTGCCTGCTACCTTCAAGTGGCTAGCCTTGACCCGCTGGCATGTGTCACATTCCGACAAATACGTGGCAATTTCTCGCTTCATTCGAGTCCACCAAAAGTTTTGCTTCAAGTCTTGGTACATTTTGGTGCTGCCGGGATGGATAGAAAATTTAGAGAGGTGTGCCTCATCCATAAGCTTCCTCCGGAGTTCCGTGTTTTTGGGCACCACAAGGCGATGTCCATACCACATCACTCCCTGCCCATCCAACCGGAAACACTTGTACTTCTCTTTCACCCTTTCCTTAGACAATTTCCTTTTAAGGATTTTAACGCCCGCATCATTTAATTGGGCTGCAACAATCTGATCGTGCACGGTTGGTTCCACTGCAATATGGTTGAAGTACCCGTGTGGAACAATCTCCAAATTGAGCTTTGCCATTTCGTGACACAGGGTGTCGGCATAGGACTCCACGGAAAGACAATGACAACGAGCCTTGCGGCTTAGTGCATCCGCAACTACATTAGCCTTCCCGGGGTGATAGTGTACACTGAGATCATAGTCCTTTGCTAACTCCAACCATCTTCGCTGTCTCATATTCAGATGTGCCTGAGTGAAGACATACTTGAGGCTCTTGTGGTCTGTATATATGTTGCAGGGAACACCCATCAAATAGTGTCTCCACATCTTGAGAGCATGAATGACCGCTGCTAACTCAAGATCGTGCGTGGGGTAGTTTTGCTCATGAGGCCGAAGTGCTCGAGAAGCATAAGCAATGACTCGGTTCTCTTGCATGAGAACACAGCCAAGACCGGTGCCTGATGCGTCACAATAAACATCATACGGCTTGGTGCAATCGGGCTGAGCCAAAACTGGGGCTGAAGTTAAATGTCTTCGCAAGGTGTGGAAAGCTTCCTCACATTTGTCATTCCACTCAAATTTAACTCCCTTCTTCAAGAGTTCGGTCATGGGCTTGCTATCCGAGAGAAATCCGGAATAAAACGGCGGTAATAACCGGCTAAACCCAGAAAACTCCGAATCTCATGGACAGAGGTAGGTGGTTGCCAATCTAGCACCTCTTGTACCTTGGTTGGATCCACGGATATACCATCCTTGGAAACCGTGTGACCTAAAAAACTTCACGCTCTCAAGCCAGAATTCACACTTGGAGAACTTGGCATAGAGCTGATGATCTCTCAGCCTTTGAAAGAACAATGCGAAGGTGCTCAGCATGTCTTCCTCATTCTTAGAATATATAAGAATGTCGTCAATGAAAACCACCACAAACTTGTCTAGTTCAGACATGAAGACCGAATTCATGAGGTACATGAAATAGGCTGGGGCATGGTGAGTCCAAAGGACATAACCAAGAATTCATAAAGTCCATAACGTGTGGAAAAGGCAGTCTTCGGAATGTCACAAGGCCTGATTTTGATTTGATGATAGCCAGAGCGTAGGTCAATCTTGGAGAATACTCTGGCGCCAGCTAATTGGTCAAACAAGATGTCAATACGGGGAAGCGGATACTTGTTCTTGATGGTTACCGCATTGAGAGACCGGTAATCAATACACAACCTCAAGGAATGATCCTTCTTTTTCACAAAGATAGCGGGACATCCCCAAGGTGATACACTTGGACGAATGAAACCCTTATCTAGCAATTCTTGGAGTTGAATTTTTAATTCAGCCAATTCATTGGGCGGCATTCTATATGGTCTCTTTGATATAGGTGCTGTGCCAGGTTGAAGTTCAATCACGAATTCAATGTCTCTATCCGGCGGCATCCCAGGTAAGTCATCCGGAAATACATCGGCATACTCACATACCACCGGAATGTCCTTTAGTTGGGTTTCTACCATTGTGTAAGCACACGCATCGACGCAAGTCCGTTGTGGCAGATATAGCACACTCGGGCCATGCGTAGGCGAGTTTATCTCAACAACTCTTTCCGCAACATCTAGGACAGCCTTATGTTGAGTCATCCAATTGGCTCCCAACACAATGTCAATTCCTTCCATTCCAAGCAGAATCAAATCAGTAGGAAATGTTTTACTTCCCAGCCTGATTGGAACCTTGTGGGTGACTTGGTTGGATGAAAGTTTACCTCCCGCAGTTGATATCACATAAGATGATTTGGTATGGTACGATTTTAATCCGCATTTCACATGAAATCTTGTGCTTATAAAACTATGTGTTGCCCCGGAATCAAACAATATCACAGCAGGTTGAGTGCAGATAGGGAAAGTACCAGTCATGTCTGGGGCTCCCTCGGGCAGGTCGGCCAAGTTGGTGTAGTTGAGCCGTCCTTGGCGAACTTGCACACGCTGCTGCTGCTTGCCCTTGCCTTGCTGATTTCCCGGGCGTTGGTTTTGCTGCTTGTTCTGCGGGCAATCCTTGATAAAATGATCTTTACTTCCACACTTGAAGCACTGATAGCCGGCTCCAGGGCGAGCTGGCTGCTGTGCATTTGCCTTGGTGCTTGCTGCTGCTGCGGCGGAGGGAAACGAGGCGCGTTAGGCTGTGGCGGCCTAGCAACCCATCCACCTCTCTGAGGTGCCCTGGACTGTCCCTGCGGTGCAGCCGGGGGAACCAGGCGGAACCTCTGTGGCTGCGCGCTCGACGGTCCAGCGGGAGTCTTCCTCTTCTTCTCCGCCTTGTGCACCACATTGGCGTCTTCCTGGGTGATGGCAAGGTTCACGAGATCGCCGTACGTGGCAGCACGGGTGGTGGCCAACTGTGCCTTCAACTTGGTGTTAAGGCCACGTCGGAACCTCTCTAGCTTCTTCTCGTCGGAGTCGGCGTGATGACCCGCATAAGGGCACAGACCATTGAAGGCCTGGGCGTACTGAAGCACTGTACGGGTACCCTGGGTCAGCGCCAAAAACTCATTCAACTTCCGCTCTACTAGACCGGCCGGAATGTGATGAGCCTTGAATGCAGCCTTGAACTCATCCCACTCAACTACATGACCCTCCTGCTGCAGGGCCAGGTAGTTCTCCCACCAAAGGAGAGCTGGGCCGCGGAGCTGCTGCGCCGCGAATACGACCTTGCGACTGGCGGTGCAAGGCGTGGCCAGTATGGTGAACTTGGACTCAATGGCTCGAATCCATGTGGTGTCCATGAACTTCCACCGTCCAGGTGGGGGAACTAGGACACGGCGGGTGACGGTGTACCACCAAACGCACACGGGAACGAGTCACACCACGGTCTCGGATGAGGATTCTCTCATACTGTGGCGGTGTAGGGTAGCCAAGTGCCTGTAGAACCGACCACAAGATGCTAGGGAAGCCTTCCCATCCCAAGCAATCAGAGAAAGACACGTCGTTAGGGTAGCTAGCCAGGTCAGCGAGGGCGTCCATCTGAACCAAAAGGAAAAAGGGGCAAGGGTGAGCACCGGGTAGCGCCAAAGAATAAGAACAGATTCTGTGCAGGGTGGTAAAAATTACAAAACTCGAAATCTGTAAGCTCAAAAATTCTCAACTTTGGCCAGAACATAGTTTAAGTAGTTCCTAACAAGTTTCATGTTGGAGGTTTGGGCAGAAACTGTTGTTACGATAGTGTAAAAATTCAATTATTATCTCACTGTCTCCAGGAATTCCAGCAGACAGGGGTTACTATTTTTATCATAACTCCAGTTCCCCTGATCCATTTTAGTTGAAATTTCTCCAGCATGTACTTTATAATATTTATGACAACTTTCATGTTGAACACTTTTTCATTTGACCAAGTTTTCAGTTTCGAATTAAGGGTGCAAACAGACTGTTCTCAGCAGGAATTTTAGATTGTGATTTCAATTTCTTTGACAGCGGTTCAATTTGGTCAAGGATTAAATTTGAAATTAATTCAGTGAGATGCAATGCATGAGCGGCCTATTCGATCTCACAAACACACATGCCAATAACTTTTGGCTTACGGAGTCAGTGCCGGTGGCTAGGCAATATTCGTCTCTCGCTGTATTATCTAGTCGGAATTCTCTAACCGTTTCAACGTACGGAATCGCGGTTAGTGTACCTGCAGAAAATTTTCATTCCAGAGCATGTATAATCAACCTTTCGTGCCAGCACTCACGAAAGCGTCTCCATTCATTACCACCCACTATAGAGGTGGCACCCGAACGTTTAACATTGAACGGGCAATGTTCATATGTCACCGAGGCAACATATTGACAGGTTCATACGCTATTGAAATAGCGTATTGACTATGTGCCGCCACCATATTTGCATATGATGACGTGGTACGCTACAGCAATCGCCGTACCTTGCGCCCACCATCCTATTCTAATTTCATACGCCATCACAGCGTATTGACTATGTGCCGCCACTATATTTTCATATAGTGCCGTGGTACGTTACAGCAATCGCCGTACCTTGCGCCCACCATTGCGGAAAGTAAATGACAGAATGAAATGTGCTGGAGGTCAGTATAATATATTCTTTGCCACCTATCATAACGTGATCCCTTAACCCACATAGGCTTCACGCTCTAGGTAACATCCTTAACGACCCTAACTTATCCTTCCTTTGCAAAGCGCATCGGAAGTACGAATTGGCAAATTTTATTCAAAAATTGTTGTTTAAGGTTTGTTGCTCTCTCCGGGCTGCTGCTTCGGCTCTGATGCCAGCTGTGGCGGTTCCACTCCGAAATTATTCCAAGTTAAGTACCCTCAGACCACTAACCACGTAGTCAGGCACTTAATCCGGAATAAGCTGGAGCGCCGTCGGATTAAACCCGATTAAACCACGTACTTAACTAGATCGTAACAGCAGCAGGCCCACACGAAGGTGAGTTCAAGAGATTACAACATTCCACAGATTAAATTACAAAGATAGGGTACAAAGTTATTACAGACTGAGTTCAAATTAAAATCAGAGTACACAAGTTTTTGCAGCGGAAATTAAAAGTTCAACAACTGAAATTTAGAAGTTCATTGCAGCGGAAGTAAATAAACTAACGACGAAACAAGTAACTCCGTGATGAGGCCTGCCACGAAGCTACTCCTCCCGATCCTCGCCAGAGGACGGGACCCATTCGATGTGCCAGCCAGGTGGAACCTGGGCAGGCCAAGTCATAGCATCCACATCCAAGATTATACCTGAAAAATAATGCCACAAGCAAGGCTGAGTATACTAATACTCAGCAAGGCTTACCCGTCGGGTGAAAACTACATCACCGACATCTAGACAATGAAAGGCTTTTGGCTGGTGGGTTTGTTTGCCAAAAAGCGACTAAAGGTAGATCCTTGCTTTCAAGTTTAGCACCGTATTCTAATAAGTTTAACCATTCTAGATTAGCATCCTCTCTAAGCATACAAGTGGAGCAATACAATTTAATTCATAGAACAAATTCATAATCTCAAATTCCACTTATTACTCGATGTGACGTGACGGTCAAGCAGTCTCATTAACCGCGAGAAGCGGACAGTTCGAACCGAATTTGTGCTACCTGGCCAGGGAAAACCCAACACACACGGATACTCTGCTTGAGATAAAAGGTACAAGCATTTCCCAACCTTTCCCATCTATCCACAATTCGGAACCGGGTCCACTTCCTTAGGATGAAGGTTTACTGCTTCACTCACAGCATCACGCATACATCCACGAGTGTACGGCAAGGGAAAACAGAGTTTCCAAGGAGAGATGGCTATCGGCCCTAGCTGCTTCAAGCTGGTACCGGGCTTACCGGCTCCCATATACCGGCATGCATGTGGTACGTTCAAAAACTTGACTTAGTATCCACACCTTCCGACCTTAACCAATTATCAAACACGGACGGGAGATCTACATCTATCCTCCCGCCCGTCAATCCTTATGATTCCAACATAAGTAAAGACGAACAATTCCTATGTCTCGCGAGTGACAGGAAATCACTCGACTTGTAACGAACCTACAGCAATGCTCTACCGAACCTTTCATACTAGTATTGCAAGTCATGGGTACTAGGAAATGTGCAGCTAAGGTATTCAATCAACTCCTTGAACGTAAATGCACAAACATAGAGAATTCAAGTGCATATTTTGGTAAAGGTTAGGTCATGCTCCGGGGCTTGCCTTCTTGCTCGGACTGAGAGTTAGCCTCCGGGTTGTTCACGTCTGCACCGGCACCGGGCTCCGGGGCTTCTTCCTCGTCTGCGGGGATGAGGGTGTAGTCGCCGTCTGGGATAGTGCCTTGTACATGATATGCATAACTTAGGGTGGCTGTTCTGGAATTTCAGATTCCATTTATTTTATTCTATCTAACTACAAAAAGGTTTATTCTTTTATATAAATCGATTTCCATCTAGATTACTTCGCATTTTTGTTTCTCCATTTCTGTTCATCATTTTTATCTATAAACTTTATGGCAGCTGCTGGAGTATAAGAGCTAAGCTCACTCCAAAATTTAGCTAATTTCGAGCTACACATAATTTATTAAAAATCTAACAAGTTGCTGCCAGCAGAAATGAATTTAATTCATATAAAATTGAAAATTCAACCATTTCAGGAGATCTCCCTACCAAAGTTAAGCATAAGTATGAGGAGGGCTCTGGCCAAGTGGTGGCTCAAAATAACCCTTGGGTGATCCTCAATGATTTTCTAACCAAAAACACATATTTAATTATTTGCCATCCTAAACAGAGCAAAAATTAAGTTTTTCATTTTTAACATGTGTTCTAACAAGTTTTAAGCTCTCAGGAGCAGAATGGTGATTTTTCACTGCACATATTATTTTTAATGATTTCTGCACTGCAAAAAGACAGAAAACCTATTTTAATTCATAAAAGGAGCTAAACATCATATTTTTGGGTCTTCTTTGGACACAAGCTGTCCAAAGCCACTATACACAACATATCCAAAGCTCAACCCTAGCGCAGCTCTGGATTTGAAATGGTGCATAACTTTAGATTTTCCTTGTTTGAATTTTAATTCAAAAACAGTTCGTCAAAAGTACAAACATGTCTAATAGAGATTGTAATTTAGACTCTCACGAATCCAGGGAGTATTTTTGTGCATTTTTCCGATTTTTGTACGATTTTTAATCGATTTTACAAGTTTCGGGAAAAATCAAACCTAGACTTAAGAATCTGTTTACGCAGAGAACCCTAGATCTTTCAAAACTTCGCGAACGAGTCCCTGGATTTTTGCGCAGAGACCCCTAAACAAAGGTAGACGATGAACTTGGGTCCCTGGGACCTCGCCGGAGTTGCGCCGGCCAAATGGCGGCGAACTAGGCTCGGGGAAGTGGGGAAAAAGATTCCTGGGCTCACCACGAGTCGTTTGGGGACGGTTGGGAGGCCGGGGATGGTCGGAGTTTCGCCGGCGACGAGGTGGTGGCGGCGCGGCCGCCGCGGCTTCTACGCCGGCGAGCTCGGGGTCGTTCGCGGAGGGGGGAGAGGTCCTTGAGCACCAGCAGAGCTTGGGGAAGCTAATGGCGTGCTCGAGGAAGCTCGGGGACGGCTCGGAGTAGGGTCTCGACGTGCGGGTGCTTCGACGGCCGGAATTCGCGATTTGGGGAAATCGCAAATTCTCGCCGGAGAAGGGACAATAGCTTGGGGAAAGTTGGGGGTTTTGGAGCTGGTGGAGTGGACTAGCTCCGTGCGGGATGGATTGGGGAATGGTGGAGCGTGGACGAGGAATTTCGCGAAGAGCTTGGGTTCGGCTTGCGCGTCGCGAGGAGGAAGAAGACCGAGCGAGCGCGGGGAAGTGGAAATGACCAAGTGAGCGAGTGAGAGGAGGGGTGGGAGTGCGCGGTGGAGTGCTTGGGCACGCAAGGGAGGCACTGTGCGGCCTCGGGAGCGTGCGAGCGCGTGGGTGGCTGTCGCGGTCGCCATTGATGGCGCGGCGAGCTCGAACAGAGCGCGCGCGACACGATTGGGCGAGGAAGATTGTGGCGTGATCGCTGGGGATCCTCCACAGTGCTCCTTGGCGCGTAGCGAGCGAGCATCGCGACTGCGGGGCGGCGCTGCGCGGCTGCGACCAGTGCCGAGCGAGCTTGCCATGATGGCGCTCCGCGGCGCGAGGCAGCAGTGCGCCGTCGCCCGCGAAGTGACGGTACGGAAGGCTTGGACAAACGCGTGAGGACAAAAGCTAGCTGCCGCCACAGCTCGGCCGACCCGACGCGGTCTCCGCCACACGCCGGCCACGTGGCGGCCGGACTCCGGCCGGAGCAGAGCGCGCCAGGGGCGAGCTGGCAGCCCCGTGGAGCTCTTTGCCCCTTTTGAACTTTCTCCAAAAATTTGAGCTGAACTTCGAAACGTGTAAAATTAAAAGTTGGAGTTTGAGGTGCGGGACACAACTTCCGAGCTTGGACCGGGCACTTCGACCAGGCGCTACGGCGCTTCGAGCTTGAACCGCAAGCTCGAGCTTGCCGAGCCTCGAATGGTCGGAAACGCCACTCGAGGGTGAGTGCCCCCCTCGAGCTTGGCTGCGAAGCCTCGAGCGTGACGGAACGTCGCTCGAGGGTGAGTCCTCGAGCTTGGCTGCGGAGCCTCGAGGGTGACGGAACGTCGCTCGAGGGTGAGCCCTCGAGCTTGGCTGCGGAGCCTCGAGGGTGACGGAACGTCGCTCGAGGGTGAGCCCTCGAGCTTGGCTGCGGAGCCTCGAGCGCGACGGACGGCGGGGCCTCGAGGGTCCTGTCGTGCAGCCTCGATTCGTGACGGAAACTACCGGCTAGGCTCGATCGTCACGGTCATAGCTCGATCGTCACGGACATAGCTCGATCGGGACGGATTTTTACGGCTAACCTCGATCGTGACGGACATTCCCGCTCGAGGGTCACCGATCGGCGCGAACGCCGTGGCGAGGTTGTCGCGAAGGGCTGTCCGAGATGTTTAAGTTTTAGTTGGGTGCCAAACAACCCTTGTTTTTGAATTATAATTGAATTTTTGACGAATTTTTGAATTTCAACCCAATTCCCTGTTGTATTGATTTTAATTGCACTTTTTAATTCTTTTGACATCAGAGATGTCACACATCTCATCCCCGCCGACAAAGAAGGAATCCCGGAGGGAGGTGCCGGCGAAGGATCGACCAACCCGGAGGCTAACCCCCAGCTTGAGCTAGAAGGCAAGCCCCGGAGCATAACCTAACCTTTAAAATTTATGCATCTATGAATTCCCTATGCTTGTGCATTTACGTTTCAAGGAGTTGATTGAATACCTTAGCTGCACATTTCTAGTACCTGTGACTTGCAACACTAGTATGAAAGGATCGATAGGGCATTGCTTTAGGTCCGTTACAAGTCGAGTGATTTCCTGTCACTCGCGGGACATAGGAGTTGCTTGTCTTTACTTATGTTGGAATCATAAGGATTGACGGGCGGGGTGATAGATGTAGATCTCCCGTCCATGTATGATAATTGATTTAAGGTCGAAACGTGTGGTTGGGTGTGTCAAGTTTTTGAACGTACCACATGCATGCCGATATATGGGAATCGGTAAGCCCGGTACCAGACTGAAGCAGCTAGGGCCCATAGCCATCTCTCCTTGGAAACTTTGTTTTCCCCTGCCGTACACTTGTGGATATATGCGTGAGACTGTGAGTGAAGCAGTAAACCTTTATCCTAAGGAAATGGACCCGGTTCCGAATTGTGGATCGATGGGAAAATTTGGGAAGTGCTTGTGCCTTTTATAGCGAGCACTATCCGTGTGTGTTGGGTTTCCCCTGGCCAGGTAGCAAAATTCTGTTCGAACTGTCCGCTTCTCGCGGTTAATGAGACTGCTTGACCGCCTTGCTGCATTGAGTAACAAGTGGAACTTTGAGATTGATGAACTTGTTCTATGAAATAAATTGTATTGCACCACTTATATGCTTAGAGAGGATGCAAATCTAGAATGGTTAACTCTAATAGAATATGATGCTAAAACATGAAAGCAAGGACCTACTCTTAGTTGTTTTTTGGCAAACAAACCCACCAGCCAAAAGCCTCTCATGTCTAGATGTCGGTGATGTAGTTTTCACCCAACGGGTAAGCCTTGCTAAGTATTAGTATACTCAGCCTTGCTTGTGGCATTGATTTACAGGTACCATGTTGGATGTGGCAGTCGATGCTTTGACTTGGCCTACCCAGGTTCCCCCTGGATGGCACATCGAGTGGGTTCCGTCCTCTGCCGAGGAACGGGAGGAGTAGCACCGTGGCAGGCTTCAGCATGGTGTTACTTGTATCGTCATTAGCTTGTCGTCCGCTGCTATGAAACTTTATTTTCCGCTGCACTGAACTACTTAAATTCCGCTGCAAGACTTTGACACTCTGATTTGAATTTGAACTTGGTTTGTAATAACTTTGTGATACCTATTTGTGTAAGTTAATTTGTGGAATGTTGTAATCTCTGGAACTCACCTTCGTGTGGGCGTGCTGTTGTTTCGATCGGGAAAAGAACGTGGTTAATCGGGTTTAATCCGACGGCGCTCCAGCTTATTTCGGATTAAGTGCCTGACTACTTGATTAGTGGTCCCGAGGTACTTAACTTGGAATAATTTCGGAGTGGACCGCCACAGCTGGCATCAGAGCCGAAGCAGCGCACTGGAGAGAGCAACAAACCTTTAATAAACATTTTTGAATAAAATTTGCCAACTCGTACTTCCGCCGCGCTTTGCGATGGAAGGTTATTATTAGGACCGTTAAGGATGTTACCTAGAGCGTGAAGCCTATGTGGGTTAAGGGATCACGATATGATAGGTGGCAAATAGTATATTATACTGACTTCCAGCACATTTCATTCTGTCATTTACTTTACGCAATGGTGGGCGCAAGGTACGGCGATTGCTGTAACGTACCACGGCACTATATGAAAATATAGTGGCGGCACATAGTCAATACGCCATCACGGCGTATGAAACTAGAATAGCATGGTGGGCGCAAGGTACGGCAATTGCCGTAGCGTACCACGGCATCATATGCAAATATGATGGCGGCACAAAGTCAATACGCTATCTCATGAGCGTATGAAACTGTCAATATGTTGCCTTGGTGACATATGAACATTGCCCGTTCAATGTTAAACGTCCGGGTGCCACCTCTATAGTGGGTGGTAATGAATGCAGACGCCTTCTTGAGTGATGGCACGAAGGGTTGATTATATATGCTCTGGAATGGAATTTTCTGCAGGTACGCTAACCACGATTCCGTATGTGAAGCGGTTAGAAAAGTTCGGCTAGATAATATAGGGAGAGACGGATATTGCCTAGCCACCGGCACTAACTTCGTAGGTCAAAAGTTTATTGGCATGTGTGTTGGTGAGAACGAATAGGTCGCTCATGCATTGCATTTCACCGAAATAATATTGAATTTTAACACATGACCAATCGAACCGTTGTCAAAATTCAAATCACAACCCAAATTCCTGCTGAGACCAGTCTGATTGCACCTTTAATTCGAAACTCAAAACGTTGTCAAATGAAAAAGTGTTCAACATGAAAGTTGTCATAAATGTTACAAAGTATATGCTGTAGAAATTTCAACAACAATGGTTCAGTAGAACTGGAGTTATGCTTAAAATGGTAACCCCCTGTCTGCTGGAAATTTCTGGGAACAGTGAGATAAAAATTGAATTTTTACACCATCTTAATGACAGTTTCTGCTCAAACCTCCAACATGAAACTTGCTTGGAATTACTTAACCAATGTCCTGGCCAAATCTGAAAATTTTGAGCTTGTAGATTTTGAGTTTTATAATTTTTACTACACTGTCCAGAATCTGTTTTTGTTTTCTTTGGCGCTGACCGGTTCTCACCCTTACCCTTTTCTTTTTGGTTCAGAATGGACGCTCACGCTGACTTGGCCAGCTACCCCAATGACGTGTCCTTCTCAGATTGCTTAGGATGGGAAGGTTTTCCTACCATTCTGTGGTCGGTTTTGCAGGCGCTCGACTACCCTACCCCGCCGCAGTACGAGAGGACCCTCATCCAAGACCATGGTGTGAACCGTTCTCGTGTGCGTTTGGTGGTATATCGCCACCCACCGTGTCCTAGCTCCCCCACTTGGACGGTGGAAGTTCATGGACACCACATGGAGACGACCTGTGAGCTAGCCGCCTTGAATGGCATTAGCTCTTTTGTTGCTCAGAACCAGGAGTTGGTAGAGCACCAGTTACTGGGGTTGTTTCCACCGACTCAGCCGGATGATCCCCATTGGATGAGACGCTACCTTAGCTCCCCTTTGAGGATGGCAGAGAACCCCGTCGCTGCAGCTGCATTGATGATGAGGTGGATTCGAGCTTACCACCGTTTGCAGACACTCCTAGGGCGGTCGCAGAGCGAGATGCTCAACCTTGCTATGGACATGTCCGCTCGTGCCCGTGACATTGGGGTTGAGAGGACCTCATTGTCCATTGAGGTGAGCACAAGAGATGCCATGATTGCTGATTTGGAGAGGCAACTGAATGATCTCCACATTGCGCAAACAATGTCCAAAACGAGCTAGCCCAAACTAGAGATGAGCTTGAGGAGGTACACGGTACCTTGGAGCATGCTAATGCTATGCTAGCCGCCCATGATGCTCAACACCTTCTTGAGCAAGATGGAGAGCAAGGAGAAGGAGAGGCCCCCGATTCCGACATGGACACCGAGGATGACATGCCGCCCCTTCCAGCTCCACCTTCACCTATGGGCAGCGAGGCTACCGCTAACAACTTAGATGATTTCTAGAGTGGTAGTGGCAAGTTACTCCTCTGCTAGGCCTAAATTTTGGCTTCATGTTGTAATAGGCTAGATGGAGTTGAGCTTCCCCTTTTAATCTTTTGTGGCAATGTAATTTAATGGTGTGGTTGTGATCCAAAAACTTGATGAAAGTTGTAATAGCTGTGTTGAAAACATTCTGCAGCTAACCTTGTTTTAATTATTGATGGGTTTTCCATTCATTTCTGGGCTGTGATGTGAACTACAAAGTTGTTTGGAATTTGTCAAACAAAATGATCACCAAATTGCAACCCCATTGGTTAAGCGAAATAAAAATGGCAACCAAAACACTACAGCTCGGCCTGCTGAAAAACAGCAAACGCAGAGAGCTAAAGATTGAATTTTTCGGCTTAGTTCCAGTCCGAATTTGAATCTGAGCCCAACATGAAAGTTGTAAAGCATGAAATTGTCGAGCTACTGACCGAATTGGAGCATTTGACTTGCTTCCTGTTGGGAGATATGATTTTTCTTCCGAACTGCTGGTTGACCTGTCATTTTTACGCAGTATACTTCAATATATTGTCACGTTCTACCTTGTCATCCATTATGCAAGCTTATGAAATGTGGCTAATACAAGTACCTACTGCAGATGGCAATCACCCGCAGCGGTCATGACGCTAGTGGCTCCAACGCTAACCAGCAAGGGCCTGAGGGGCAGCAACAGCCGCCACCACCTCCTCCACCGCAGCAACCTCCGACGTGGCAGCAGTTGTATGCCACGCAAACGAAAATTCTACGGAACCTGCAGCATCAGCAACAAATGATGCAGCAGCAGATGCTACAGCAGGGAGGTCAACGGGCCCCTCAGCCTCAAGTGGCCAGATACGAGGATTTCCTGGCTACACACCCGCCGGTATTCTCAAGAGCTGATGAGCCCTTGGAGGCCGATACATGGATTCGAGCCATCGAGTCCAATTTCACCATCCTGGCCACGCCTTGCACTTCCAACCGCAAGGTCGTGTTCGCGGCGCAGCAGCTCCGCGGCCCAGCTCTCCTATGGTGGGAGAACTACCTGGCCCTGCAGCAGGAGGGTCATGTGGTTGAATGGGATGAGTTCAAGGCTGCATTCAAGGCTCATCACATTCCGGCCGGGTTGGTAGAGCGGAAGTTGAATGAATTTCTGGCTCTGACCCAGGGTACCCGCACGGTGCTTCAGTACGCCCAGGCCTTCAATGGTCTGTGCCCATATGCGGGTCATCACGCCGACTCGGACGAGAAGAAGTTGGAGAGGTTCCGACGTGGCCTTAACACCAAGTTGAAAGCTCAATTGGCTACCACCCGTGCTGCCACGTATGGCGACCTTGTGAACCTCGCCATCGCCCAAGAAGACGCTAACACGGTGCACGAGGCGGAAAAGAAGAGGAAGACTCCCGCTGGACCTTCGAGCGCGCAGCCGCCAAGATTCCGCTTGGTTCCCCCGGCTGCACCGCAAGGACAGTCCAGGGCACCTCAGGGAGGTGGATGGGTTGCCAGGCCGCCACAGCCTAATGCGCCCCGTTTCCCTCCACCGCCGCAGCAGCAACAGGCGCCAAGGCAGAATGCACAACAGCCAGCTCGCCCTGGAGCCGGCTATCAGTGCTTTAAGTGCGGCAGTAACAGCCACTTCATCAAGGATTGCCCGCAGAACAAGCAGCAGAACCAACGCCCGGGAAATCAGCAAAACAAGGGTAAACAGTAGCAGCGTGTGCAGGTTCGGCAAGGACGGCTCAACTACACCACTTTGGCCGACCTACCCGAGGGAGCCCCAGACATGACTGGTACCTTCCCTATCTGCACTCAACCTGCTGTGATATTGTTTGATTCCGGGGCAACACATAGTTTTATAAGCACAAAATTTCATGTGAAATGTGGATTAAAATCGTACCATACCAAATCATCATATGTGATATCAACTGCGGGAGGTAAAATTGCATCAAACCAAGTCACCCGAAAAGTTCCAATCAGGCTGGGAAGTAAAACATTTCCTACCGATTTAATTCTGCTTGGTATGGAAGGGATTGACATTGTGCTAGGAGCCAATTGGATGACCCAACATAAGGTTGTGCTAGATGTTGCGGAACGAGTTGTTGAAATAAACTCGCCTACGCATGGCCCTAGTGTGCTATATCTGCCACAACGGACTTGCGTCAATGCATGTGCTTATACAATGGTAGAAACCCAACTAAAGGACATTCCGGTGGTATGTGAGTATGCCGATGTTTTTCCGGATGACTTACCTGGGATGCCGCCGGATAGGGACATTGAATTTGTGATTGAACTTCAACCTGGCACAGCACCTATATCAAAGAGACCATATAGAAAAGGCAGTCTTTGGAATGTCACAAGGTCGTATTTTTATTTGGTGATAGCCAGAGCGAAGATCAATCTTGGAGAACACTCTGGCGCCAGCTAGTTGGTCAAACAGGATGTCAATACGGGGGAGTGGGTACTTGTTCTTAATAGTCACCGCATTGAGAGGCCGGTAATCAATACACAACCTCAAGGAATGGTCCTTCTTCTTCACAAATATAGCGGGACATCCCCAAGGTGATACACTTGGACGAATGAAACCCTTGTCTAGCAGTTCTTGGAGTTGAATTTTTAATTCAGCCAATTCATTTGGTGGCATTCTATAGGGTCTCTTTGATATAGGTGTTGTGCCAGGTTGGAGTTCAATCACAAATTCAATGTCCCTATCCGGCGGCATCCCCAGTAAGTCATCCGGAAAGACATCGGCATACTCACATACCATCGGAATGTCTTTTAGTTGCGTTTCTACCATTGTGTAAGCACAAGCATTGGCACAATTCCATTGTGGCAGATATAGTGCACTAGGGCCATATGTGGGTGAATTTATTTCCAAAACTCTTTCAGCAACATCTAGTACAATCTTATGTTGAGTCATCCAATTTGCCCCCAGAACAATATCAATCCCTTCCATCCCAAGCAGAATTAAATCAGTGGGAAACACTTTACTACCCAGCCTGATTGGTACTTTTCGACTGATTTGGTTGGATGCTATTTTACCTCCCACAGTTGATATCACATATGCTGATTTGGTATGGTAAGATTTTAACCCACATTTTGCATGAAATCTTGTGCTTATAAAACTATGTGTTGCCCCGGAATCAAACAATATCACAGCAGGTTGGTTGTGGATAGGAAAGGTACCAGTCATATCCGGTGCTCCCTCAGGTAGGTCAGCCAAGGTGGTGTAGTTAAGCCTTCCTTGCCTGACTTGCACACGCTGCTGCTTGCCCTTGTTTTGCTGATTTCCCGAGCGCTGGTTCTATGGCTTGTTTTGTGGGCAGTCCTTGATGAAGTGACTGTTGCTGCCACACTTGAAGCACTGGTAGCCAGCTTCAGGACAGGACGGCTGCTGCACGTTCTGCCTCGGCGCCTGTTGCTGCTGCGGTGGTGGAGGGAAACAGGGCGCACCCTGCTGTGGTGGCCTAGCAACCCATCGTCCTCCCTGCGGTGCCCCTGGCTGCCCCTGTGGTGCAGCCGAGGGAACCAGGCGGAATCTCTGCGGCTGTGCACTCGAAGGTCCAGCGGGAGCCTTCCTCTTCTTCTCAGCCCTATGCACCATGTTAGCATCTTCCTGGGCAATGACGATGTTCACAAATTCGCCAGATGTGGTAACTCGGGTGGTGGTCAGTTGGGCCTTGAGCTTGGTGTTGAGGCCACGTCGGAACCTCTCCATCTTCTTCATATCACAGTCGGCGTGATGACGCGCATATGGGCACAGACCATTGAAGGCATGGGCATACTGAAGCACAGTGCGGGTACCCTGGGTCAGTGCCAGGAACTCAGTTAACTTCCGTTCAACCAAGCCAGCAGGAATGTGGTGGGCTTTGAAAGCAGCCTTGAACTCTTCCCACTCAATCACGTGACCCTCCTGCTGCAGGGCCAAGTAATTCTCCCACCACAGGAGAGCTGTGCCGCGAAGCTGCTACGCCGTGAAGACCACCTTGCGGTTGGGAGTGCAAGGCGTAGCCAGAATAGAGAACTTGGATTCGATGGCTCGAATCCACGCATCAGCCTCCAAGGGCTCCTCGGCTCTGGAGAACACCGGAGGGTCTGTAGCCAAGAAGTCCTCATACTGAGCCACTTGAGCTTGAGGGGCATGTTGACCACCTTGTTGCGGAGAATTTCCGTCTGAGTGGCATACAATTGTTGCCCCGTCGGAGGTTGCTGTGGTGGCGGAGGTGGTGGTGGCTGTTGCTGCCCTTCTGGCCCCTGCTGGTTAGCGTTGGAGCCGCTAGCGTCATGACCGCTTCGAGTGATAGCCATCTACAGTAGGTACTTGTATTATCCATATTTCATAAGCTTGCATAAATCAATGACAAGATAGAACGTGGCAATATAATGAAGTTTACTGCGTAAGGACGACATATCAGCAAGCAGTTCGGAAGAAAAATCATATCTCCCAGTAGAAAGCAAGTCAGATGCTCCAATTCGGTCAGTAGTTCGAAAATTTCATACTCTACAATTTTTATGTGTGGCTCAGAACCAAATTCGGGCTGGAACTAGGCCGAAAAATTCAATTTTTAGCTCTCTGTATTTGCTGTTTTACGGTAGGCCGAGCTGTAGTGTTTTGGTTGTCATTTTTATTTCGCTTAACCAATGGGGTTGAAACTTGGTGATCATTTCGTTTGACAAATTCCAAACAACTTTGTAGTTCACATCACAGCCCAGAAGTGAGTGGAAAATACATTAATAATTAAAACAAATATAGCTGCAGAATGTTTTCAGCACCACCCATTACAACCTTCATCAAGTTTTGGGGCTCACACATCCACACCAATTGAATTAAATTGTTTCAAAAGATTGGAGGGAAACTCAACTCCATCTAGCCTATTACATCATGAAGCCAAAATTTAGACTATGCGGAGGAGTAATCTCGCTACTGCTGCTTCTAGAAATCATCTAGGTTGTCAGCGGTAGCCTCGCTACCCATGGGAGACGGTGGAGCTGGGAGGGGTGGCATGTCATCCTTGGTGTCCATGTCGGAATCAGGGGCCTCTCCTTCCCCATGCTCTCCACCCTGCTCAAGAAGGTGCTGAGCATCATGGGCGGCTAGCATGGCATTGGCATGCTCTAAGACACCCTGCACGTTCTCAAGCTCATCCCTTGTTTGGACCAGCTCGTTGTGGACATTGTTGTGCGCTATGTGGAGGTCGGCCAATTGCCTCTCCAAATCTGCAATCATGGCGTCTCTGGTGCTCATCTCTATGGACAAAGAGGTCCTCTCTATCCCAATGTCGCGGGAACGAACAGACATATCAATGGCAAGGTTGAGCACCTCACTCTGTGACCGTCCCAAAAGTGCCTGCAGCCGGTGATAAGCCCGGATCCACCTCATCAAGAGTGCAGCTGCAGCGACGGGGTTCTCCGCCATCCTCAAAGGTGAGCTAAGATAGCGCCTCATCCAATGAGCATCGTCCGGCTGGGCCGGTGGAAACAGCCCAAGAAGCTGATGCTCCACGAGGTCCTTGTTCTGGGCGCAGAAGGAACTGATCCCATTCAGGGCAGCTAGCTCACAAGTGGTCTCCATGTGGTGCCCATGGACTTCCACACTCCATGTAGGAGAGCTAGGACACGGCGGGTGGCGATGCACCACCAAACGCACACGGGATCGAGTCACGCCTCGGTCACAGATGATGGTTCTCTCATATTGTGGCGGGGTTGGATAATCAAGCGCCTGCAAAACGGACCAAAGGATGCTAGGAAAACTCTCCCATCCTAGACAGTCCGAGAAGGAGACGTCGTTGGGGTAGCTGGCAAGGTCAGCGTGAGCGTCCATTCTAAACAAAAAGGTCAAGTGTGAGAACCGGTTAGCGCCAAAGAAAATAAAACAGTTTCTGGACAGTGTAATAAAAATTATAAAACTCAATATCTACAAACCCAAAAATTCCCAAATTTGGCCAGCTCATTGTTTAAGTAATTTCAAACAACTTTCATGTTGAAGGTTTGAGCAGAAACCGTCGTTAAGAAGATATAAAAATTCCCAGAAATTCCCAGAAACCGTTTTAAGCATAACTCTCATTCTACTGAACCAAATTTGCTGTAATTTCTGCAGCGCAAACTAGATAACATTTATGACAACTTTCATGTTGAACACTTTTTCGTTTGACAAAGCTTTCAGGTTCGAATTAATGGTGCAAGCAGACTGTTTTCGGCAGAGTTTCGGCACAATTTCCGGTTGTTTATTCAAATTTTTATGGCGGGTAGTTCGATGGTCGTGCATTGAGGTTCAATAAAATTCCAGTGAATTGCAATGCATGAGCGGCCTATTCGTTCTCACCAACACACGTGCCAATAAACTTTTGGCCTACGAAGTTAGTGCCGGTGGCTAGGCAATATCCGTCTCTCCCTATATTAACTAGTCGAACTTTTCTAACCGTTCATCTTACGGAATCGTGGTTAGTGTACCTGCAGAAAATTCCATTCCAGAAACATATATAATCAACCTTTCGTGCCAGCACTCACGAAAGTGTTTCCATACATTACCACCCACTATAGAGGTGGCACCCGAACGTTCAACATTGAACGGGCAATGCTTCATATGTCACCAGGGCAACATATTGACAACTTCATACGCTCATGAAATAGCGTATTGACTTTGTGCCGCCATCATATTTGCATATGATGCCGTGGCACGCTACAGCAATCGCCGTACCTTGCGCCCACCATGCTATTCTAGTTTCATACACCATCACAGCGTATTGACTATGTGCCGCCACTATATTTTCATATAGTGCCGTGGTACGTTACAGCAATTGCCGTACCTTGCACCCACCATTGCAGAAAGTAAATGACAGAATGAAATGTGCTGGGAGTCAGTATAATATATAATTAGCCACCTATCATATCGTGATCCCTTAACCCACATAGGTTTCTCGCTCTATACATAATCCTTAGCGATCCTATGGATAGCATTCCATTGCAAGTGCGCGGCGGAAGTAAGAGTTGACAAGTTTTATTCAAAAATGCTTATTTAGGGTTTGTTGCTCTCTCTGGTGCGCATATTTCGGCTCTGATACCAGCTGTTGTGGCGGACCACTCCGAAATTATTCCAAGTTAAGTACCCCGGGACCACTAACCGAGTAGTCAGGCACTTAATCCGGAATAAGCTGGAGCGCCGTCGGATTAAACCCGATTAACCACGTTCTTTTCTCGATCGAAACAACAGCACGCCCACACGAAGGTGAGTTCCAGAGATTACAACATTCCACAAATTAACTTACACAAATAGGTATCACAAGTTATTACAACCAAGTTCAAATTTAAATCAGAGTACAAAGTCTTGCAGCGGAAATAAAAGTTTCATTGCAGCGAAAGATAATCTAACGACGATACAATAACACCGTGCTGAAGCCTGCCACGATGCTACTCCTCCCGATCCTCGGCAGAGGACGGAACCCATTCGATGTGCCAGCCAGGTGGAACCTGGGTAGGCCAAGACAAAGCATCGACATCCAAAGGTGTACCTGTAAATCATTGCCACAAGCAAGGCTGAGTATACTAATACTCAGCAAGGCTTACCCGTCGGGTGAAAACTACATCACCGACATCTAGACATGAGAGGCTTTTGGCTGGTGGGTTTGTTTGCCAAAAAACGACTAAAAGTAGGTCCTTGCTTTCAAGTTTTAGCATCATATTCTAGTAAATTTAACCATTCTAGATTAGCATCCTCTCTAAGCATACAAGTGGTGCAATACAATTTAATTCATACAACAAGTTTATCAATCTCAAAGTTCCACTTGTTACTCAATGTAGCAGGGCGGTCAAGCAGTCTCATTAACCGCGAGAAGCGGACAGTTCGAACCGAATTTTGCTACCTGGCCAGGGGAAACCCAACACACACGGATACTCTGCTTGCTATAAAAGGTACAAGCATTTCCCAACCTTTCCCATCGATCCACAATTCGGAACCGGGTCCATTTCCTTAGGATAAAGGTTTACTGCTTCACTCACAGTCTCACGCATATATCCACAAGTGTACGGCAGGGGAAAACAAAGTTTCCAAGGAGAGATGGCTATCGGCCCTAGCTGCTTCAATCTGGTACCGGGCTTACCGGCTCCCATATACCGGCATGCATGTGGTACGTTCAAAAACTTGACACACTCAACCACACATTTCGACCTTAAATCAATTATCATACACGGACGGGAGATCTACATCTATCATCCCGCCCGTCAATCCTTATGATTCCAACATAAGAAAAGACAAGCAACTCCTATGTCTCGCGAGTGACAGGAAATCACTCGACTTGTAACGGACCTAAGCAATGCCCTATCGATCCTTTCATACTAGTGTTGCAATTCATAGGTACTAGGAAATGTGCAGCTAAGGTATTCAATCAACTCCTTGAAACGTAAATGCACAAACATAGAGAATTCAAAGTGCATAATTTGGTAAAGTTAGGTTATGCTCTGGGGCTTGCCTTCTTGGGCTAGCTGACTGCTACGCTCCGGGCTGTCTGCGTCGACGCTGGCTCGGCCGCCTTCGAGGTTCTCCTCTCCGTCGACGGGGACGAGGTCGTAGAAGCCGTCAACGAGTGCACCTTCTACATGAGATGCACAAGTTAAGCGTTCTGCCAAAACATGATTCGAGGTTACTGCACTAGGTGATTTTTATCTTAACATTTTAACAAAGTTTCACTTTTCTCTTCTAAGCTCCTGCTTTCGAGGAAAAGAACTCGGTTGGTCTCGAGGACCGAGTTCTTCTCGACAGAAAGAACTCTGCTGGTTCCCGCGGTCTGGGTTCTTATCGGAAAAAGAATCCTGAAGCTCGAAACTGAGTTCTCATCGAAAAAGAACCCTGTTCGAATAGGAAAAGAACTCTACTGGCTCTCGTTGGCTGGGTTCTCATCGAGAAAGAACCCTGGCTCGAAACTGGGCTCTCAACGAGGAAGAACCCTGCCCACTACTGGCTATCACTGCGCCGGGCGAACGGCGGTGAACGGAGGTCGGAGAGGTGGGGAAAAGAACCAGTGGCTTACCACGAGTCGAACGATGACGGTTGGGAGGCCGGAAGAGGCTCGTAAAACGCCGGCGACGTGCGGTGGCAGGGCGGTCGCCGCGGGCTCGATTCCGGCGAAGTGAGTGGCTCTCACCGGAGTTGGAGGGGTCCGTGAGCACCCGTAGGACTCGGGGAAGCTAATGGCGTGCTCGGTTGACCTCGGGGACGGCTCGGAGTAGGGGCTCGACGTGCGCGTGCTCCGGCGGTCGGAAATGCGGACTTGGGGAAAAATCCGATTTCTCGCCAGAGAGCGACAATAGCTCGGGGGAAGTGGGGGATTGGAAGCTAGGGAAGGTGGTCTAGCTCTGTGCGCAAGGGATTTGGGAATGGTGGAGAGTGGAGGGCGAAATTCTCGGCGAAGCTCGGCTCGGTCCGTGCGGCGTGAGGAAGAAGACGATGGAGCGAGCGCGAGGAAGTGGAAATGGCCAAGTGAGCGAGTGAGAGGAGGGGTGGGAGTGCGCGGTGGAGTGCTTGGGCACGCGAGAGTGGCACAGTGCGGCCTCGGGAGCGTGCGAGCGCGTGGGTAGCTGTCGCGGTCCCCATTGATGGCGCGGCGAGCTCGAACAGAGCGCACACGCGCGGTTGGGCGTCAAAGATCATCGCGTGATGAAGTGGAGATCCTCAGCAGAGGCTTTGGCGCGACGCGAACGGACTCTACCGCCCGCAGTGCGCTCGGCGCGGCGCGAGGCGAGGCGAGGCGACGGCGGCGAAGTGATGGCTCGGGAGCGTGCGCGCGGAGTAAAGGCCGACGTGACGCGCCATTGATGCATGCCCGAGCTCGAACAGAGCGCGCGCGACACGATTGGGCGAGGAAGATTGTGGCGTGATCGCTGGGGATCCTCCACAGTGCTCCTTGGCGCGTAGCGAGCGAGCATCGCGACTGCGGGGCGGCGCTGCGCGGCTGCGACCAGTGCCGAGCGAGCTCGTCATGATGGCGCTCCGCGGCGCGAGGCAGCAGTGCGCCGTTGCCCGCGAAGTGACGGTACGGAAGGCTTGGACAAACGCGTGAGGACAAAAGCTAGCTGCCGCCACGGCTCGGCCGACCCGACGCGGTCTCCGCCACACACCGGCCACGTGGCGGCCGGACTCCGGCCGGAGCAGAGCGCGCCAGGGGCGAGCTGGCAGCCCCGTGGAGCTCCTTTGCCCCTTTTGAACTTTCTCCAAAAATTTGAGCTGAACTTCGAAACGTGTAAAATTAAAAGTTGGAGTTTGAGGTGTGGGACACAACTTCCGAGCTTGGACCGGGCACTTCGACCAGGCGCTACGGCGCTTCGAGCTTGAGCCGCAAGCTCGAGCTTGCCGAGCCTCGAACGGTCGGAAACGCCGCTCGAGGGTGAGTGCCCCCCTCGAGCTTGGCTGCGAAGCCTCGAGCGTGCCGGAACGTCGCTCGAGGGTAAGTGCCCCCTCGAGCTTGGCTGCGGAGCCTCGAGCGTCCTAACGTTCGGCCTCGAATCGTGACGGACTGCGGGGCCTCGAGGGTCCTATCGTGCGGCCTCGAATCGTGACGGACTGCGGGGCCTCGATCGTCACGGACATAGCTCGATCGTCACGGACAATACTGGTTCGAGGGTCATCAAGCGAAACAAACGCCGTGGCGAGGTTGTCGTGAAGGGCTGTTGGTGATGACAACTACTCTTTTGGTCCGAGATTTTTAAGTTCAGCACCAAAATCTTGAGATTTCAGTTGGGTGTCCAAGGTCCTTTGCTTTTGAATTTAAATTTGAATTTTGATGAATTTTGAGTTCCAACACCACTTTTTTCCCCTTTTAACCTGTTTTAAAAGTACTTTCAATATTTTTACATCAGGGATGTCACAGCCTACCCCCCTTACAAAGAATCTCGTCCCGAGATTCGGTTACACTTAGGAACAAGGTGGGAAAAGGTACCTTGGTCTTAAGAAAGGATGTCGGGGTAGTTCTTCTTTAGATAGTCTTCGGTTTCCCATGTGGCTTCATCTTCGGAGTGATGACTCCACTGGATTTTGTACATTTTAACTCCCTTCCTTCGTGTTTGTCTCTCTTTCTCGTCGAGGATCTTAATGGGATGCTCATCATAAGAGAGATCCGGTTCAACCGAGAGTTCCTCTTGTTCAACGACTTCGGTCGGAACACGTAGACACTTCTTGAGTTGGGAAACGTGAAATACATCGTGTACGGCTGAAAGCTTCTTGGGAAGCTTCACTTGATAGGCTACCGGCCCATATTGCTGAGTAATTTCATACGGGCCGATATAACGAGGTGCAAGCTTCCCTTTTAGTCCAAATCTTTGCACACCCTTGGTCGGGGAGACTTTAAGATACACGTGATCACCAACTTCAAACTGAAGTGGCTTCCGCCGCTGATCAAAGTAGCTCTTTTGCCGTGACTGGGCGGTCTTCAAATTCTCCCGAATGATCCTAACCTTTTCTTCTGCCTCCTTCACAAGGTCAGGGCCATAGGTATATCTCTCGCCTGCCTGGGACCAACACAACGGGGTCTGACATCTCCTACCATACAAGGCTTCGAAAGGAGCCATTTTAAGACTCGCTTGGTAGCTGTTGTTATAGGAGAATTCGGCCAGAGATAGACACTTCTCCCAATTCTTCCCAAAATGAATAACACAAGCTCGAAGCATATCCTCAAGTATTTGATTTACCCTTTCTGTCTGCCCATCGGTCTGTGGGTGATATGCTGAACTACGGATCAGATTGGTGCCTAGAGACATTTGCAATTGTTCCCAAAAGCGTGCTACGAACGGAGCACCACGATCTAAAATTATCGTCTTGGGTACCCCATGTAGACAAACGATCCGCTCCAAATAAATCTCCGCGTACTTCTTAGCGTTATAAAAGGTATTGACCGGAATAAAATGTGCGGTCCACAATTACCCAAATGGAGTCGTGCCCCTGCGGGGTTCTGGGAAGTCCAACAATGAAGTCCATGCTTATATCTTCCCACTTCCATGAGGGAATAGGTAGAGGTTGAAGCGTGCCTGCTACCTTCAAGTGGCTGGCCTTAACCCGCTGGCATGTGTCACATTCCGACACATACGTGGCAATTTCTCGCTTCATTCGAGTCCACCAAAAGTCTTGTTTCAAATCTTGGTACATTTTGGTGCTGCCGGGATGGATAGAAAATTTAGAGAGATGTGCCTCATCCATAATCTTCTTCCGGAGTTCCGTGTTTTTAGGCACCACGAGGCGATGCCCAAACCACATTACTCCCTGCCCATCTAGCCGGAAACACTTGTACTTCTCTTTCACCTTCTCCTTAAACAATTTCCTTTTAAGGATTTTAATGCTCGCGTCATTTAATTGGGCTACAACAATCTGATCGTGCAAGGTTGGTTCCACTGCAATATGGCTGAAGTACCCGTGTGGAACAATCTCCAAATTGAGCTTTGCCATTTCATGACACAGGGTGTCAGCGTAGGACTCCACGGAAAGACAATGACAATGAGCCTTGCGGCTTAGTGCATCAGCAACTACATTAGCCTTCCCGGGGTGATAATGCACACTAAGGTCATAGTCCTTTGCTAACTCCAACCATCTTCGCTGTCTCATGTTCAGATGTGCCTGAGTGAAGACATATTTGAGGCTCTTGTGGTCTGTGTATATGTTGCAGGGAACACCCATCAAATAGTGTCTCCACATCTTGAGAGCATGAATAACCGCTGCTAACTCAAGATCATGCGTGGGGTAGTTTTGCTCATGAGGCCGAAGTGCTCGAGAAGCATAAGCAATGACTCGGTTCTCTTGCATGAGAACACAGCCAAGACCGGTGCCTGATGCATCGCAATAGACATCATAAGGCTTGGTGCAATCGGGCTGAGCCAAAACTGGGGCTGAAGTCAAATGTCTTCGCAAGGTGTGGAAAGCTTCATCACATTTGTCATTCCACTCAAATTTGACTCCCTTCTTTAAAAGTTCGGTCATGGGCTTTGCAATCCGAGAGAAGTCCGGAATAAAACGGCGGTAATAACCGGCTAAACCCAGAAAACTCCGAATCTCGTGGACAGAAGTAGGTGGTTGCCAATCCAACACCTCTTGCACTTTGGTTGGATCCACGGATATACCATCCTTGGAAACCGTGTGACCTAAGAACTTCACGCTCTCTAACCAGAATTCACACTTGGAGAACTTGGCGTAGAGCTGGTGATCTCTCAACCTTTGAAGAACAATGCGAAGGTGCTCGGCATGCTCTTCCTCATTCTTAGAATATATAAGAATGTCGTCAATGAAAACCACCACAAACTTGTCTAGCTCTGACATGAAGACCGAATTCATGAGATACATGAAGTAGGCCGGGGCATTGGTGAGTCCAAAAGACATAACCAAGAATTCATAAAGTCCATAACGTGTGGAAAAGGCAGTCTTTGGAATGTCACAAGGCCTGATTTTGATTTGGTGATAGCCAGAGCGAAGGTCAATCTTGGAGAACACTCTGGCGCCAGCTAGTTGGTCAAACAAGATGTCAATACGGGGGAGTGGGTACTTGTTCTTAATAGTTACCGCATTGAGAGGCCGGTAATCAATACACAACCTCAAGGAATGATCCTTCTTCTTCACAAAGATAGCGGGACATCCCCAAGGTGATACACTTGGACGAATGAAACCCTTATCTAGCAATTCTTGGAGTTGAATTTTTTAATTCAGCCAATTCATTGGGCGGCATTCTATATGGTCTCTTTGATATAGTTGCTGTGCCAGGTTGAAGTTCAATCACAAATTCAATGTCCCTATCCGGCGGCATCCCAGGTAAGTCATCCGGAAATACATCGGCATACTCACATACCACCGGAATGTCCTTTAGTTGGGTTTCTACCATTGCATAAGCACACGCATCGACACAAGTCCGTTGTGGCAGATATAGCACACTCGGGCCCTGCGTAGGCGAGTTTATCTCAACAACTCGTTCCGCAACATCTAGGACAACCTTATGTTGAGTCATCCAATTGGCTCCTAACACAATGTCAATTCCTTCCATTCCCAGCAGAATCAAATCAGTAGGAAATGTTTTACTTCCCAGCCTGATCGGAACCTTGTGGGTGACTTGGTTGGATGCAATTTTACCTCCCGCAGTTGATATCACGTATGATGATTTGGTATGGTAAGATTTTAATCCGCATTTTGTGGCGGACCACTCCGAAATTATTCCAAGTTAAGTACCCCGGGACCACTAACCGAGTAGTCAGGCACTTAATCCGGAATAAGCTGGAGCGCCGTCGGATTAAACCCGATTAACCACGTTCTTTTCTCGATCGAAACAACAACACGCCCACACGAAGGTGAGTTCCAGAGATTACAACATTCCACAAATTAACTTACACAAATAGTATCTCAAAGTTATTACAAACCAAGTTTGAAATGAAATCAGAGTATCAAAGTCTTGCAGCAGAAATAAAATAGTTCATTGCAGCGGAAGATAATCTAACGACGATACAATAACACCATGCTGAAGCCTGCCACGATGCTACTCCTCCCGATCCTCGGCAGAGGACGGAACCCATTCGATGTGCCAGCCAGGTGGAACCTGGGTAGGCCAAGACAAAGCATCGACATCCAAAGGTGTACCTGTAAATCATTGCCACAAGCAAGGCTGAGTATACTAATACTCAGCAAGGCTTACCCGTCGGGTGAAAACTACATCACCGACATCTAGACATGAGAGGCTTTTGGCTGGTGGGTTTGTTTGTCAAAAAGCAACTAAAATAGGTCCTTGCTTTCCAGTTTTAGCATCATATTCTAGTAAATTTAACCATTCTAGATTAGCATCCTCCCTAAGCATACAAGTGGTGCAATACAATTTAATTCATACAACAAGCTTATCAATCTCAAAGTTCCACTTGTTACTCAATGTAGCAGGGCGGTCAAGCAGTCTCATTAACCACGAGAAGCGGACAGTTCGAACCGAATTTTGCTACCTGTCCAGGGGAAACCCAACACACACGGATACTCTGCTTGCTATAAAAGGCACAAGCATTTCCCAACCTTTCCCATCGATCCACAATTCGGAACCGGGTCCATTTCCTTAGGATAAAGGTTTACTGCTTCACTCACAGTCTCACGCATATATCCACAAGTGTACGGCAGGGGAAAACAAAGTTTCCAAGGAGAGATGGCTATCGGCCCTAGCTGCTTCAATCTGGTACCGGGCTTACCGGCTCCCATATACCGGCATGCATGTGGTACGTTCAAAAACTTGACACACTCAACCACACATTTCGACCTTAAATCAATTATCATACACGGACGGGAGATCTACATCTATCATCCCGCCCATCAATCCTTATGATTCCAACATAAGTAAAGACAAGCAATTCCTATGTCTCGCGAGTGACAGGAAATCACTCGACTTGTAACGGACCTAAAGCAATGCCCTATCGATCCTTTCATGCTAGTATTGCAAGTCATAGGTACTAGGAAACGTGCAGCTAAGGTATTCAATCAACTCCTTGAACGTAAATGCACAAACATAGAGAATTCAAAGTGCATAATTTGGTAAAGGTTAGGTCATGCTCCGGGGCTTGCCTTCTTGCTCGAACTGGGGGTTAGCCTCCGGGTTGGTCGATCCTGCACCGGCACCTTCCTCCGGGACTTCTATCTCGTCTGCGGGAATGAGGTGGTAGTTGCCGTCCGGGATGGCGCCTTCTACATGAGATGCATAACTTAGGGTGGCTGTTCTGGAATTTCAGATTCCATTTATTTTATTCTAACTAACTACAAAAAGGTTTATTCTTTTATATAAATCGATTTCCATCTAGATTACTTCGCATTTTTGTTTCTCCTTTTCTGCTCATCATTTTTATCTATAAACTTTATGACAGCTACTGGAGTATAAGAGCTAAGCTCACTCCAAAATTTAGCTAATTCTGAGCTACACATAATTTATTAAAAATATAACAAACAGCTAACAGCAGAAGTGAGATAAATTCATATAAAATTAAAAATTTATCCATTTCAGGAGATTTTCCTACCAAAGCTAAGCATAGGCATGAGGAGGGCTCTGGCCAAGTGGTGGCTCAAAATAACCCTTGGGTAATCCTCAATAAATTTCTAACCAAAAACACATATTTATTTATTTGCTATCCTAAACAGAGCAAAAATTAAGTTTTTCGTTTTTAACATGTGTGCTAACAAGATTTTAGTCCTCTAGAGCAAAATGGTGATTTTTCACTGCACAGATTATTTTTAATGATTTCTGCACTGCAAAAAGACAGAAAACACATTTTAATTTATAACTGGAGCTACAGTTCATATTTTTAGGTCCCCTTTGGACACAAGCTGTCCAAAGTCACTACACACAACATAACCAAAGCTCAACCCTAGCGGAGCTCTGGATTTGAAATGGTGCACTACTTTCCATTTTCATAGTTTGAATTTTAGCTCAAAAACAGTTCATGAAAAGTATAAACATGTCTAATAGGGATTGTAGTTTAGACTCTCACAAATCCAGAGAGTATTTTTGTGCATTTTTCTGATTTTTGTACGATTTTTAATGGATTTTACAAGATTCGGGAAAAACAAATCTAGTTTTAAGAATCTATTTTCGCAGGGAACCCTAGAACTTTCAAAACTTCGTGAACGAGTCCCTGAACTTTTGCGCAGAGACCCCTAGACGAACGAAGACGATGAAGGAAGGCCCTCGGCTCTCGCCGGAGTTGCGCCGGCCAAATGACGGCGAACTAGGCACGGGGAAGTGGGGGAAAAGGATCCTGGGCTCACCACGAGTCGTTTGGGGACGGTTTCGAGGCCGGGGATGGTCGGGGTTGCGCCGGCGACGAGGTGGTGGCGGCGCGGCCGCCGCGGCTTCTACGCCAGTGAGCTCGGGGTCGTTCGCCGAGGTTCGAGGGGTCCTAGAGCACCAGTGGAGCTCGAGGAAGCCAATGGCGTGCTCGGTTGACCTCGGGGACGGCTCGGAGTAGGGTCTCGACGTGCGGGTGCTCCGGCGGCCGAAAATCGTGATTTGGGGGAAATCACGAATTCTCGCCGGAGAAGGGACAATAGCTTGGGGAAAACGGGGGGAAATGGAGCTGGAGTAGAGGGCTAGCTTCGTGCGGGACGAATTTGGGAATGGTGGAGTGTGGAGGGTGAATTTCTCGGAGAAGCTCGGCTCGGTTCGCGCGGCGCGAGGAAGAAGAAGACCGAGCGAGCGCGGGGAAGTGGAAATGGCCAAGTGAGCGAGTGAGAGGAGGGGTGTGAGTGCTTGGTGGAGTGATTGAGCACGCAAGGGAGGCACTGTGCGGCCTCGGGAGCGTGCGAGCGCGTGGGTGGCTGTCGCGGTCGCCATTGATGGCGCGGCGAGCTCGAACAGAGCGCACACGCGCGGTTGGGCGTCAAAGATCATCGCGTGATGAAGTGGAGATCCTCAGCAGAGGCTTTGGCGCGACGCGAACGGACTCTACCGCCTGCAGTGCGCTCGGCGCGGCGCGAGCGCGCGTGCGGCCACGGCGGCGCGCGACCGTAGGATGGCGCTCCGCGGCGCGCGGCGAGGCGAGGCGACAGCGGCGAAGTGATGGCTCGGGAGTGGCCGGACAAGAGCTAGGCGACAAGCGCCAGCGTCCGCCGCGGCTTGGCCAGCTCAGCGCCGCCTGCGCCGCTCGCCGGCCACGTGGCGGCCGAGCTCCGGCCAGCGCAGCGCGCGCCAGGGGCACTGTAGCATGCCCGTGGAGCTCCGATTTCAAATTCGAATTTTCTCCAAAAATTCGAACTGAACTTCGAAACGGGTAAAATTAAAAGTTGGGGTCTGAGGTGTGGGACACAACTTTCGAGCTTGGACCAGGCACTTCGACCAGGCGCTACGGCGCTTCGAGCTTGAACCGCAAGCTCGAGCTTGCCGAGCCTCGAATGGTCGGAAACGCCACTCGAGGGTGAGTGCCCCCCTCGAGCTTGGCTGCGAAGCCTCTAGCGTGCCGAAACGTCGCTCGAGGGTAAGTCCTCGAGCTTGGCTGCGGAGCCTCGAGGGTGACGGAACGTCGCTCGAGGGTAAGTGCCCCCTCGAGCTTGGCTGCGGAGCCTCGAGCGTCCTAACGTGCGGCCTCAACTCGTGACGGACTGCGGGGCCTCGAGGGTCCTATCGTGCGGCCTCGAATCGTGACTGAAACTACTGGCTAGGCTCGATCGTCACGGACATAGCTCGATCATGACGGATATACGGGCTAAGCTCGATCGTGACGGACATCCGGGCTAAGCTCGATCGTGACGGACATCCCCGCTCGAGGGTCATCGAGCGGAACGAACGCCGTGGCGAGGTTGTCGCGAAGGGCTGTAGGTGTAGGTGATGACAACTACTTTGGTCCGAGATTTTTAAGTTCAGCACCCAAGTCTTGAGATTTCAGTTGGGTGCCCAAGGTCCTTTGCTTTTAAAGTTAAATTTGAATTTTGATGAATTTTGAGTTCCAACACCACTTTTTCCCCTTTTAACCTGTTTTAAAAGTACTTTCAATAATTTTACATCAGGGATGTCACAGCCTACCCCCCTTAAAAAGAATCTCGCCCCGAGATTCGATTACCCTTTGGAACAAGGTGGGAAAACGGTACCTTATCTAAGAAAAGATGTCGGGGAAGTTCTTCTTTAGATAGTCTTCGGTTTCCCACGTGGCTTCATCCTCGGAGTGATGACTCCACTGAATTTTGTACATTTTAACTCCCTTCCTTCGTGTCTGTCGCTCTTTCTCGTCGAGGATCTTAACGGGATGCTCATCGTAAGAGAGATCCGGTTCAACCGAGAGTTCATCTTGTTCAACAACCTCGGTCGGAACACGAAGACACCTCTTGAGTTGAGAAGCAAGGAACACATTGTGTACAGCTGAAAGTTTCTCGGGAAGCTTCACTTGATAGGCCACTGGTCCACATTGTTGAGTGATTTCATACGGGCCGATATAACGAGGTGCAAGCTTTCCTTTTAGTCCAAATCTTTGCACACCCTTGGTCGGGGAGACTTTAAGATACACGTGATCACCAACTTCAAACTGAAGTGGCTTCCGCCGCTGATCAAAGTAGCTCTTTTGCCGTGACTGGGCGGTCTTCAAATTCTCCCGAATGATCCTAACCTTTTCTTCTGCCTCCTTCACAAGGTCAGGGCCATAGGTATATCTCTCGCCTGCCTGGGACCAACACAACGGGGTCCGACATCTCCTACCATACAAGGCTTCGAAAGGAGCCATTTTAAGACTCGCTTGGTAGCTGTTGTTATAGGAGAATTCGGCCAGAGATAGACACTTCTCCCAATTCTTCCCAAAATGAATAACACAAGCTCGAAGCATATCCTCAAGTATTTGATTTACCCTTTCTGTCTGCCCATCGGTCTGTGGGTGATATGCTGAACTACGGATCAGTTTGGTGCCTAGGGACATTTGCAATTGTTCCCAAAAGCGTGCTACGAACGGAGCACCATGATCTGAAATTATCGTCTTGGGTACCCCATGTAGACAAACGATCTGCTCCAAATAAATCTCCGCGTACTTCTTAGCGTTATAAAAGGTATTGACCGGAATAAAATGTGCGGTCTTGGTAAGGCGGTCCACAATTACCCAAATGGAGTCGTGCCCCTGCAGGGTTCTGGGAAGTCCAACAATGAAGTCCATGCTTATATCTTCCCACTTCCATGAGGGAATAGGTAGAGGTTGAAGCGTGCCTGCTACCTTCAAGTGGCTGGCCTTAACCCGCTGGCATGTGTCACATTCCGACACATACGTGGCAATTTCTCGCTTCATTCGAGTCCACCATCCTATTCTATTTTCATACGCCATCACAGCGTATTGACTATGTGCCGCCACTATATTTTCATATAGTGCCGTGGTACGTTACAGCAATCGCCGTACCTTGCGCCCACCATTGCGTAAAGTAAATGACAGAATGAAATGTGCTGGAAGTCAGTATAATATACTATTTGCCACCTATTATATCGTGATCCCTTAACCCACATAGGCTTCACGCTCTAGGTAACATCCTTAGCGGTCCTAAGATAACCTTCCTTCGCAAAACGCGTCGGAAGTACGAGTTGGCAAATTTTATTCAAAAATGTTCATTAAAGGTTTGTTGCTCTCTCCGGTGCGCTGTTTCGGCTCTGATGCCAGCTGCTGCTGAGGGTGACACTCAACCACACATTTCTCATCGTTCCGCTCGATGACCCTCGAGCGGGGATGTCCGTCACGATCGAGCTTAGCCCGGATGTCCGTCACGATCGAGCTTAGCCCGTATATCCGTCACGATCGAGCTATGTCCGTGACGATCGAGCCTAGCCAGTAGTTTCAGTCACGATTCGAGGCCGCACGATAGGACCCTCGAGGCCCCGCAGTCCGTCACGATTCGAGGCCGCACGTTAGGACGCTCGAGGCTCCGCAGCCAAGCTCGAGGGGGCACTTACCCTCGAGCGACGTTCCGTCACCCTCGAGGCTCCGCAGCCAAGCTCGAGGACTTACCCTCGAGCGACGTTTCGGCACGCTCGAGGCTTCGCAGCCAAGCTCGAGGGGGGCACTCACCCTCGAGTGGCGTTTCCGACCATTCGAGGCTCGGCAAGCTCGAGCTCGCGGTTCAAGCTCGAAGCGCCGTAGCGCCTGGTCGAAGTGCCTGGTCCAAGCTCGAAAGTTGTGTCCCACACCTCAGACCCCAACTTTTAATTTTACCTGTTTTGAAGTTCAGTTCGAATTTTTGGAGAAAATTCGAATTTGAAATCGGAGCTCCACGGGCATGCTACAGTGCCCCTGGCGCGCGCTGCGCTGGCCGGAGCTCGGCCGCCACGTGGCCGGCGAGCGGCGCAGGCGGCGCTGAGCTGGCCAAGCCGCGGCGGACGCTGGCGCTTGTCGCCTAGCTCTTGTCCGGCCACTCCCGAGCCATCACTTCGCCACTGTCGCCTCGCCTCGCCTCGCGCCGCGGAGCGCCATCATACGGTCGCGCGCCGCTGTGGCCGCACGCGCCCTCGCGCCGCGCCGAGCGCCCTGCAGGCGGTAGAGTCCGTTGGCGTCGCGCCAAAGCCTCTGCTGAGGATCTCCACTTCATCACGCGATGATCTTTGACGCCCAACCGCGCGTGTGCGCTCTGTTCGAGCTCGCCGCGCCATCAATGGCGACCGCGACAGCCACCCACGCGCTCGCACGCTCCCGAGGCCGCACAGTGCCTCCCTTGCGTGCTCAATCACTCCACCAAGCACTCACACCCCTCCTCTGACTCGCTCACTTGGCCATTTCCACTTCCCCGCGCTCGCTCGGTCTTTTCTTCCTCGCGCCGCGCGAACCGAGCCGAGCTTCTCCGAGAAATTCACGCTCCACACTCCACCATTCCCAAATTCGTCCCGCACGAAGCTAGCCCTCTACTCCAGCTCCATTTCCCCCCGTTTTCCCCAAGCTATTGTCCCTTCTCCGGCGAGAATTCGTGATTTCCCCCAAATCGCGATTTTCGGCCGCCGGAGCACCCGCACGTCGAGACCCTACTCCGAGCCATCCCCGAGGTCAACCGAGCACGCCATTGGCTTCCTCGAGCTCCACTGGTGCTCTAGGACCCCTCGAACCTCGGCGAACGACCCCGAGCTCACCGGCGTAGAAGCCGCGGCGGCCGCGCCGCCACCACCTCGTCGCCGGCGCAACCCCGACCATCCCCGGCCTCCAAACCGTCCCCAAACGACTCGTGGTGAGCCCAGGATCCTTTTCCCCCACTTCCCCGTGCCTAGTTCGCCGTTGTTTGGCCGGCGCAACTCCGGCGAGAGCCGAGGGCCTTCCTTCATCGTCTTCGTTTGTCTAGGGGTCTCTGCGCAAAAGTTCAGGGACTCGTTCGCGAAGTTTTGAAAGTTCTAGGGTTCCCTGCGAAAATAGATTCTTAAAACTAGATTTGTTTTTCCCGAATCTTGTAAAATCCATTAAAAATCGTACAAAAATCAGAAAAATGCACAAAAATACTCTTTGGATTTGTTAGAGTCTAAACTAGAATCCCTATTAGACATGTTTATACTTTTGATGAACTGTTTTTGAGCTAAAATTCAAACTATGAAACTGGAAAGTAGTGCACCATTTCAAATCCAGAGCTCCGCTAGGGTTGAGCTTTGGATATGTTGTGTGTAGTGACTTTGGACAGCTTGTGTCCAAAGGGGACCTAAAAATATGAACTGTACCTCCAGTTATAAATTAAAATGTGTTTTCTGTCTTTTTGCAGTGTGGAAATCATTAAAAATAATCTGTGCAGTGAAAAATCACCATTTTGCTCCAGAGGACTAAAAACTTGTTAGCCCACATGTCAAAAACGAAAAACTTAATTTTTGCTCTCTTTAGGATAGCAAATAAATAAATATGTGTTTTTGGTTAGAAATTTATTGAGGATTACCCAAGGGTTATTTTGAGCCACCACTTGGCCAGAGCCCTCCTCATGCCTATGCTTAGCTTTGGTAGGAAAATCTCCTGAAATGGATAAATTTTTAATTTTATATGAATTTATCTCACTTCTGCAGTTAGCTGTTTGTTATATTTTTAATAAATTATGTGTAGCTCAGAATTAGCTAAATTTTGGAGTGAGCTTAGCTCTTATACTCCAGTAGCTGTCATAAAGTTTATAGATAAAAATGATGAGCAGAAAAGGAGAAACAAAAATGCGAAGTAATCTAGATGGAAATCGATTTATATAAAAGAATAAACCTTTTTGTAGTTAGTTAGAATAAAATAAATGGAATCTGAAATTCCAGAACAGCCACCCTAAGTTATGCATCTCATGTAGAAGGCGCCATCCCGGACGGCAACTACCACCTCATTCCCGCAGACGAGGAAGAAGTCCCGGAGGAAGGTGCCGGTGCAGGATCGACCAACCCGGAGGCTAACCCCCAGTTCGAGCAAGAAGGCAAGCCCCGGAGCATGACCTAACCTTTACCAAATTATGCACTTTGAATTCTCTATGTTTGTGCATTTACGTTCAAGGAGTTGATTGAATACCTTAGCTGCACATTTCCTAGTACCTATGACTTGCAATACTAGCATGAAAGGATCGATAGGGCATTGCTTTAGGTCCGTTACAAGTCGAGTGATTTCCTGTCACTCGCGAGACATAGGAATTGCTTGTCTTTACTTATGTTGGAATCATAAGGATTGATGGGCGGGATGATAGATGTAGATCTCCCGTCCGTGTATGATAATTGATTAAGGTCGAAATGTGTGGTTGAGTGTGTCAAGTTTTTGAACGTACCACATGCATGCCGATGTATGGGGATCGGTAAGCCCGGTACCAGATTGAAGCAGCTAGGGCCGATAGCCATCTCTCCTTGGAAACTTTGTTTTCCCCTGCCGTACACTTGTGGATATATGCGTGAGACTGTGAGTGAAGCAGTAAACCTTTATCCTAAGGAAATGGACCCGGTTCCGTATTGTGGATCGATGGGAAAGGTTGGGAAATGCTTGTGCCTTTTATAGCAAGCAGAGTATCCGTGTGTGTTGGGTTTCCCCTGGCCAGGTAGCAAAATTCGGTTCGAACTGTCCGCTTCTCGCGGTTAATGAGACTGCTTGACCGCCCTGCTACATTGAGTAACAAGTGGAACTTTGAGATTGATAAGCTTGTTGTTTGAATTAAATTGTATTGCACCACTTGTATGCTTAGGAAGGATGCTAATCTGGAATGGTTAAATTTACTAGAATATGATGCTAAAACTTGAAAGCAAGGACCTATTTTAGTTGCTTTTTGGCAAACAAACCCACCAGCCAAAAGCCTCTCATGTCTAGATGTCGGTGATGTAGTTTTCACCCGACGGGTAAGCCTTGCTGAGTATTAGTATACTCAGCCTTGCTTGTGGCAATGATTTACAGGTACACCTTTGGATGTCGATGCTTTGTCTTGGCCTACCCAGGTTCCACCTGGCTGGCACATCGAATGGGTTCCGTCCTCTACCGAGGATCAGGAGGAGTAGCACCGTGGCAGGCTTCAGCATGGTGTTATTTGTATCGTCGTTAGTTTATTTACTTCCGCTGCAATGAACTATTTTATTTCCGCTGCAAGACTTTGATACTCTGATTTCATTTCAAACTTGGTTTGTAATAACTTTGAGATACTATTTGTGTAAGTTAATTTGTGGAATGTTGTAATCTCTGGAACTCACCTTCGTGTGGGCGTGCTGTTGTTTCGATCGAGAAAAGAACGTGGTTAATCGGGTTTAATCCGATGGCGCTCCAGCTTATTCCGGATTAAGTGCCTGACAATACCCATTCGATGTGCCAGCCAGGTGGAACCTGGGTAGGCCAAGACAAAGCATCGACATCCAAAGGTGTACCTGTAAATCATTGCCACAAGCAAGGCTGAGTATACTAATACTCAGCAAGGCTTACCCGTCGGGTGAAAACTACATCACCGACATCTAGACATGAGAGGCTTTTGGCTGGTGGGTTTGTTTGTCAAAAAGCAACTAAAATAGGTCCTTGCTTTCCAGTTTTAGCATCATATTCTAGTAAATTTAACCATTCTAGATTAGCATCCTCCCTAAGCATACAAGTGGTGCAATACAATTTAATTCATACAACAAGCTTATCAATCTCAAAGTTCCACTTGTTACTCAATGTAGCAGGGCGGTCAAGCAGTCTCATTAACCGCGAGAAGCGGACAGTTCGAACCGAATTTTGCTACCTGGCCAGGGGAAACCCAACACACACGGATACTCTGCTTGCTATAAAAGGCACAAGCATTTCCCAACCTTTCCCATCGATCCACAATTCGGAACCGGGTCCATTTCCTTAGGATAAAGGTTTACTGCTTCACTCACAGTCTCACGCATATATCCACAAGTGTACGGCAGGGGAAAACAAAGTTTCCAAGGAGAGATGGCTATCGGCCCTAGCTGCTTCAATCTGGTACCGGGCTTACCGGCTCCCATATACCGGCATGCATGTGGTACGTTCAAAAACTTGACACACTCAACCACACATTTCGACCTTAAATCAATTATCATACACGGACAGGAGATCTACATCTATCATCCCGCCCGTCAATCCTTATGATTCCAACATAAGAAAAGACAAGCAACTCCTATGTCTCGCGAGTGACAGGAAATCACTCGACTTGTAACGGACCTAAGCAATGCCCTATCGATCCTTTCATACTAGTGTTGCAATTCATAGGTACTAGGAAATGTGCAGCTAAGGTATTCAATCAACTCCTTGAAACGTAAATGCACAAACATAGAGAATTCAAAGTGCATAATTTGGTAAAATTAGGTTATGCTCCGGGGCTTGCCTTCTTGCTCAAACTGGGGGTTAGCCTCGGGGTTGGTCACTCCTGCACCGGCACCTTCCTCCGGGACTTCTTCCTCGTCTGCGGGGATGAGGTGGTAGTTGCCGTCCAGGATGGCGCCTTCTACATGAGATGCATAGTTTAAGGTGGCTACCTATTGATTCTAAAATTAAGGCCTTGAAGGCCATATTCACCTAGACATGCTTAAGCATTACTATTTTCTTCACAAAAACAGGGTAGAGGTGTGGGAAAAGTTTTATTTGATTTCGAAGGTGATTGTGTACATATATGAAAGAATTCTATTTATTTCTTCACAAGTTTAGGGTGCTGTTCTGAATTTTGAGAATTTCTTATTTTACTCTAACTAGTTAACCAAAAAGGTTATTCTTTTATATAATTCAATTTCCACCTAGATTCCTTCTCATTTTTGTTTCTCCATTTCTGTTCATCATTTTTAGCTATAAACTTTATGGCAGCTACTGGAGTATAAGAGCTAAGCTCACTCCAAAATTTAGCTAATTTTGAGCTACACAAAATTTATTAAAAATATAACAAACAGCTGCTAGCAGAATCGAATTTAAATCCTATAAAATCGAAAATTCATCTAGTTCAGGAGATTTTCCTACCAAAGCTAGTCATAAGCATGAGGAGGGCTCTGGCCAAGTGGTGGCTCAAAATAACCCTTGGGTAGTCCTCAATAAATTCCTATCCAAAAACACATATTTATTTATTTGCTAGCCTAAACAGAGCAAAAATTAAGTTTTTCATTTTTCACAGGTGTGCTAACAAGTTTTTAGTCCTCTGGAGCAAAATGGTGATTTTTCACTGCACAGATTATTTTTAAAGATTTCTGCACTGCAAAAAGACAGAAAACACATTTTAATTTATAACTGGAGCTACATTTCATATTTTTAGGTCCCCTTTGGACACAAGCTGTCCAAAGTCACTACACACAACATATCCAAAGCTCAACCCTAGCGGAGCTCGGGATTTGAAATGGTGCACAACTTTCAATTTTCATAGTTTGAATTTTAATTCAAAAACAGTTCATCAAAAGTATAAACATGTCTAATAGAGATTGTAGTTTAGACTCTCAAGAATCCAGAGAGTATTTTTGTGCATTTTTCTGATTTTTGTACGATTTTTAATGGATTTTACAAGATTCGGGAAAAACAAATCTAGTTTTAAAAATCTATTCTCGCAGGGAACCTAGAACTTTCAAAACTTCGCGAACAAGTCCCTGGACTTTTGCACAGAGACCCCTAGACAAACGAAGACGATGAAGAAAGGCCCTCGGCTCTCGCCGGAGTTGCGCCGGCCAAACGGCGGCGAACTAGGCTCGGGGTAGTGGGGGAAAAGGATCCTGGGCTCACCACGAGTCGTTTGGGGACGGTTTGGAGGCCGGGGGTGGTCGGAGTTGTGCCGGCGACGAGGTGGTGGTGGCGCGGCCGCCGCGGCTTCTACGCCGGTGAGCTCGGGGTTGTTCGCCGAGGTTCGAGGGGTCCTAGAGCACCAGTGGAGCTCGAGGAAGCCAATGGCGTGCTCGGTTGACCTCGGGGACGGCTCGGAGTAGGGGCTCGACGTGCGGGTGCTCCGGTGGCCGGAATTCGCGATTTGGGGGAAATCCGATTTCTCGCCGGAGAGTTGGGGATAGCTCGCGAGAAGTGGGGGATTGGAAGCTAGGGTAGAGGTCTAGCTTCGTGCGCGACGAATTTGGGAATGGTGGAGTGTGGAAGGCGAATTTCTCGGAGAAGCTCGGCTCGGTTCGCGCGGCGCGAGGAAGAAGAAGACCGAGCGAGCGCGGGGAAGTGGAAATGGCCAAGTGAGCGAGTGAGAGGAGGGGTGGGAGTGCGCGGTGGAGTGCTTGGGCACGCGAGAGTGGCACAGTGCGGCCTCGGGGGCGTGCGAGCGCGTGGGTAGCTGTCGCGGTCGTCATTGATGGCGCGGCGAGCTCGAACAGAGCGCACACGCGCGGTTGGGCATCAAAGATCATCGCGTGATGAAGTGGAGATCCTCAGCAGAGGCTTTGGCGCGACGCGAACGGACTCTACCGCCTGCAGTGCGCTCGGCGCGGCGCGAGCGCGCGTGCGGCCACGGCGGCGCGCGACCGTATGATGGCGCTCCGCGGCGCGAGGCAGCAGTGCGCCGTCGCCCGCGACGTGACGGTACGGAAGGCTTGGACAAACGCGTGAGGACAAAAGCTAGTAGAGTGTGGATCTCCCGTCAGTGGTAAAGGTCCGGAACAGAAATCTTGAGATTTCTGTTGGGTGCCGAAACATCCCAGCCAACGAGAGCCAGTAGAGTTCTTTTCCTACTCGATGTAACACCCCTGGTGTTTAAAGCGTATAAGTAAGAGTGATTAAACAAACTCAGGAACTATAAACCCTGGAACTAAATTACTAATAGGAATGAGAATTATACATGAGGAGTGTTGAGTTTGTACTCGAGCCTTGGTTCTTGAAATTTGAACCCTACAAAAACTTTTCTAGTACAAATCTAAACATCTTCTCTTACAAGTCGCACGACAAAACTCTAAATACATGCTCTCGAGACGACGCATAAAAATCTCCTAAAAAGAAGTCAGGATTGAACGGCAAATTAAGTAATGCTTCTATGCCCCTAAAGGTCTTAAAGGACTAATGGCTCATGTGAAGTCAACACATGAAATAAATCCAACTAACGATATTAATGACCTTGAGAAGGCAAGGTTCTAATTTAAAATTATAAATGAGAGTTGTGCACATCACAAACGTCTGATCAATATGAAAGGTGGTAGTACTTTTCTTGTTTCGAAACACCTTTCTTTGGGAAAGTATTTTCTAATTATAAAACCAAACCACTTTCTCAAATGGAAGTTGTGTATCTAAAAAGGTCATTTACAACCTTGGTGAGTTATGTATAACTCAGATGCTTAATCCACCAAACATAGGAAATCAAGTTTGAAAGACCAACTTAAACATGGGATGAAAAACACACGGTCACACACCCTTTTTAAAGGAGCACACTTTGGGCTATAAATAAAATAATATTTAGAGTGCTCCTAATGTTCTTTAGTAAAATAATTGTTAATGATTTAATGTTAAGGTTAAGCACTTAGACTAATGAAGCTTGCAGTTCTCATCATGGCCTACATGTGACAATCTTGAGGTTTTAGTAATAAAATGAGATTTTGTTCACAATATGAGCTTTCATAAAATACAAAGGATGTAAATTAATTAATATTTAATATATGTCAAGTTGTTAACGACATAATTAAAAGTTGAGCATATAAAATAAATAAGCTTTTAACCTCCATGTATGTGTCCATGTTTTAACTTTAAGTTAAAATAAGATTTTTACTCTCAAAATAAAAGGAGGTAGGACTTTAAATTGAAAACTCTCTTTGAGCATTATACCTCTGATGTTTAGTGACACTATTGAAGGGTCTAAGAAAGGAGGGAGAGGTTAAATAAAATAATTAATAAAAGGAAGATAAGGCAAAACAATGGGGTTAGAATTCAGAAATTGACCAAAAATTCAAACTGAAATTCAAAAACAAAGGTCTGGTGACACCCAGCTGAAATCTCAAGACTTTGGTGCTGAACTTAAAAATCTCGGACAAAAAGAGTAGTTGTCATCACCTACAGCCCTTCGCGACAACCTCGCCACGGCGTTCGTTCCGCTCGATGACCCTCGAGCGGGGATGTCCGTCACGATCGAGCTTAGCCAGTATTGTCCGCGACGATCGAGCTATGTCCGTGACGATCGAGCCTAGCCAGTAGTTTCCGTCACGATTCGAGGCCGCACGATAGGACCCTCGAGGCCCCGCAGTCCGTCACGATTCGAGGCCGCACGTTTGCACGCTCGAGGCTCCACAGCCAAGCTCGAGGGGGCACTTACCCTCGAGCGACGTTCCGTCACCCTCGAGGCTCCGCAGCCAAGCTCGAGGACTTACCCTCGAGCGACGTTCCGTCCCGCTCGAGGCTTCGCAGCCAAGCTCGAGGGGGGCACTTACCCTCGAGCGACGTTCCGTCACGCTCGAGGCTTCGCAGCCAAGCTCGAGGGGGGCACTCACCCTCGAGTGGCGTTTCCGACCGTTCGAGGATCGGCAAGCTCGAGCTTGCGGTTCAAGCTCGAAGCGCCGTAGCGCCTGGTCGAAGTGCCTGGTCCAAGCTCGAAAGTTGTGTCCCACACCTCAAACTCCAACTTTTAATTTTACACGTTTCGAAGTTCAGCTCAAATTTTTGGAGAAAGTTCAAAAGGGGCAAAGGAACTCCACGGGGCTGCCAGCTCGCCCCTGGCGCGGTCTGCTCCGGCCGGAGTCCGGCCGCCACGTGGCCAGCGTATGGCGGAGACCGCGTCGGGTCGGCCGAGCCGCGGCGGCAGCTAGCTTTTGTCCTCACGCGTTTGTCCAAGCCTTCCGTACCGTCACGTCGCAGGCGACGGCGCACTGCTGCCTCGCGCCGCGGAGCGCCATCATACGGTCGCGCGCCGCCGTGGCCGCACGCGCGCTCGTGCCGCGCCGAGCGCACTGCAGGCGGTAGAGTCCATTCGCGTCGCGCCAAAGCCTCTGCTGAGGATCTCCACTTCACCACGCGATGATCTTTGACGCCCAACCGCGCGTGTGCGCTCTGTTCGAGCTCGCCGCGCCATCAATGGCGACCGCGACAGCCACCCACGCGCTCGCACGCTCCCGAGGCCGCACTGTGCCACTCTTGCGTGCTCAATCACTCCACCAAGCACTCACACCCCTCCTCTCACTCGCTCACTTCACCATTTCCACTTCCCCGCGCTCGCTCGGTCTTCTTCTTCCTCGCGCCGCGCGAACCGAGCCGAGCTTCTCCGAGAAATTCACCCTCCACACTCCACCATTCCCAAGTTCGTCCCGCACGAAGCTAGCCCTCTACTCCAGCTCCATTTCCCCCCACTTTCCCCCAAGCTATTGTCGCTTCCCCGGCGAGAATTCGTGATTCCCCCAAATCGCGATTTTCGGCCGCCGGAGCACCCGCACGTCGAGACCCTACTCCGAGCCGTCCCCGAGGTCAACCGAGCACGCCATTGGCTTCCTCGAGCTCCACTGGTGCTCTAGGACCCCTCGAACCTCCGCGAACGACCCCGAGCTCACCGGCGTAGAAGCCGCGGCGGCCGCGCCGCCACCACCTCGTCGCCGGCGCAACCCCGACCATCCCCGGCCTCCAAACCGTCCCCAAACGACTCGTGGTGAGCCCAGGATCCTTTTCCCCCACTTCCCCGTGCCTAGTTCGCCGTCGTTTGGCCGGCGCAACTCCGGCGAGAGCCGAGGGCCTTCCTTCATCGTCTTCGTTTGTCTAGGGGTCTCTGCGCAAAAGTTCAGGGACTCGTTCGCGAAGTTTTGAAAGTTCTAGGGTTCCCTGCGAAAATAGAATCTTAAAACTAGATTTGTTTTTCCCGAATCTTGTAAAATCCATTAAAAATCGTACAAAAATCAGAAAAATGCACAAAAATACTCTCTGGATTTGTGAGAGTCTAAACTACAATCCCTGTTAGACATGTTTATACTTTTGATGAACTATTTTTGAGCTAAAATTCAAACTATGAAAATGGAAAGTAGTGCACCATTTCAAATCCAGAGCTCCGCTAGGGTTGAGCTTTGGATATGTTGTGTGTAGTGACTTTGGACAGCTTGTGTCCACAGGGGACCTAAAAATATGAACTGTAGCTCCAGTTATAAATTAAAATGTGTTTTCTGTCTTTTTGCAGTGCAGAAATCATTAAAAATAATCTGTGCAGTGAAAAATCACCATTTTGCTCCAGAGGACTAAAAACTTGTTAGCACACATGTTAAAAACGAAAAACTTTATTTTTGCTCTGTTTAGGATAGCAAATAAATAAATATGTGTTTTTGGTTAGAAATTTATTGAGGATTACCCAAGGGTTATTTTGAGCCACCACTTGGCCAGAGCCCTCCTCGTGCCTATGCTTAGCTTTGGTAGGAAAATCTCCTGAAATGGATAAATTTTTAATTTTATATGAATTTATCTCACTTCTGCAGTTAGCTGTTTGTTATATTTTTAATAAATTATGTGTAGCTCAGAATTAGCTAAATTTTGGAGTGAGCTTAGCTCTTATACTCCAGTAGCTGTCATAAAGTTTATAGATAAAAATGATGAGCAGAAAAGGAGAAACAAAAATGCAAAGTAATCTAGATGGAAATCGATTTATATAAAAGAATAAACCTTTTTGTAGTTAGTTAGAATAAAATAAATGGAATCTGAAATTCCAGAACAGCCACCCTAAGTTATGCATCTCATGTAGAAGGCGCCATCCCGGACGGCAACTACCACCTCATTCCCGCAGACGAGGAAGAAGTCCCGGAGGAAGGTGCCGGTGCAGGATCGACCAACCCGGAGGCTAACCCCCAGTTCGAGCAAGAAGGCAAGCCCCGGAGCATGACCTAACCTTTACCAAATTATGCACTTTGAATTCTCTATGTTTGTGCATTTACGTTCAAGGAGTTGATTGAATACCTTAGCTGCACATTTCCTAGTACCTATGACTTGCAATACTAGCATGAAAGGATCGATAGGGCATTGCTTTAGGTCCGTTACAAGTCGAGTGATTTCCTGTCACTCGCGAGACATAGGAATTGCTTGTCTTTACTTATGTTGGAATCATAAGGATTGACGGGCGGGATGATAGATGTAGATCTCCCGTCCGTGTATGATAATTGATTAAGGTCGAAATGTGTGGTTGAGTGTGTCAAGTTTTTGAACGTACCACATGCATGCCGATGTATGGGGATCGGTAAGCCCTGTACCAGATTGAAGCAGCTAGGGCCGATAGCCATCTCTCCTTGGAAACTTTGTTTTCCCCTGCCGTACACTTGTGGATATATGCGTGAGACTGTGAGTGAAGCAGTAAACCTTTATCCTAAGGAAATGGACCCGGTTCCGAATTGTGGATCGATGGGAAAGGTTGGGAAATGCTTGTGCCGTTTATAGCAAGCAGAGTATTCGTGTGTGTTGGGTTTCCCCTGGCCAGGTAGCAAAATTCGGTTCGAACTGTCCGCTTCTCGCGGTTAATGAGACTGCTTGACCGCCCTGCTACATTGAGTAACAAGTGGAACTTTGAGATTGATAAGCTTGTTGTATGAATTAAATTGTATTGCACCACTTGTATGCTTAGGAAGGATGCTAATCTAGAATGGTTAAATTTACTAGAATATGATGCTAAAACTTGAAAGCAAGGACCTATTTTAGTTGCTTTTTGGCAAACAAACCCACCAGCCAAAAGCCTCTCATGTCTAGATGTCGGTGATGTAGTTTTCACCCGACGGGTAAGCCTTGCTGAGTATTAGTATACTCAGCCTTGCTTGTGGCAATGATTTACAGGTACACCTTTGGATGTCGATGCTTTGTCTTGGCCTACCCAGGTTCCACCTGGCTGGCACATCGAATGGGTTCCGTCCTCTACCGAGGATCAGGAGGAGTAGCACCGTGGCAGGCTTCAGCATGGTGTTATTTGTATCGTCGTTAGTTTATTTACTTCCGCTGCAATGAACTATTTTATTTCCGCTGCAAGACTTTGATACTCTGATTTCATTTCAAACTTGGTTTGTAGTAACTTTGAGATACTATTTGTGTAAGTTAATTTGTGGAATGTTGTAATCTCTAGAACTCACCTTCGTGTGGGCGTGCTGTTGTTTCGATCGAGAAAAGAACGTGGTTAATCGGGTTTAATCCGACGGCGCTCCAGCTTATTCCGGATTAAGTGCCTGACTACTCGGTTAGTGGTCCCGGGGTACTTAACTTGGAATAATTTCGGAGTGGTCCGCCACAGCTCTGTATAATCAGAAATTATACAGAGTAGTCAGGCATGCATGTGGTACGTTCAAAAACTTGACACACTCAACCACACATTTCGACCTTAAATCAATTATCATACACGGACGGGAGATCTACATCTATCATCCCGCCCGTCAATCCTTATGATTCCAACATAAGTAAAGACAAGCAATTCATATGTCTCGCGAGTGACAGGAAATCACTCGACTTGTAACGGACCTAAAGCAATGCCCTATCGATCCTTTCATGCTAGTATTGCAAGTCATAGGTACTAGGAAATGTGCAGCTAAGGTATTCAATCAACTCCTTGAACGTAAATGCACAAACATAGAGAATTCAAAGTGCATAATTTGGTAAAGGTTAGGTCATGCTCCGGGGCTTGCCATCTTGCTCGAACTGGGGGTTAGCCTCCGGGTTGGTCGATCCTGCACCGGCGCCTTCCTCCGGGACTTCTTCCTCGTCTGCGGGAATGAGGTGGTAGTTGCCATCCGGGATGGCGCCTTCTACATGAGATGCATAACTTAGGGTGGCTGTTCTGGAATTTCAGATTCCATTTATTTTATTCTAACTAACTACAAAAAGGTTTATTCTTTTATATAAATCGATTTCCATCTAGATTACTTCGCATTTTTGTTTCTCCTTTTCTGCTCATCATTTTTATCTATAAACTTTATGACAGCTACTGGAGTATAAGAGCTAAGCTCACTCCAAAATTTAGCTAATTCTGAGCTACACATAATTTATTAAAAATATAACAAACAGCTAACTGCAGAAGTGAGATAAATTCATATAAAATTAAAAATTTATCCATTTCAGGAGATTTTCCTACCAAAGCTAAGCATAGGCATGAGGAGGGCTCTGGCCAAGTGGTGGCTCAAAATAACCCTTGGGTAATCCTCAATAAATTTCTAACCAAAAACACATATTTATTTATTTGCTATCCTAAACAGAGCAAAAATTAAGTTTTTCGTTTTTAACATGTGTGCTAACAAGTTTTTAGTCCTCTGGAGCAAAATGGTGATTTTTCACTGCACAGATTATTTTTAATGATTTCTGCACTGCAAAAAGACAGAAAACACATTTTAATTTATAACTGGAGCTACATTTCATATTTTTAGGTCCCCTTTGGACACAAGCTGTCCAAAGTCACTACACACAACATATCCAAAGCTCAACCCTAGCGGAGCTCTGGATTTGAAATGGTGCACTACTTTCCATTTTCATATTTTGAATTTTAGCTCAAAAACAGTTCATCAAAAGTATAAACATGTCTAATAGGGATTGTAGTTTAGACTCTCACAAATCCAGAGAGTATTTTTGTGCATTTTTCTGATTTTTGTACGTTTTTTAATGGATTTTACAAGATTCGGGAAAAACAAATCTAGTTTTAAGAATCTATTTTCGCAGGGAACCCTAGAACTTTTAAAACTTCGCGAACGAGTCCCTGAACTTTTGCGCAGAGACCCCTAGACAAACGAAGACGATGAAGGAAGGCCCTCGGCTCTCGCCGGAGTTGCGCCGGCCAAACGACGGCGAACTAGGCACGGGGAAGTGGGGGAAAAGGATCCTGGGCTCACCACGAGTCGTTTAGGGACGGTTTGGAGGACGGGGATGGTCGGGGTTGCGCCGGCGACGAGGTGGTGGCGGCGCGGCCGCCGCGGCTTCTATGCCGGTGAGCTCGGGGTCGTTCGCCGAGGTTCGAGGGGTCCTAGAGCACCAGTGGAGCTCAAGGAAGCCAATGGCGTGCTCGGTTGACCTCGGGGACGGCTCGGAGTAGGGTCTCGACGTGCGGGTGCTCCGGCGGCCGAAAATCGCGATTTGGGGGAAATCACGAATTCTCGCCGGAGAAGGGACAATAGCTTGGGGAAAACGGGGGGAAATGGAGCTGGAGTAGAGGGCTAGCTTCGTGCGGGACGAATTTGGGAATGGTGGAGTGTGGAGGGTGAATTTCTCGGAGAAGCTCGGCTCGGTTCGCGCGGCGCGAGGAAGAAGAAGAGCGAGCGAGCGCGGGGAAGTGGAAATGGCCAAGTGAGCGAGTGAGAGGAGGGGTGTGAGTGCTTGGTGGAGTGATTGAGCACGCAAGGGAGGCACTGTGCGGCCTCGGGAGCGTGCGAGCGCGTGGGTGGCTGTCGCGGTCGCCATTGATGGCGCGGCGAGCTCGAACAGAGCGCACACGCACGGTTGGGCGTCAAAGATCATCGCGTGATGAAGTGGAGATCCTCAGCAGAGGCTTTGGCGCGACGCGAACGGACTCTACCGCCTGCAGTGCGCTCGGCGCGGCGCGAGCGCGCGTGCGGCCACGGCGGCGCGCGACCGTATGATGGCGCTCCGCGGCGCGAGGCGAGGCGAGGCGACAGCGGCGAAGTGATGGCTCGGGAGTGGCCGGACAAGAGCTAGGCGACAAGCGCCAGCGTCCGCCGCGGCTTGGCCAGCTCAGCGCCGCCTGCGCCGCTCGCCGGCCACGTGGCGGCCGAGCTCCGGCCAGCGCAGCGCGCGCCAGGGGCACTGTAGCATGCCCGTGGAGCTCCGATTTCAACTTCGAATTTTCTCCAAAAATTCGAACTGAACTTCGAAACGGGTAAAATTAAAAGTTGGGGTCTGAGGTGTGGGACACAACTTTCGAGCTTGGACCAGGCACTTCGACCAGGCGCTACGGCGCTTCGAGCTTGAACCGCAAGCTCGAGCTTGCCGAGCCTCGAATGGTCGGAAACACCACTCGAGGGTGAGTGCCCCCCTCGAGCTTGGCTGCGAAGCCTCTAGCGTGCCGAAACGTCGCTCGAGGGTAAGTCCTCGAGCTTGGCTGCGGAGCCTCGAGGGTGACGGAACGTCGCTCGAGGGTAAGTGCCCCCTCGAGCTTGGCTGCGGAGCCTCGAGCGTCCTAACGTGCGGCCTCGAATCGTGACGGACTGCGGGGCCTCGAGGGTCCTATCGTGCGGCCTCGAATCGTGACTGAAACTACTGGCTAGGCTCGATCGTCACGGACATAGCTCGATCGTGACGGATATACGGGCTAAGCTCGATCGTGACGGACATCCGGGCTAAGCTCGATCGTGACGGACATCCCCGCTCGAGGGTCATCGAGCGGAATGAACGCCGTGGCGAGGTTGTCGCGAAGGGCTGTAGGTGTAGGTGATGACAACTACTTTGGTCCGAGATTTTTAAGTTCAGCACCCAAGTCTTGAGATTTCAGTTGGGTGCCCAAGGTCCTTTGCTTTTAAAGTTAAATTTGAATTTTGATGAATTTTGAGTTCCAACACCACTTTTTCCCCTTTTAACCTGTTTTAAAAGTACTTTCAATATTTTTACATCAGGGATGTCACACATTTCACATGAAATCTTGTGCTTATAAAACTATGTGTTGCCCCGGAATCAAACAATATCACAGCAGGTTGAGTGCAGATAGGGAAGGTACCAGTCATGTCTGGGGCTCCCTCGGGTAGGTCGGCCAACGTGGTGTAGTTGAGCCGTCCTTGCTGAACTTGCACACGCTGCTGCTGCTTGCCCTTGCCTTGCTGAGTTCCCGAGCGTTGGTTTTGCTGCTTGTTCTGCGGGCAATCCTTGATAAAATGATCTTTACTTCCACACTTGAAACACTGATAGCCGGCTCCTGGGCGAGCTGGCTGCTGTGCATTTTGCCTTGGTGCTTGCTGCTGCTGCGGCGGTGGAGGGAAACGAGGCGCGTTAGGCTGTGGCGGCCTAGCAACCCATCCACCTCCCTGAGGTGCCCTGGACTGTCCCTGCGGTGCAGCCGGGGGAACCAAGCGGAACCTCTGTGGCTGCGCGCTTGACGGTCCAGCGGGAGTCTTCCTCTTCTTCTCCGCCTTGTGCACCATATTGGCGTCTTCCTGGGCGATGGCAAGGTTCACGAGATCGCCGTACGTGGCAGCACGGGTGGTGGCCAACTGTGCCTTTAACTTGGTTTTAAGGCCACGTCGGAACCTCTCTAGCTTCTTCTCGTCGGAGTCGGCGTGATGACCCGCATAAGGGCACAGACCATTGAAGGCCTGGGCGTACTGAAGCACTGTACGGGTACCCTGGGTCAGCGCCAAAAACTCATTCAGCTTTCGCTCCACCAGACCGGCCGGAATGTGATGAGCCTTGAATGCAGCCTTGAACTCATCCCACTCAACTACATGACCCTCCTGCTGCAGGGCCAGGTAGTTCTCCCGCCAAAGGAGAGCTGGACCGCGGAGCTGCTGTGCCGCGAACACGACCTTGCGGTTGGAGGTGCAAGGCGTCGCCAGGATGGTGAACTTGGACTCGATAGCTCGAATCCAGGTGTCGGCCTCCAAGGGCTCATCAGCTCGTGAGAAAATCGGCGGGTGCGTTGCCAGAAAATCCTCATATCTGGCCACCTGAGGCTGAGGGGCTCGTTGACCTCCCTGCTGAAGCATCTGCTGCTGCATCATCTGTTGCTGATGCTGCAGGTTCCGGAGAATCTCCGTTTGCGTGGCATATAGCTGCTGCCACGTCGGAGGTTGCTGCGGAGGAGGAGGTGGCGGTGGCTGTTGCTGCCCCTCTGGCCCCTGCTGGTTAGCGTTGGAGCCACTAGCGTCGTGACCGCTGCGGGTGATTGCCATCTGCAGCAGGTACTTGTATTAGCCACATTCCATAAGCTTGCATAATGAATGACAAGATAGAACGTGACAATATATTAAGTGTACTGCGCAGAATGACAAATCAGCAAGCAGTTCGGGAGAAAAATCATATCTCCCAACAGGAAACAAGTCAAATGCTCCAATTCGGTCAGTAGCTCGAACATTTCATGCTCTACAACTTTCATGTTGGGCTCGGAATCAAATTTGGACTGGAACTAAGCCGAAAAATTCAATCTTTAGCTCTCTGCATTTGCTGTTTTTCAGCAGGCCGAGCTGTAGTGTTTTGGTTGCCATTTTTATTTCGCTTAACCAATGGGGTTGCAATTTGGTGATCATTTTGTTTGACAAATTCCAAACAACTTGGTAGTTCACATCACAGCCCAGAAATGAATGGAAAACCCATCAATGACTAAACCAAGGTTAGCTGCAGAATGTTTTCAACACAGCTATTACACTTCATCAAGTTTTACACCACAACCACACCATTAATTTACATTGCCACCAAAAGATAAAAGGAGAAGGTCAACTCCATCTAGCTTATTATAACATGAAGCAAAAATCTAGGCCTAGCGGAGGAGTAAACTTGCTACTACCACTCTAAAAATCATCCAGGTTGTTAGCGGTAGCCTCGCTGCCCATAGGTGAAGGTGGAGCTGGAAGGGACGGCATGTCATCCTCGGTGTCCATGTCGGAATCGGGGGCCTCTCCTTCACCATTCCCTCCTTCTTGCTCAAGAAGGTGCTGAGCGTCATGGGCGGCAAGCATAGCATTTGCATGCTCCAAGGTACCATGTACCTCCTCAAGCTCCTCTCTAGTTTGTGCTAACTCATTCTGGGTGTTGTTGTGTGCAATCTGGAGGTCATTCAATTGCCTCTCCAAGTCAGCAATCATGGCATCTCTAGTGGTCACCTCAATGGACAAGGAGGTCCTCTCAACCCCTATGTCACGGGCGCGAGCGGACATGTCCATAGCAATGTTGAGCATCTCGCTCTGCGACCGTCCAAGAAGTGCCTGCAAACGGTGATACGCCCGTATCCACCTCATCATCAAAGCGGCTGCAGCGACGGGGTTCTCCGCCATCCTCAAAGGAGAGCTAAGGTAGCGCCTCATCCAGTGGGGATCATCCGGCTGAGTCGGTGGAAACAGCCCAAGCAACTGGTGCTCTACCAAGCTCTGGTTCTGAGCACAAAAAGAACTGATGCCATTCAAGGCAGCTAGCTCACAAGTCGTCTCCATGTGATGTCCATGAACTTCCACCGTCCAGGTGGGGGAACTAGGACACGGCGGGTGACGATGTACCACCAACCGCACACGGGAACGAACCACACCTCGGTCGCGGATAATAGTCCTCTCATACTGCGGCGGTGTAGGGTAGCCAAGTGCCTGTAGAACCGACCACAAGATGCTAGGGAAACCTTCCCATCCCAAGCAATCAGAGAAAGACACGTCGTTGGGGTGGCTAGCCAGGTCAGCGAGGGCGTCCATCTGAGCCAAAAGAAAAAGGGGCAAGGGTGAGAACCGGTTAGTGCCAAAGAGCAAAAACAGATTCTGTGCAGGGTGGTAAAAATTACAAAACTCGAAATCTACAAGCTCAAAAATTCCCAAATTTGGCCAGGACATTGTTTAAATAATTCCTAACAAGTTTCATGTTGGAGGTTTGAGAAGAAACTGTGGTTAAGATGGTGTAAAAATTCAATTTTTATCTCACTGTCCCCAGAAATTTCCAGCAGACAGGGGGTTACCATTTTTAGCATAACTCCAATTTTACTGAACCATTTTCGTTGAAATTTCTCCAGCATATACTTTATAATATTTATGACTACTTTCGTGTTGAACACTTTTTCGTTTGACAACGTTTTTAGTTTCGAATTAAGGGTGCAAACAGATTGTTCTCAGCAGGATTTTTTTTTGGGTTGTGATTTCAATTTCTTTGACGGCGGTTCAATTTGGTCATGTGTTAAAATTCGATATTAATTCAGTGAAATGCAATGCATGAGCGGCCTATTCGTTCTCACCAACACACATGCCAATAAACTTTTGGCTTACGAAGTTAGTGCCGGTGGCTAGGCAATATCCGTCTCTCCCTATATTAACTAGTCGAACTTCTCTAACCGTTTCAACATACGGATTCGCGGTTAGTGTACCTGCAGAAAATTCCATTCCAGAGCATGTATAATCAACCTTTCGTGCCAGCACTCACGAAAGCGTCTCCATTCATTACCACCCACTATAGAGGTGGCACCCGAACGTTTAACATTGGACGGGCAATGTTCATATGTCACCACAGCAACATATTGACAGTTTCATACGCTATTGAAATAGCGTATTGACTTTGTGCCGCCATCATATTTGCATATGATGCCGTGGTACGCTACAGCAATTGTCGTACCTTGCGCCCACCATCCTATTCTATTTTCATACGCCATCACAGCGTATTGACTATGTGCCGCCACTATATTTTCATATAGTGCCGTGGTACGTTACAGCAATCGCCGTACCTTGCGCCCACCATTGCGTAAAGTAAATGTCAGAATGAAATGTGCTGAAAGTCAGTATAATATACTGTTTGCCACCTATCATATCGTGATCCCTTAACCCACATAGGCTTCACGCTCTAGGTAACATCCTTAACGGTCCTAATAATAACCTTCCTTCGCGAAACGCGTCGGAAGTACGAGTTGGCAAATTTTATTCAAAAATGTTTATTAAAGGTTTGTTGCTCTCTCCGGTACGCTGCTTCGGCTCTGATGCCAGCTGTGGCGGACCACTCCGAAATTATTCCAAGTTAAGTACCCCGGGACCACTAACCGAGTAGTCAGGCACTTAATCCGGAATAAGCTGGAGCGCCGTCGGATTAAACCCGATTAACCACGTTCTTTTCTCGATCGAAACAACAGCACGCCCACACGAAGGTGAGTTCCAGAGATTACAACATTCCACAAATTAACTTACACAAATAGGTATCACAAGTTATTACAACCAAGTTCAAATTTAAATCAGAGTACAAAGTCTTGCAGTGGAAATAAAAGTTTCATTGCAGCGGAAGATAATCTAACGACGATACAATAACACCGTGCTGAAGCCTGCCACGATGCTACTCCTCCCGATCCTCAGCAGAGGACGGAACCCATTCGATGTGCCAGCCAGGTGGAACCTGGGTAGGCCAAGACAAAGCATCGACATCCAAAGGTGTACCTGTAAATCATTGCCACAAGCAAGGCTGAGTATACTAATACTCAGCAAGGCTTACCCGTCGGGTGAAAACTACATCACCGACATCTAGACATGAGAGGCTTTTGGCTGGTGGGTTTGTTTGCCAAAAAACGACTAAAAGTAGGTCCTTGCTTTCAAGTTTTAGCATCATATTCTAGTAAATTTAACCATTCTAGATTAGCATCCTCTCTAAGCATACAAGTGGTGCAATACAATTTAATTCATACAACAAGTTTATCAATCTCAAAGTTCCACTTGTTACTCAATGTAGCAGGGCGGTCAAGCAGTCTCATTAACCGCGAGAAGCAGACAGTTCGAACCGAATTTTGCTACCTGGCCAGGGGAAACCCAACACACACGGATACTCTGCTTGCTATAAAAGGTACAAGCATTTCCCAACCTTTCTCATCGATCCACAATTCGGAACCGGGTCCATTTCCTTAGGATAAAGGTTTACTGCTTCACTCACAGTCTCACGCATATATCCACAAGTGTACGGTAGGGGAAAACAAAGTTTCCAAGGAGAGATGGCTATCGGCCCTAGCTGCTTCAATCTGGTACCGGGCTTACCGGCTCCCATATACCGGCATGCATGTGGTACGTTCAAAAACTTGACACACTCAACCACACATTTCGACCTTAAATCAATTATCATACACGGACGGGAGATCTACATCTATCATCCCGCCCGTCAATCCTTATGATTCCAACATAAGAAAAGACAAGCAACTCCTATGTCTCGCGAGTGACAGGAAATCACTCGACTTGTAACGGACCTAAGCAATGCCCTATCGATCCTTTCATACTAGTGTTGCAATTCATAGGTACTAGGAAATGTGCAGCTAAGGTATTCAATCAACTCCTTGAAACGTAAATGCACAAACATAGAGAATTCAAAGTGCACAATTTGGTAAAGTTAGGTTATGCTCCGGGGCTTGCCTTCTTGGGCTAGCTGACTGCTACGCTCCGGGCTGTCTGCGTCGACGCTGGCTCGGCCGCCTTCGAGGTTCTCCTCTCCGTCGACGGGGACGAGGTCGTAGAAGCCGTCCACGAGTGCGCCTTCTACATGAGATGCACAAGTTAAGCGTTCTGCCAAAACATGATTCGAGGTTACTGCACTAGGTGATTTTTATCTTAACATTTTAACAAAGTTTCACTTTTCTCTTCTAAGCTCCTGCTTTAGAGGAAAAGAACTCGGTTGGTCTCGAGGACCGAGTTCTTCTCGACAGAAAGAACTCTGCTGGTTCCCGCGGTTCTTATCGGAAAAAGAATCCTGAAGCTCGAAACTGAGTTCTCATCGAAAAAGAACCCTGTTCGAATAGGAAAAGAACTCTACTGGCTCTCGTTGGCTGGGTTCTCATCGAGAAAGAACCCTGGCTCGAAACTGGGCTCTCAACGAGGAAGAACCCTGCCCACTACTGGCTATCACTGCGCCGGGCGAACGGTGGTGAACGGAGGTCGGAGAGGTGGGGAAAGAACCAGTGGCTTACCACGAGTCGAACGATGACGGTTGGGAGGCCGGAAGAGGCTCGTAAAACGCCGGCGACGTGCGGTGGCAGGGCGGTCGCCGCGGGCTCGATTCCGGCGAAGTGAGTGGCTCTCACCGGAGTTGGAGGGGTCCGTGAGCACCCGTAGGACTCGGGGAAGCTAATGGCGTGCTCGGTTGACCTCGGGGACGGCTCGGAGTAGGGGCTCGACGTGCGCGTGCTCCGGCGGCTGGAAATGCGGACTTGGGGAAAAATCCGATTTCTCGCCAGAGAGCGACAATAGCTCGGGGGAAGTGGGGGATTGGAAGCTAGGGAAGGTGGTCTAGCTCTGTGCGCAAGGGATTTGGGAATGGTGGAGAGTGGAGGGCGAAATTCTCGGCGAAGCTCGGCTCGGTCCGTGCGGCGTGAGGAAGAAGACGACGGAGCGAGCGCGAGGAAGTGGAAATGGCCAAGTGAGCGAGTGAGAGGAGGGGTGGGAGTGCGCGGTGGAGTGCTTGGGCACGCGAGAGTGGCACAGTGCGGCCTCGGGAGCGTGCGAGCGCGTGGGTAGCTGTCGCGGTCGCCATTGATGGCGCGGCGAGCTCGAACAGAGCGCACACGCGCGGTTGGGCGTCAAAGATCATCGCGTGATGAAGTGGAGATCCTCAGCAGAGGCTTTGGCGCGACGCGAACGGACTCTACCGCCCGTAGTGCGCTCGGCGCGGCGCGAGGCGAGGCGAGGCGACGGCGGCGAAGTGATGGCTCGGGAGCGTGCGCGCGGAGTAAAGGCCGACGTGACACGCCATTGATGCATGCCCGAGCTCGAACAGAGCGCGCGCGACACGATTGGGCGAGGAAGATTGTGGCGTGATCGCTGGGGATCCTCCACAGTGCTCCTTGGCGCGTAGCGAGCGAGCATCGCGACTGCGGGGCGGCGCTGCGCGGCTGCGACCAGTGCCGAGCGAGCTCGTCATGATGGCGCTCCGCGGCGCGAGGCAGCAGTGCGCCGTCGCCCGCGAAGTGACGGTACGGAAGGCTTGGACAAACGCGTGAGGACAAAAGCTAGCTGCCGCCACGGCTCGGCCGACCCGACGCGGTCTCCGCCACACACCGGCCACGTGGCGGCCGGACTCCGGCCGGAGCAGAGCGCGCCAGGGGCGAGCTGGCAGCCCCGTGGAGCTCCTTTGCCCCTTTTGAACTTTCTCCAAAAATTTGAGCTGAACTTCGAAACGTGTAAAATTAAAAGTTGGAGTTTGAGGTGTGGGACACAACTTCCGAGCTTGGACCGGGCACTTCGACCAGGCGCTACGGCGCTTCGAGCTTGAGCCGCAAGCTCGAGCTTGCCGAGCCTCGAACGGTCGGAAACGCCGCTCGAGGGTGAGTGCCCCCCTCGAGCTTGGCTGCGAAGCCTCGAGCGTGCCGGAACGTCGCTCGAGGGTAAGTGCCCCCTCGAGCTTGGCTGCGGAGCCTCGAGCGTCCTAACGTTCGGCCTCGAATCGTGACGGACTGCGGGGCCTCGAGGGTCCTATCGTGCGGCCTCGAATCGTGACGGACTGCGGGGCCTCGATCGTCACGGACATAGCTCGATCGTCACGGACAATACTGGTTCGAGGGTCATCAAGCGAAACAAACGCCGTGGCGAGGTTGTCGTGAAGGGCTGTTGGTGATGACAACTACTCTTTTGGTCCGAGATTTTTAAGTTCAGCACCAAAATCTTGAGATTTCAGTTGGGTGTCCAAGGTCCTTTGCTTTTGAATTTAAATTTGAATTTTGATGAATTTTGAGTTCCAACACCACTTTTTTCCCCTTTTAACCTGTTTTAAAAGTACTTTCAATATTTTTACATCAGGGATGTCACAGCTGTGGCGGACCACTCCGAAATTATTCCAAGTTAAGTACCCCTGGACCGCTAATCAAGCAGTCAGGCACTTAATCCGGAATAAGTTGGAGCGCCGTCGGATTATACCCGATTAACCACGTACTTTCACGATCGAAACAACACGCGCACCCACACGAAGGTAAGTCCCATAAATTACAACATTCCACAATTTCAACATACATAAATAGTATCATAAAGTTATTACAAACCAAGTTCGAATTTCAAATCAGAGTACGAGAGTTCATTGCAGCGGAATATTAAAACTAGCGACGATACAAAGCAACACCACGATGAAGCCGACCATGGTGCTACTCCTCCCGATCCTCGGCATAGGACGGAACCCACTCGACATGCCAGCCAGGAGGAACCTGGGTAGGCCAAGTGATGGAATCGACTGCCACATCCATAATAGTACCTGAAATAATAGCCACAAGCAAGGCTGAGTATACTAATACTCAGCAAGGCTTACCCATCGGGTGAAACTACTTCACCGACTTCTAGACATGAGAGGCTCTTGGCTAGTGGGTTTGTTTTGCCAAAAGCAATTAAGAGTGGATCCTTATTTTCATGATTTTAGCATCAATTTCTAGTAGTGTTAACAATTCTAGATTAGCATCCTCTCTAAGCATACAAGTGGTGCAATACAATTTAGTACGTACAACAAGTTCATCATCCTCATAGTTCCACTTGTTACTCAATGCAGCACAGCGGTCAAGCAGTCTCATTAACCGCGAGAAGCGGACAGTTCGAACCGAATTTTGCTACCTGGCCAGGGGAAACCCAACACACATGGACAACGCTTGCTATAAAAGGTACACGCATTTCCCAACCTTTCCCATCTATCCACAATTCGGCGCCGGGTCGACTCCCTTAGGATAAAGGTTTACCGCTTCACTCACGGCATCACGCATATATCCACAAGTGTACGGCATGGGAAACAAAATGCTTCCAAGGAGAGATGGCTATCGGTCCTAGCTGCTTCAATCTGGTACCAGGCTTACCGATTCCCATAGGTCGGCATGCATGTGGTACGTTCAAAAACTTGACACACAGAACCACACGTTTCGACCTTAATCCAATTATCATACACAGACGGGAGATCTACACATACCACCATGCCCGTCCATCCTTATGATTCCAACATAAGTAAAAATAAGCAATTCCTATATCTCGCGAGTGACAGGAAATCACTCGACTTGTAACGGTCCTAAAGCATTGCACTATCGACCTTATCATACTAATGCTGCAAGACATAGGTACTATAATTATGCAACTAAGGTATTCAATCAACTCCTTGAAACGTAAATGCACAAACATAGATAATTCATAGTTGCATAAACTTTGAAAGTTAGGTTATGCTCTGGGGCTTGCCTTCTTGAGCTAAAACATTGTCACGCTCCTGGTCGATCACGACGATGTCGGCACCTCCCTCGGGGACTTCTTCTTCGTTGATGGGGACGAGGTTGAAGGTTCCGTCAGCGAGAGCGCCTTCTACATGAGATGCACAACTTTAATGCGGCTGCCTATGTGAGCTAAGAACAAGCCTTGAAGGCCATATTCTCCTAGACATTCTAGTGAACTACTTTCTCCTTCACAAAATTAGAGGAGGGATGTGAGAAATTTGTGTCTTATGATGGTGATTGCGTGCACATATACAACATTTAAATTTATTATTTTTAAGCAAGTGTGCAGTTCTGGAATTTAGATTTCCCAAGCTCCGTATTTAATTAATTATCAAAATTGACCTATTTCTTTTTAAACAACCCATTTCTACTCTAGTTCCTTCTCATTTTTGTTTCTCTGTTTCTGTTCATTATTTTTATCCACAAACTTTATGACAGCTACTGGAGTATAAGAGTTAGGCTCACTCCAAATTTTAGCTAAAACTAAGCTACACAGAATTTATTAAAAATAGTACAAGTTGCTGCTCAAAGAAACAAGATTAATTCATAATAAATTGAAACTACCTTCAAATCAGATAATTTTTCTACCAGAGTTACTCATGAGTGAAAGAAAGGCTCTGACCAATTGGTGGCTAAAAATAACACTTGGACAGCCCTCAATAATTTTCTATCCGTAATCTAACATCTATTTATTTGGGAGCCTAAACCGGGTCAAAATTAAGTTTAGCATTTTTACCACATTTGCTAACAAGTTCCAAGACCTCTGGAGAAAAATGGTGATTTCTAGCTGCATGGATTATTTTTAATAATTGCAGGACTAAACTAAGACAGGAATCACAAAATACATCATAACCAAAGCTACAATCCATATTTTTAGGGCTCCTTTGGACACAAGGCGTCTAAAGTCACTACAAACAACATATCCAAAGTTCAGCTCCAGAAGAGCTCAGGATTTGAAATGGTGCACAAGATTCTAAAAACTGAGATTGAATTTTAATTCAAAAACTGTTCACCACAAGTGTATACATGCTAACATGAGATTGGAGTTTACAACCTCACGAATCCAGAGAGTATTTTTGTGCATTTTGCTGATTTTTGTATGATTTTTAGTGGATTTTACAAGATTTCGGGAAAATGAACTAAACCTTAAGAATCTTTTTACGCCGCGACCCTTGAAACTTTTGAAAACTTCACGAATAGGTCCCTGACTTCTTTCACTGGGAACCCTGCGAAAAGGAAGAAGATGAAGATACGTCCTTGGCTCGTCGACGGCGTTGCGCCGGCCAAACGACGGTGGGAGGAGGTCGGAGTGGTGGGGGAAAAGAACGAGCAGCTCACCACGAGTCAAATGGTGGCGGTTGGGAGGCCGGAGGAGGCTCGGAGGTCGCCGGCGACAGAGCAGTGGCGGTGCGGCTGCCACGGCTTCAACTCCGGCGAGGTCGGTGGCTTTCACCGGGGTTGGAGGGGCTCGTGAGCACCAATGGGACTCGGCGGAGCTGTTGGGATGCTTGGTTGGCCCTGGGGATGGCTCGAAGTGGTCGCTCGACGTGCGGGTGCTTCGGCGGCCGGAAATGGGGATTTGGGGGAAATCCCGATTTCTCGCCGGAGAGTTGAGGGAAGCTCGAGAGAAGTGGGGGAAATGGAAGCTAAGGAAGTGGTCTAGCTCTGTGTACGAGGAATTTGGGAATGGTGGAGGGACGAGGGCGAATTAGCTCTGACACTCAAGCTCGGTTCTCGCGGCTGGAGGTTGAAGATGAAGTGCGCTAGCGTGGAGGAGGAGAATGGCAGTGCGCGGACTGAGAGGAAGGTGCGGAGGAGTATTGGAGTACGCGGAAAAGGCCTGAGCTGCCCGGGGTCGTTCGCGTGCACGGCTCGGCGCGCGCAGGCCGCCATGAGTGCGATGCGATCTCGGGCAGCGCGCGCGATGCGATTGGGCTCTGCGGATCGTGGCGTGGGCGAGAGGAGATACGCGGCAGGAGCTTTGGCGCGTTGCAAGCTAGAATCCCGGCCGCGGGACGGCGCTGCGCGGCACGCGCGGCCGCGGCTAGTGGCCGAGCTCCGCTCGCCATCATGGCGCTCCGCGCGGCGTGAGGCTGCCAGCGTGCTGTCGCGCGCGAAGTGATGGAACGGCAAGCCCGACGCCCGCGCGAGGACAAGAGCTACACGCTGCCGCGGCTTGGCCGGCCTGGCGAGGCCTCCGCCGCACGCCGGCCATGTGGCAGCCGGTCTCCGGCCGGAGCAGGGTGCGCCAGGGCGAGCTGGCAAGCACCGGTGGAGCTCCTTTGATTTCTGTGAATTTTCTCCAAAAATTTCAACTGGACATTCAAATGTGCAAAAATAAAAGTTGGAGTTTGAGATGTGGGACACAACTTTCTTTTTGGTGTAAACCTGAAATTTCAAATTTTTCAAGGTCAAACAGGCCATTTTCAAATAGGCGTTCAGCAATGTTTTTTGAGTTTTTGCGGGGCTTAGCTACAAAATTTGAAAAGGTTCCCAACAGTGACTAGGCCTTATTTGTGATGACAAACAACTTTTATTTTTGGAGATTTTCAAGTTTAGTACAAATTTCTTGAGATTTCAGTTGGGTGTCAAGAAGGCCTTTGTTTTGAATTTAATCTGAATTTTGGCCAAATTTTTGTGCACTAACACCATTGTTCCGCTTTTTAACCTGTTTTAAATGTGTTTTCAATGTATTAACATCAGGGGTGTCACACGTCCGGCGACGTCCACGCCCTGACGGGGTCCCTCCCGGGCGTGAGCATCGACGGCCTTTGCTAGTTTGCTCGTAAACTAGTCGTTCTTCGCCACGTAAGCGCGTTAGTTATCCTTTGGTGGTTGCTCGTAAACCTAGCCGTTCACCACCACGTAAGTGTGGTAGTTACCCTCTTGAACGACCGATTCCGGCGAGACCCTACAAAACCGGAACATCCGAATTCCAAACCGGAACATCCGGTTTCCGTAGGCTGACTGTGATCTGGTTCGTTTGCGGCCCGCGCGATCTAGCGTTTGCCGTGTGTTGACCAGAAAAAGCGTCAACACTAGCATAATTCCCCTCCATGGCCAAGCAATCATATTCAATAATCCGCATACGCCAGTATGGACACATAAGAATTTTGGAAGATATTTAAATAATGGTATTCCAAATGTCAGTAGGAATATCCTGTGATCTTTACAAAGGAAGAGACACAATATAAGGTCGGATCCATGGGAATGCACCGAAGAGAGTTCTTTAGGAACTCTCTGCTTGATCAATTTGGCCACTGAAAAGAAAATAAAAGCCAAAGCATGGGGAAAGCGTCGTTCCGTCTAATTCTTGGTCTGGTGGCTGTCCTTGGCTGCAATGCTGATCATGATTTTTTGCAAGGTTTGAAAATTTCTGTTACAATATTTTTGGAACTGTAGTATTTGCAAGGTACAGACGATTCTATAACTTTCTGCAGATACAAATTGATTTAATCATGTCTCACAAAAGAGAATTTCCAAAGGATATGGTTTTAACTCATCATAAGCAAGATAGTTTCTTGCATCCTGCACTTCAAAATGAGTAGTTTGGACTAGGGAAATGCCAAATTACTCCCCTGAAGTATACATAAAGTCCATATAACCCCCTAAAATGTTTGTTGGTTCAGTTTACCCCCTAAAATATATACTTTGTTAAATTTATCCCTTAAATATTTTTTCTCTTGTTTCTCCATACAAAAGTTGAATTTCAATTAAATATATTTGCGCTGTAGTAGTGGACATGATAATGTACATCAAAAAATATATTATGAAATTTTTCATCATTATGTTTTGTATAATATTGGATCCAAATGATTAATTTATTATTTTATATCATGGCCTATCAAATCAATGATAGAAAAACATGTGTTATATTTTTCTAACATGGGTTACGAAGTATCTATTATCATGTCGTCAAATTTGAGCCTAATATCACACACATGTGTACGGAGAAATAAAAAGACATTGTATTAGAGCATAATTAAACCAAATGACATTGTCTAGGTGGTTATGTGAACTTTGACTATACTTAAGGCGAATGATTTGGACTTTTTTTTTTCCTTCGGACAAAACCTCTGGACAGCAGGTGTTACTATCTTTCATGCTGTAACTATCAAAGTCGTTTTCTTCAAAGAGCTTGAAGAGTGACCCTATTTTTTTACCATAGACGTTTTAGTTTTGCAATAGGGATACTGTATCCTGATATGGTGATATTGAGTAATACTAATGTCTGTTAGAGAGAGAGAGCACTACAAGAAAAAAGCCCCCCGGTGCCGGTTCGTAGGCATCAATCGGTGCCGGTTACGCAACCGGCACTGGGCTTCCGGTACTGATGGGCACCATCTGTACCGGTTGGTGTTCCACTGCTGCGCGTGGGTCGACGCCGTTAGTACAGGTTGGTAATACCAAGCAGTGCTACCGGCTATTTTTTTTATTTGTTTCATTTTCTGTTTTTTCTTTTATTTGTTTTCTTTTCCTTTTCTATAGGGTATATATATGTATTTCAATTCGTATTTCGCTACTATCCGTACTCCTAGCCTATCCGTACTATAGGCCTATATTACGTATTTCTTTTCGTATTTTGATGGTACAACGCTTAAAGAAATAATATGTTACATGCATGCATGTGATAATAGGTAGATAGAAGTACAGTTGACATGTGCATATATAAATATATATATATATAGAATTGCTGCAAACTGTTAGATCGATCCTACCAATCCTCATCGTCCTTGTCCTCATCATCGCACTTAGGATTATACTTTCCGTCATCATAGAACTCTGCGCCAAGAGTGATTACTTCATCCAACAAAAATCAAGTGTGCTACAAGTTTCTTGTGACCCTTCTGGCATCCCGGGTACAACAACTTCTTTTGATCCTCCAACATCTTTTCAAACTTCTTTGCCTCCAATGCAGTTTTACTTTCTCTGTGGCCTTCTAGCAACACCTTACGAACCTGGTTGGGTGCTTCCTCTTCTTGGACAATTTCCTCAGTCTCGTCCATTTGATCGTCATCCTCAAAGGCACTAGCTTCATGCATGTGAACCCAGTCTGGAGTTCTTCTTCTTCTTCATCTCCCATCAAGACTCCAGGTTCACCGTGCTTGGTCTAGAGACAGTAGTTCGACATGAAACATTCGCTAAAAATATGGCCGTGAAGAGTGCTTCGCTTTGAGTATTCTTTGCAATTCTGGCAAATTCTGCAAGGACAACTTATGAAAACCTCTGCTGAACTGTTCGCCTCTGCAACATTGAGAAATTCCTTTAAGCCGTTGATCCACGCAATGCATCAACGATTGCTAGACATCCATTGTCGGTCCATCTATAACAAGGAAAGGAATTATAGAATATTTAATTTGTTTCACAATCCCAATACAATATTATCATTCTATAGATATTCAAAATACAATCCACGACAAACACAAATCCCAAAGCATGCAACATTAAATAACATACAAGACTGCCATATCGGCTTATTAAACTACAAGACACACTTTGTCGACTTTTTTTCAACCATCTTTAGGTGGGACAATCGACTGCTTTGTCGACTTTTTTCCCTGCAATAGAAGAAGATGCAAGGTACTCCGCTCTTATTTTCTCAATATCAAAAGGAGGTTCCTTCCCCGCTGCAACATATTCTTCATGAGTTGCTTCTAAATAACGAAGTTGGGCTCTCAATCAAGCTTTAGACGGCTTATACCCAGTCGGTTCTACTGGAGCTTTGTTCTTCCCACGATGATCCCCACCACCACCACCACCACCTACAGCAGCAGAAGCCATTTTGTTTGGACAATAATTTTAATGTATAAATACATAACAAAGCATTATTATTATTATTATTATTATTATTAGAAACAAAGCATTGTAGTATTCCTATATTCAATATATATAAATTATAGCCAGTCATAGTCACAGTGACACTAACGGGTGGTTTTTTAATAGATAATGAAGTAGCCATTACTCTCTAATTTTTTTCTCTAGTTAAAATAATTATTTCAATAATGCATGGTGAACTAATATTCTTGCTAATATGTTTTCGCTCAGAACTATTAACTGCCTAACATTATTTCACTAATTAATTTTCAACCTAAAATTTCACTAAAGATTTCACTAACTAGCTATTTCCACCTTAAATGTCACTAACTATTACAGTAATCAAATAATATTCTATAACTAAATATATGTGATAATTTATGATTTCTCTAACAAAAAAGATATACAAATCAAGAATATCTCTCTATTCAACCTCAATCCAAGAAATTTACAAATTTCTCTAAGTATAAAGCATCAAATACAATTTACTAACCATCAAAGAGAGGACAATCAAACTACTAACCTTGGATACACTTAGATGCACGAAAATCTCCACGAAATGATGAAAAAAATGGGCATAACCTCCCCTATGACGCCATTGCTCTCGGAGAAAATGAGGAAGCAGCTTCTGTGCTGTCGGTCGGGAGGAGAAAGAAGCCTTTTTATAGCCGGCCTGTTGGCACCGGTTGGTAAACCCAGCCGGTACTAAATGCAACCAATCAGTACTGGCTGGGCCATAATAGAAGTGGACCTCCTGTTGGTGTTTTCATGACTACATTATGCACCGTGTTTGACAAAACCTTTGCCTGATTGATCATTGCATGATGCATGGCTTGATCAAACATAGCTTGAAACTTAGTTGGGTGCTCTGTAATTGTGATTTCTTAGGCTTTAGTTGATCTTTCTTCTAAATTGCCTCACTTTGCTTGGTTGCGCTGAAAGACTTCATGAAAAGGACGGTAGGAATCCAAAGAAAATGGATGGTGTCAGTTACCAGACCAAGGGGTCCCATCATCACCGATTAGAGAGAAGGGCTACACCACCTTCCAAGGATAGACCATAAGGAAAGAGGCCTTCCGTAAGCCCAGTGCAGCCTGAGCACACTGAGTGGAGCAGCCAGTAACATCTCCGATGTTAATCATGTTTAACATGGATTCTAAGAAAGAAAATTTAGCTTAATCCAAGAAATCTAAGGCTCAAATCTAAGTCTACAAAAACTAAAAAGGCTGATTTGTTTTTCTGTCTTTTGGGTCCGAAGCTAATACAAAACTTCAAATTTAGCCTAAACAAAAGTTGTACAAAATTTCAAACACAATAACTTTCTCGATTGGAGCTTTGTTCAAAACGGATGGGAAAAGGGTAAAAAATTCCACACAAGCCCTGTGAAACCCTAGGTTTTTCCTATGCCCGAAAAATGAATTTGAAATCCACCAAATTTGGCTTACATATAAAAGGATATGAAATTTTGTCTTTACAGAAGTTTTAATAACTATGTATTGAATGACTTTGTTTATAAATTCTTGTTCTAAACTCGAATGGAATGCGGTTTAAAACCCTAAAAGCCATGTTGATACTTGATTCAAGTCACTCCTCGCCATAGCCCAAATCTTTCAAAATTTGGTATGCCGACCTTTATGAAATTTCTGTTCATGGTTTCCATTTCTAACTTTTGTATTTGGATCTCTCTCTGCACAGTTCAAATCTTGAGAGAAAAGTTGATGTCAACATTTGAGCCGTGTCATGCCATCCGAGTGTCAGAAGCGCGGTCACCATCACCACATGACGTCGCGTCATGCATCGTCGCCCCGCCACCACATGTACAGCGATGCCAGCTGGCCGCTAGGCGTGAAGCCAACCGACGCAAGCTCAACCCCCTCACCGCACTATCCCTCGCCCAATCCCTACGTCGCCTTTCCTGCTCATGTCGTGCCTACGCAGGCTAGAGCCGTGCTATCACGTTGGGCCCTAGCTTTGTGTCCCCAATCATGCACCTATACTATCCCTCGGCCCATGCCACGCATCACCACTCGCCAATGTGAGCACCCAACCGGCTGACAATCGCACCGATCTGTCCGCCATGCCAGTGCAAACCTCGCTGGCCACACTCAGGGCCGATCTGAGGCTCTATTAGTGTTTCTTAACTCTTACAGATATCCTCAAGCGCACGAAAATACCGATGTAGCATTTCACCCATAAGTATTCAGGGTATTGAAATCCATAGGGAATAGAGTAAAATTATTTCCTCACTAAGCAACCCTAGCAGATGGGAAAGAGAGATTGAACTTAAGATATTGTTGTTCTTTTCTAATGAAATTCTAAAGTAAGAAATTTCTATCTCGGGCTTGCTTCGGTGAGGTATAAGAGCACTACTCTTAAAGTCTCAGCAGAGAGGGAAGAGAAGAACTAACTATATACCCAAGACACCACTTCTTTAACTGGTGAGATCCTAAACAAATGAATGGAATTTCTATGCTCAGACACCACGCCTACAGTAGAAATACTTGTCCATAGTGCCGCACGGGGTTGCCCTTACTTGAGGGTACCGTACACCAGAATAGCAAACACACGTTCCCACAAGCAATCAATAATCAACTAATAACTTAATAATTAAATAAACAAAAGAAGAACTTGGAGACTTAAGTGTATGAATCCAATAAGGTACATAATAGAAGGATCCAAAAAACAATCCAATCAAGCTTGGATCCTCTTCTAATCCACTCTAATCACTTCAAATCTCCCTCTAATCTTTCCCTTAAACACTTCTAATTGCAATACATCTATGAACTTTTCTCCTCATCCTTCCCTCCCAGAACTATCTTTTTTTGGGTCTCAATTAAAAATGAATTCTTTGATACGGGGCATACCCCTGGTTATATAGGCCTATAGGTCGGTTGGAAATGATGGAAGTATGATAGCTAGCATTGCCGACCTAGGGAACTGCCTTGAGAAATCTTGGCACGAATGTTGTCAGTGGTGGGCCGGTCGATCCATGGGCCCAACCAGTCCCTAAACACAGGACCGCCTTCACGTGGTGTGCCGTGGACTAGGCATTATTCCATTTTATGTTAACGATAGCTCCTATTGAGTCCATTAAGCCCATCATTTGAATGTTGTGGACTCTTTCGTGGGCCGGCACTATTGCCAGCTGCCGGCGTCGCCAACAGAATGCCACAACAGAGGATCAAAGTGGCTGATGCCGGGTGCCGTTTGTTAGCAAATTGTGACATCCCTGATGTAAAAAAAAAATATTGAAAGTACTTTTAAAACAGGTTAAAAGGGGAAATCCCTGATGTAAAAAAAAAATATTGAAAGTACTTTTAAAACAGGTTAAAAGGGGAAAAAGTGGTGTTGGAACTCAAAATTCATCAAAATTCAAATTTAACTTTAAAAGCAAAGGACCTTGGGCACCCAACTGAAATCTCAAGACTTGGGTGCTGAACTTAAAAATCTCGGACCAAAGTAGTTGTCATCACCTACACCTACAGCCCTTCGCGACAACCTCGCCATGGCGTTCGTTCCGCTCGATGACCCTCGAGCGGGGATGTCCGTCACGATCGAGCTTAGCCCGTATATCCGTCACGATCGAGCTTAGCCCGGATGTCCGTCACGATCGAGCTTAGCCCGTATATCCGTCACGATCGAGCTTAGCCCGGATGTCCGTCACGATCGAGCTTAGCCCGTATATCCGTCACGATCGAGCTTAGCCCGGATGTCCGTCACGATCGAGCTTAGCCCGGATGTCCGTCACGATCGAGCTATGTCCATGACGATCGAGCCTAGCCAGTAGTTTCAGTCACGATTCGAGGCCGCACGATAGGACCCTCGAGGCCCCGCAGTCCGTCACACTCGAGGTTCCGCAGCCAAGCTCGAGGGGGCACTTACCCTCGAGCGACGTTCCGTCACGCTCGAGGTTCCGCAGCCAAGCTCGAGGGGGCACTTACCCTCGAGCGACGTTCCGGCACGCTCGAGGCTCCACAGCCAAGCTCGAGGGGGGCACTTACCCTCGAGCGACGTTCCGTCACGCTCGAGGCTTCGCAGCCAAGCTCGAGGGGGGGCACTCACCCTCGAGTGGCGTTTCCGACCATTCGAGGCTCGGCAAACTCGAGCTCGCGGTTCAAGCTCGAAGCGCCGTAGCGCCTGGTCGAAGTTCAGTTCCCCAACTTTTAATTTTACCCGTTTCGAAGTTCAGTTCGAATTTTTGGAGAAAATTCGAATTTGAAATCGGAGCTCCACGGGCATGCTACAGTGCCCCTGGCGCGCGCTGCGCTGGCCGGAGCTCGGCCGCCACGTGGCCGGCGAGCGGCGCAGGCGGCGCTAAGCTGGCCAAGTCGCGGCGGACGCTGGCGCTTGTCGCCTAGCTCTTGTCCGGCCACTCCTGAGCCATCACTTCGCCGCTGTCGCCTCGCCTCGCCTCGCGCCGCGGAGCGCCATCATACGGTCGCGCGCCGCCGTGGCCGCACGCGCGCTCGCGCCGCGCCGAGCGCACTGCAGGCGGTAGAGTCCGTTCGCGTCGCGCCAAAGCCTCTGCTGAGGATCTCCACTTCATCACGCGATGATCTTTGACGCCCAACCGCGCGTGTGCGCTCTGTTCGAGATCGCCGCGCCATCAATGGCGACCGCGACAGCCACCCGCGCGCTCGCACGCTCCCGAGGCCGCACTGTGCCACTCTCGCGTGCCCAAGCACTCCACCGCGCACTCCCACCCCTCCTCTCACTCGCTACTTGGCCATTTCCACTTCCCCGCGCTCGCTCGGTCTTCTTCTTCCTCGCGCCGTGCGAACCGAGCCGAGCTTCTCCGAGAAATTCGCCCTCCACACTCCACCATTCCCAAGTTCGTCCCGCACGAAGCTAGCCCTCTACTCCAGCTCCATTTCCCCCCGTTTTCCCCAAGCTATTGTCCCTTCTCCGGCGAGAATTCGTGATTTCCCCCAAATCGCGATTTTCGGCCGCCGGAGCACCCGCACGTCGAGACCCTACTCCGAGCCGTCCCCGAGGTCAACCGAGCACGCCATTGGCTTCCTCGAGCTCCACTGGTGCTCTAGGACCCCTCGAACCTCGGCGAACGACCCCGAGCTCACCGGCGTAGAAGCCGCGGCGGCCGCGCCGCCACCACCTCGTCGCCGGCGCAACCTCGGACCTAAAAATATGAATTGTAGCTCCAGTTATAAATTAAAATGTGTTTTCTGTCTTTTTGCAGTGCAGAAATCTTTAAAAATAATCTGTGCAGTGAAAAATCACCATTTTGCTCCAGAGGACTAAAAACTTGTTAGCACACATGTTAAAAACGAAAAACTTAATTTTTGCTCTGTTTAGGATAGCAAATAAATAAATATGTGTTTTTGGTTAGAAATTTATTGAGGATTACCCAAGGGTTATTTTGAGCCACCACTTGGCCAGAGCCCTCCTCATGCCTATGCTTAGCTTTGGTAGGAAAATCTCCTGAAATGGATAAATTTTTAATTTTATATGAATTTATCTCACTTCTGCAGTTAGCTGTTTGTTATATTTTTAATAAATTATGTGTAGCTCAGAATTAGCTAAATTTTGGAGTGAGCTTAGCTCTTATACTCCAGTAGCTGTCATAAAGTTTATAGATAAAAATGATGAGCAGAAAAGGAGAAACAAAAATGCGAAGTAATCTAGATGGAAATCGATTTATATAAAAGAATAAACCTTTTTGTAGTTAGTTAGAATAAAATAAATGGAATCTGAAATTCCAGAACAGCCACCCTAAGTTATGCATCTCATGTAGAAGGCGCCATCCCGGGCGGCAACTACCACCTCATTCCCGCAGACGAGGAAGAAGTCCCGGAGGAAGGTGCCGGTGCAGGATCGACCAACCCGGAGGCTAACCCCCAGTTCGAGCAAGAAGGCAAGCCCCGGAGCATAACCTAACTTTACCAAATTATGCACTTTGAATTCTCTATGCTTGTGCATTTACGTTTCAAGAAGTTGATTGAATACCTTAGCTGCACATTTCCTAGTACCTATGACTTGCAATACTAGTATGAAAGGATCCATAGGGCATTGCTTTAGGTCCGTTACAAGTCGAGTGATTTCCTGTCACTCGCGAGACATAGGAATGGCTTGTCTTTACTTATGTTGGAATCATAAGGATTGACGGGCGGGATGATAGATGTAGATCTCCCGTCCGTGTATGATAATTGATTTAAGGTCGAAATGTGTGGTTGAGTGTGTCAAGTTTTTGAACGTACCACATGCATGCCGATGTATGGGGATCGGTAAGCCCGGTACCAGATTGAAGCAGCTAGGGCCGATAGCCATCTCTCCTTGGAAACTTTGTTTTCCCCTGCCGTACACTTGTGGATATATGCGTGAGACTGTGAGTGAAGCAGTAAACCTTTATCCTAAGGAAATGGACCCGGTTCCGAATTGTGGATCGATGGGAAAGGTTGGGAAATGCTTGTGCCTTTTATAGCAAGCAGAGTATCCGTGTGTGTTGGGTTTCCCCTGGCCAGGTAGCAAAATTCGGTTCGAACTGTCCGCTTCTCGCGGTTAATGAGACTGCTTGACCGCCCTGCTACATTGAGTAACAAGTGGAACTTTGAGATTGATAAGCTTGTTGTATGAATTAAATTGTATTGCACCACTTGTATGCTTAGGAAGGATGCTAATCTAGAATGGTTAAATTTACTAGAATATGATGCTAAAACTTGAAAGCAAGGACCTATTTTAGTTGCTTTTTGGCAAACAAACCCACCAGCCAAAAGCCTCTCATGTCTAGATGTCGGTGATGTAGTTTTCACCCGACGGGTAAGCCTTGCTGAGTATTAGTATACTCAGCCTTGCTTGTGGCAATGATTTACAGGTACACCTTTGGATGTCGATGCTTTGTCTTGGCCTACCCAGGTTCCACCTGGCTGGCACATCGAATGGGTTCCGTCCTCTGCCGAGGATCGGGAGGAGTAGCATCGTGGCAGGCTTCAGCACGGTGTTATTGTATCGTCGTTAGATTATCTTCCGCTGCAATGAACTATTTTATTTCCGCTGCAAGACTTTGATACTCTGATTTCATTTCAAACTTGGTTTGTAATAACTTTGAGATACTATTTGTGTAAGTTAATTTGTGGAATGTTGTAATCTCTGGAACTCACCTTCGTGTGGGCGTGCTGTTGTTTCGATCGAGAAAAGAACGTGGTTAATCGGGTTTAATCCGACGGCGCTCCAGCTTATTCCGGATTAAGTGCCTGACTACTCGGTTAGTGGTCCCGGGGTACTTAACTTGGAATAATTTCGGAGTGGTCCGCCACAGCTGGCATCAGAGCCGAAACAACGCACCGGAGAAAGCAACAGACCTTTAATAAACATTTTTGGAATAAAACTTGCCAACTCGTACTTCCGACGCGCCTCGCGAAGGGAGGTTATTATAGGACCGCTAAGGATGTTACCTAGAACGTGAAGCCTATGTGGGTTAAGGGATCACGATATGATAGGTGGCAAATAGTATATTATACTGACTTCCAGCACATTTCATTCTGTCATTACTTTACGCAATGGTGGGCGCAAGGTACGGCGATTGCTGTAACGTACCACGGCACTATATGAAAATATAGTGGCGGCACATAGTCAATACGCCATCACGGAGTATGAAAATAGAATAGGATGGTGGGCGCAAGGTACGGCGATTGCTGTAGCGTACCACGGCATCATATGCAAATATGATGGCGGCACAAAGTCAATACGCTATTTCAGTAGCGTATGAAACTGTCAATATGTTGCTCTGGTGACATATGAACATTGCCCGTTCAATGTTAAACGTTCGGGTGCCACCTCTATAGTGGGTGGTAATGAATGGAGACGCTTTCGTGAGTGCTGGCACGAAAGGTTGATTATACATGCTCTGGAATGGAATTTTCTGCAGGTACACTAACCGCGAATCCGTATGTTGAAACGGTTAGAGAAGTTCGACTAGTTAATATAGGGAGAGACGAATATTGCCTAGCCACCGGCACTAACTTCGTAAGCCAAAAGTTTATTGGCATGTGTATTGGCGAGAACGAATAGGCCGCTCATGCTTTGCATCTCACCGAATTAATATCGAATATTAATAAGTGACCAAATCGAAACCGCCGTCAAAGGAATTGAAATCACAACCCAAAAATCCTGCTGAGAACAATCTGTTTGCACCCTTAATTCGAAACTGAAAACGTTGTCGAACGAAAAAGTGTTCAACACGAAAGTTGTCATAAATATTATGAAGTAAATGCTGGAGAAATTTCAACGAAAATGGTTCAGAAAAATTGGAGTTATGCTAAAAATGGTAACCCCCTGCCTGCTGGAAATTTCTGGGGGCAGTGAGATAAAAATTGAATTTTTACACCATCTTAACGACAGTTCTGCTCAAACCTCCAACATGAAACTTGTTAGGAATTACTTAAACAATGTTCTGGCCAAATTTGGGAATTTTTGAGCTTGTAGATTTCGAGTTGTGTAATTTTTACTACCCTGCCCAGAATCTGTTTTTGTTCTTTGGCGCTACCCGGTGCTCACCCTTGCCCCTTTTTTCTTTTGGTTCAGAATGGACGCTCACGCTGACCTGGCTAGTCACCCCAACGACGTGTCTTTCTCTGATTGCTTGGGATGGGAAGGCTTCCCTAGCATCTTGTGGTCGGTTCTACAGGCACTTGGCTACCCTACACCGCCACAATATGAGAGAATCCTCATCCGAGACCGTGGTGTGACTCGTTCCCGTGTGCGTTTGGTGGTACACCGTCACCCGCCGTGTCCTAGTTCCCCCACCTGGACGGTGGAAGTTCATGGACACCACATGGAGACTACTTGTGAGCTAGCTGCCTGGAATGGCATCAGTTCTTTTTGTGCTCAGAACCAGAGTTTGGTAGAGCACCAGTTGCTTGGGCTGTTTCCACCAACTCAGCCGGATGATCCCCACTGGATGAGGCGCTACCTTAGCTCTCCTTTGAGGATGGCGGAGAACCCCGTCGCAGCAGCCGCTTTGATGATGAGGTGGATACGGGCGTATCACCGTTTGCAGGCACTTCTTGGACGGTCGCAGAGCGAGATGCTCAACATTGCTATGGACATGTCCGCTCGCGCCCGTGACATAGGGGTTGAGAGGACCTCCTTGTCCATTGAGGTGACCACTAGAGATGCCATGATTGCTGACTTGGAGAGGCAATTGAATGACCTCCAGATTGCACACAACAACACCCAGAATGAGTTAGCACAAACTAGAGAGGAGCTTGAGGAGGTACATGGTACCTTGGAGCATGCAAATGCTATGCTTGCCGCCCATGACGCTCAGCACCTTCTTGAGCAAGAAGGAGGGAATGGTGAAGGAGAGGCCCCCGATTCCGACATGGACACCGAGGACGACATGCCGTCCCTTCCAGCTCCACCTTCACCTATGGGCAGCGAGGCTACCGCTAACAATTTGGATGATTTTTAGAGTGGTAGTAGCAAGTTTACTCCTCCGCTAGGCCTAGATTTTGGCTTCATGTTATAATAGGCTAGATGGAGTTGAGCTTCTCCTTTTATCTTCTGGTGGCAATGTAAATTAATGGTGTGGAAGTAAAGATCATTTTATCAAGGATTGCCCGCAGAACAAGCAGCAAAACCAACGCTCGGGAACTCAGCAAGGCAAGGGCAAGCAGCAGCAGCGTGTGCAAGTTCGGCAAGGACGGCTCAACTACACCACCTTGGCCGACCTACCCGAGGGAGCCCCAGACATGACTGGTACTTTCCCTATCTGCACTCAACCTGCTGTGATATTGTTTGATTCCGGGGCAACACATAGTTTTATAAGCACAAGATTTCATGTGAAATGCGGATTAAAATCTTACCATACCAAATCATCATACGTGATATCAACTGCGGGAGGTAAAATTGCATCCAACCAAGTCACCCGAAAAGTTCCGATCAGGCTGGGAAGTAAAACATTTCCTACTGATTTGATTCTGCTTGGTATGGAAGGAATTGACATCGTGTTAGGAGCCAATTGGATGACTCAACATAAGGTTGTCCTAGATGTTGCGGAACGAGTTGTTGAGATAAACTCGCCTACTCATGGCCCGAGTGTGCTATATCTGCCACAACGGACTCGCGTCGATGCGTGTGCTTATGCAATGGTAGAAACCCAACTAAAGGACATTCCGGTGGTATGTGAGTATGCCGATGTATTTCCGGATGACTTACCTGGGATGCCGCCGGATAGAGACATTGAATTTGTGATTGAACTTCAACCTGGCACAGCACCTATATCAAAGAGACCCTATAGAATGCCGCCCAATGAATTGGCTGAATTAAAAATTCAACTCCAAGAATTGCTAGATAAGGGTTTCATTCGTCCAAGTGTATCACCTTGGGGATGTCCTGCTATCTTTGTGAAGAAGAAGGACCATTCCTTGAGGTTGTGTATTGATTACCGGCCTCTCAATGCGGTAACTATTAAGAACAAGTATCCGCTTCCCCGTATTGACATCTTGTTTGACCAACTAGCTGGCGCCAGAGTGTTCTCCAAGATTGACCTTCGCTCTGGCTATCACCAAATCAAAATCAGGCCTTGTGACATTCCAAAGACTGCCTTTTCCACACGTTATGGACTTTATGAATTCTTGGTTATGTCTTTTGGACTCACCAATGCCCCGGCCTACTTCATGTACCTCATGAATTCGGTCTTCATGTCTGAACTAGACAAGTTTGTGGTGGTTTTCATTGATGACATTCTTATATATTCTAAGAATGAGGAAGAGCATGCCGAGCACCTTCGCATTGTTCTTCAGAGATTGAGAGATCACCAGCTCTACGCCAAGTTCTCCAAGTGTGAATTTTGGCTAGAGAGCGTGAAGTTCTTAGGTCACACGGTTTCCAAGGATGGTATATCCGTGGATCCAACCAAAGTGCAAGAGGTGTTGGATTGGCAACCACCTACTTCTGTCCACGAGATTCGGAGTTTTCTGGGTTTAGCCGGTTATTACCGCCGTTTTATTCCGGACTTCTCTCGGATTGCGAAGCCCATGACTGAACTCTTAAAGAAGGGAGTCAAATTTGAGTGGAATGACAAATGCGATGAAGCTTTCCACACCTTGCGAAGACATTTGACTTCAGCCCCAGTTTTGGCTCAGCCCGATTGCACCAAGCCCTATGATGTCTATTGCGATGCATCAGGCACCGGCCTTGGCTGTGTTCTCATGCAAGAGAACCGAGTCATTGCTTATGCTTCTCGAGCACTTCGGCCTCATGAGCAAAACTACCCCATGCATGATCTTGAGTTAGTAGCGGTTATTCATGCTCTCAAGATGTGGAGACACTATTTGATGGGTGTTCCCTGCAACATATACACAGACCACAAGAGCCTCAAATATGTTTTCACTCAGGCACATTTGAATATGAGACAGCGAAGATGGTTGGAGTTAGCAAAGGACTATGACCTCAGTGTGCATTATCACCCCGGGAAGGCTAATGTAGTTGCGGATGCACTAAGCCGCAAGGCTCGTTGTCATTGTCTTTCCGTGGAGTCCTACGCTGACACCCTGTGTCATGAAATGGCAAAGCTCGATTTAGAGATTGTTCCACACGGGTATTTCAACCATGTTGCAGTCGAACCAACCTTGCACGATCAGATTGTTGTAGCCCAATTGAACGATGCGAGTATTAAAATCCTTAAAAGGAAATTGTCCAAGGAGAAGGTGAAAGAGAAGTACAAGTGTTTCCGGCTAGATGGGCAGGGAGTAATGTGGTTTGGACATCGCCTCGTGGTGCCCAAAAACACGGAACTCCGGAGGAAGATTATGGATGAGGCACATCTCTCTAAATTTTCTATCCATCCCGGCAGCACCAAAATGTACCAAGATTTGAAACAAAACTTTTGGTGGACTCGAATGAAGCGAGAAATTGCCACGTATGTGTCGGAATGTGACACATGCCAGCGGGTTAAGGCCAGCCACTTGAAGGTAGCAGGCACGCTTCAACCTCTACCTATTCCCTCATGGAAGTGGGAAGATATAAGCATGGACTTCATTGTTGGACTTCCCAGAACCCCGCAGGGGCACGACTCCATTTGGGTAATTGTGGACCGCCTTACCAAGACCGCACATTTTATTCCGGTCAATACCTTTTATAACGCTAAGAAGTACGCGGAGATTTATTTGGAGCGGATCGTTTGTCTACATGGGGTACCCAAGACGATAATTTCAGATCGTGGTGCTCCGTTCGTAGCACGCTTTTGGGAACAATTGCAAATGTCCCTAGGCACCAAACTGATCCGTAGTTCAGCATATCACCCACAGACCGATGGGCAGACAGAAAGGGTAAATCAAATACTTGAGGATATGCTTCGAGCTTGTGTTATTCATTTTGGGAAGAATTGGGAGAAATGTCTATCTCTGGCCGAATTCTCCTATAACAACAGCTACCAAGCGAGTCTTAAAATGGCACCTTTCGAAGCCTTGTATGGTAGAAGATGTCGGACCCCGTTGTGTTGGTCCCAGGCAGGCGAGAGATATACCTATGGCCCTGACCTTGTGAAGGAGGCAGAAGAAAAGGTTAGGATCATTCGGGAAAATTTGAAGACCGCCCAGTCACGGCAAAAGAGCTACTTTGATCAGCGGCGGAAGCCACTTCAGTTTGAAGTTGGTGATCACGTGTATCTTAAAGTCTCCCCGACCAAGGGTGTGCAAAGATTTGGACTAAAAGGAAGCTTGCACCTCGTTATATCGGCCCGTATGAAATCACTCAACAATGTGGACCAGTGGCCTATCAAGTGAAGCTTCCCGAGAAACTTTCAGTTGTACACAATGTGTTCCATGCTTCTCAACTCAAGAGGTGTCTTCGTGTTCCGACCGAGGTTGTTGAACAAGAGGAACTCTCGGTTGAACCGGATCTCTCTTACGATGAGCATCCCGTTAAAATCCTCGACGAGAAAGAGAGACAAACACGAAGGAAAGGAGTAAAAATGTACAAAATTATGTGGAGTCATCACTCCGAAGATGAAGCCACATGGGAAACCGAAGACTATCTAAAGAAGAACTACCCCGACATCCTTTCTTAGACCAAGGTACCTTTTCCCACCTTGTTCCAAAGGGTAATCGAATCTCGGGGCGAGATTCTTTTTAAGGGGGGTAGGCTGTGACATCCCTGATGTAAAAAAAAAATATTGAAAGTACTTTTAAAGCTCGAGGGGGGGCACTCACCCTCGAGTGGCGTTTCCGACCATTCGAGGCTCGGCAAGCTCGAGCTCGCGGTTCAAGCTCGAAGCGCCGTAGCGCCTGGTCGAAGTGCCTGGTCCAAGCTCGAAAGTTGTGTCCCACACCTCAGACCCCAACTTTTAATTTTACCCGTTTCGAAGTTCAGTTCGAATTTTTGGAGAAAATTCGAATTTGAAATCGGAGCTCCACGGGCATGCTACAGTGCCCCTGGCGCGCGCTGCGCTGGCCGGAGCTCGGCCGCCACGTGGCCGGCGAGCGGCGCAGGCGGCGCTGAGCTGGCCAAGCCGCGGCGGACGCTGGCGCTTGTCGCCTAGCTCTTGTCCGGCCACTCCCGAGCCATCACTTCGCCGCTGTCGCCTCGCCTCGCCTCGCGCCGCGGAGCGCCATCATACGGTCGCGCGCCGCCGTGGCCGCACGCGCGCTCGCGCCGCGCCGAGCGCACTGCAGGCGGTAGAGTCCGTTCGCGTCGCGCCAAAGCCTCTGCTGAGGATCTCCACTTCATCACGCGATGATCTTTGACGCCCAACCGCGCGTGTGCGCTTTGTTCGAGATCGCCGCGCCATCAATGGCGACCGCGACAGCCACCCGCGCGCTCGCACGCTCCCGAGGCCGCACTGTGCCACTCTCGCGTGCCCAAGCACTCCACCGCGCACTCCCACCCCTCCTCTCACTCGCTCACTTGGCCATTTCCACTTCCCCGCGCTCGCTCGGTCTTCTTCTTCCTCGCGCCGTGCGAACCGAGCCGAGCTTCTCCGAGAAATTCGCCCTCCACACTCCACCATTCCCAAGTTCGTCCCGCACGAAGCTAGCCCTCTACTCCAGCTCCATTTCCCCCCGTTTTCCCCAAGCTATTGTCCCTTCTCCGGCGAGAATTCGTGATTTCCCCCAAATCACGATTTTCGGCCGCCGGAGCACCCGCACGTCGAGACCCTACTCCGAGCCGTCCCCGAGGTCAACCGAGCACGCCATTGGCTTCCTCGAGCTCCACTGGTGCTCTAGGACCCCTCGAACCTCGGCGAACGACCCCGAGCTCACCGGCGTAGAAGCCGCGGCGGCCGCGCCGCCACCACCTCGTCGCCGGCGCAACCTCGGACCTAAAAATATGAATTGTAGCTCCAGTTATAAATTAAAATGTGTTTTCTGTCTTTTTGCAGTGCAGAAATCTTTAAAAATAATTTGTGCAGTGAAAAATCACCATTTTGCTCCAGAGGACTAAAAACTTGTTAGCACACATGTTAAAAACGAAAAACTTAATTTTTGCTCTGTTTAGGATAGCAAATAAATAAATATGTGTTTTTGGTTAGAAATTTATTGAGGATTACCCAAGGGTTATTGTGAGCCACCACTTGGCCAGAGCCCTCCTCATGCCTATGCTTAGCCCCGGAGCATAACCTAACTTTACCAAATTATGCACTTTGAATTCTCTATGCTTGTGCATTTACGTTTCAAGGAGTTGATTGAATACCTTAGCTGCACATTTCCTAGTACCTATGACTTGCAATACTAGTATGAAAGGATCGATAGGGCATTGCTTTAGGTCCGTTACAAGTCGAGTGATTTCCTGTCACTCGCGAGACATAGGAATGGCTTGTCTTTACTTATGTTGGAATCATAAGGATTGACGGGCGGGATGATAGATGTAGATCTCCCGTCCGTGTATGATAATTGATTTAAGGTCGAAATGTGTGGTTGAGTGTGTCAAGTTTTTGAACGTACCACATGCATGCCGATGTATGGGGATCGGTAAGCCCGGTACCAGATTGAAGCAGCTAGGGCCGATAGCCATCTCTCCTTGGAAACTTTGTTTTCCCCTGCCGTACACTTGTGGATATATGCGTGAGACTGTGAGTGAAGCAGTAAACCTTTATCCTAAGGAAATGGACCCGGTTCCGAATTGTGGATCGATGGGAAAGGTTGGGAAATGCTTGTGCCTTTTATAGCAAGCAGAGTATCCGTGTGTGTTGGGTTTCCCCTGGCCAGGTAGCAAAATTCGGTTCGAACTGTCCGCTTCTCGCAGTTAATGAGACTGCTTGACCGCCCTGCTACATTGACTAACAAGTGGAACTTTGAGATTGATAAGCTTGTTGTATGAATTAAATTGTATTGCACCACTTGTATGCTTAGGAAGGATGCTAATCTAGAATGGTTAAATTTACTAGAATATGATGCTAAAACTTGAAAGCAAGGACCTATTTTAGTTGCTTTTTGGCAAACAAACCCACCAGCCAAAAGCCTCTCATGTCTAGATGTCGGTGATGTAGTTTTCACCCGACGGGTAAGCCTTGCTGAGTATTAGTATACTCAGCCTTGCTTGTGGCAATGATTTACAGGTACACCTTTGGATGTCGATGCTTTGTCTTGGCCTACCCAGGTTCCACCTGGCTGGCACATCGAATGGGTTCCGTCCTCTGCCGAGGATCGGGAGGAGTAGCATCGTGGCAGGCTTCAGCACGGTGTTATTGTATCGTCGTTAGATTATCTTCCGCTGCAATGAACTATTTTATTTCCGCTGCAAGACTTTGATACTCTGATTTCATTTCAAACTTGGTTTGTAATAACTTTGAGATACTATTTGTGTAAGTTAATTTGTGGAATGTTGTAATCTCTGGAACTCACCTTCGTGTGGGCGTGCTGTTGTTTCGATCGAGAAAAGAACGTGGTTAATCGGGTTTAATCCGACGGCGCTCCAGCTTATTCCGGATTAAGTGCCTGACTACTCGGTTAGTGGTCCCGGGGTACTTAACTTGGAATAATTTCGGAGTGGTCCGCCACAGCTGGCATCAGAGCCGAAACAGCGCACCGGAGAAAGCAACAGACCTTTAATAAACATTTTTGGAATAAAACTTGCCAACTCGTACTTCCGACGCGCCTCGCGAAGGGAGGTTATTATAGGACCGCTAAGGATGTTACCTAGAACGTGAAGCCTATGTGGGTTAAGGGATCACGATATGATAGGTGGCAAATAGTATATTATACTGACTTCTAGCACATTTCATTCTGTCATTACTTTACGCAATGGTGGGCGCAAGGTACGGCGATTGCTGTAACGTACCACGGCACTATATGAAAATATAGTGGCGGCACATAGTCAATACGCCATCACGGCGTATGAAAATAGAATAGGATGGTGGGCGCAAGGTACGGCGATTGCTGTAGCGTACCACGGCATCATATGCAAATATGATGGCGGCACAAAGTCAATACGCTATTTCAGTAGCGTATGAAACTGTCAATATGTTGCTCTGGTGACATATGAACATTGCCCGTTCAATGTTAAACGTTCGGGTGCCACCTCTATAGTGGGTGGTAATGAATGGAGACGCTTTCGTGAGTGCTGGCACGAAAGGTTGATTATACATGCTCTGGAATGGAATTTTCTGCAGGTACACTAACCGCGAATCCGTATGTTGAAACGGTTAGAGAAGTTCGACTAGTTAATATAGGGAGAGACGAATATTGCCTAGCCACCGGCACTAACTTCGTAAGCCAAAAGTTTATTGGCATGTGTGTTGGCGAGAACGAATAGGCCGCTCATGCTTTGCATCTCACCGAATTAATATCGAATATTAATAAGTGACCAAATCGAAACCGCCGTCAAAGGAATTGAAATCACAACCCAAAAATCCTGCTGAGAACAATCTGTTTGCACCCTTAATTCGAAACTGAAAACGTTGTCGAACGAAAAAGTGTTCAACACGAAAGTTGTCATAAATATTATGAAGTAAATGCTGGAGAAATTTCAACGAAAATGGTTCAGAAAAATTGGAGTTATGCTAAAAATGGTAACCCCCTGCCTGCTGGAAATTTCTGGGGGCAGTGAGATAAAAATTGAATTTTTACACCATCTTAACGACAGTTCTGCTCAAACCTCCAACATGAAACTTGTTAGGAATTACTTAAACAATGTTCTGGCCAAATTTGGGAATTTTTGAGCTTGTAGATTTCGAGTTGTGTAATTTTTACTACCCTGCCCAGAATCTGTTTTTGTTCTTTGGCGCTACCCGGTGCTCACCCTTGCCCCTTTTTTCTTTTGGTTCAGAATGGACGCTCACGCTGACCTGGCTAGTCACCCCAACGACGTGTCTTTCTCTGATTGCTTGGGATGGGAAGGCTTCCCTAGCATCTTGTGGTCAGTTCTACAGGCACTTGGCTACCCTACACCGCCACAATATGAGAGAATCCTCATCCGAGACCGTGGTGTGACTCGTTCCCGTGTGCGTTTGGTGGTACACCGTCACCCGCCGTGTCCTAGTTCCCCCACCTGGACGGTGGAAGTTCATGGACACCACATGGAGACTACTTGTGAGCTAGCTGCCTGGAATGGCATCAGTTCTTTTTGTGCTCAGAACCAGAGTTTGGTAGAGCACCAGTTGCTTGGGCTGTTTCCACCAACTCAGCCGGATGATCCCCACTGGATGAGGCGCTACCTTAGCTCTCCTTTGAGGATGGCGGAGAACCCCGTCGCAGCAGCCGCTTTGATGATGAGGTGGATACGGGCGTATCACCGTTTGCAGGCACTTCTTGGACGGTCGCAGAGCGAGATGCTCAACATTGCTATGGACATGTCCGCTCGCGCCCGTGACATAGGGGTTGAGAGGACCTCCTTGTCCATTGAGGTGACCACTAGAGATGCCATGATTGCTGACTTGGAGAGGCAATTGAATGACCTCCAGATTGCACACAACAACACCCAGAATGAGTTAGCACAAACTAGAGAGGAGCTTGAGGAGGTACATGGTACCTTGGAGCATGCAAATGCTATGCTTGCCGCCCATGACGCTCAGCACCTTCTTGAGCAAGAAGGAGGGAATGGTGAAGGAGAGGCCCCCGATTCCGACATGGACACCGAGGACGACATGCCGTCCCTTCCAGCTCCACCTTCACCTATGGGCAGCGAGGCTACCGCTAACAATTTGGATGATTTTTAGAGTGGTAGTAGCAAGTTTACTCCTCCGCTAGGCCTAGATTTTGGCTTCATGTTATAATAGGCTAGATGGAGTTGAGCTTCTCCTTTTATCTTCTGGTGGCAATGTAAATTAATGGTGTGGAAGTAAAGATCATTTTATCAAGGATTGCCCGCAGAACAAGCAGCAAAACCAACGCTCGGGAACTCAGCAAGGCAAGGGCAAGCAGCAGCAGCGTGTGCAAGTTCGGCAAGGACGGCTCAACTACACCACCTTGGCCGACCTACCCGAGGGAGCCCCAGACATGACTGGTACTTTCCCTATCTGCACTCAACCTGCTGTGATATTGTTTGATTCCGGGGCAACACATAGTTTTATAAGCACAAGATTTCATGTGAAATGCGGATTAAAATCTTACCATACCAAATCATCATACGTGATATCAACTGCGGGAGGTAAAATTGCATCCAACCAAGTCACCCGAAAAGTTCCGATCAGGCTGGGAAGTAAAACATTTCCTACTGATTTGATTCTGCTTGGTATGGAAGGAATTGACATCGTGTTAGGAGCCAATTGGATGACTCAACATAAGGTTGTCCTAGATGTTGCGGAACGAGTTGTTGAGATAAACTCGCCTACTCATGGCCCGAGTGTGCTATATCTGCCACAACGGACTCGCGTCGATGCGTGTGCTTATGCAATGGTAGAAACCCAACTAAAGGACATTCCGGTGGTATGTGAGTATGCCGATGTATTTCCGGATGACTTACCTGGGATGCCGCCGGATAGAGACATTGAATTTGTGATTGAACTTCAACCTGGCACAGCACCTATATCAAAGAGACCCTATAGAATGCCGCCCAATGAATTGGCTGAATTAAAAATTCAACTCCAAGAATTGCTAGATAAGGGTTTCATTCGTCCAAGTGTATCACCTTGGGGATGTCCTGCTATCTTTGTGAAGAAGAAGGACCATTCCTTGAGGTTGTGTATTGATTACCGGCCTCTCAATGCGGTAACTATTAAGAACAAGTATCCGCTTCCCCGTATTGACATCTTGTTTGACCAACTAGCTGGCGCCAGAGTGTTCTCCAAGATTGACCTTCGCTCTGGCTATCACCAAATCAAAATCAGGCCTTGTGACATTCCAAAGACTGCCTTTTCCACACGTTATGGACTTTATGAATTCTTGGTTATGTCTTTTGGACTCACCAATGCCCCGGCCTACTTCATGTACCTCATGAATTCGGTCTTCATGTCTGAACTAGACAAGTTTGTGGTGGTTTTCATTGATGACATTCTTATATATTCTAAGAATGAGGAAGAGCATGCCGAGCACCTTCGCATTGTTCTTCAGAGATTGAGAGATCACCAGCTCTACGCCAAGTTCTCCAAGTGTGAATTTTGGCTAGAGAGCGTGAAGTTCTTAGGTCACACGGTTTCCAAGGATGGTATATCCGTGGATCCAACCAAAGTGCAAGAGGTGTTGGATTGGCAACCACCTACTTCTGTCCACGAGATTCGGAGTTTTCTGGGTTTAGCCGGTTATTACCGCCGTTTTATTCCGGACTTCTCTCGGATTGCGAAGCCCATGACTGAACTCTTAAAGAAGGGAGTCAAATTTGAGTGGAATGACAAATGCGATGAAGCTTTCCACACCTTGCGAAGACATTTGACTTCAGCCCCAGTTTTGGCTCAGCCCGATTGCACCAAGCCCTATGATGTCTATTGCGATGCATCAGGCACCGGCCTTGGCTGTGTTCTCATGCAAGAGAACCGAGTCATTGCTTATGCTTCTCGAGCACTTCGGCCTCATGAGCAAAACTACCCCATGCATGATCCTGAGTTAGCAGCGGTTATTCATGCTCTCAAGATGTGGAGACACTATTTGATGGGTGTTCCCTGCAACATATACACAGACCACAAGAGCCTCAAATATGTTTTCACTCAGGCACATTTGAATATGAGACAGCGAAGATGGTTGGAGTTAGCAAAGGACTATGACCTCAGTGTGCATTATCACCCCGGGAAGGCTAATGTAGTTGCGGATGCACTAAGCCGCAAGGCTCGTTGTCATTGTCTTTCCGTGGAGTCCTACGCTGACACCCTGTGTCATGAAATGGCAAAGCTCGATTTAGAGATTGTTCCACACGGGTATTTCAACCATGTTGCAGTCGAACCAACCTTGCACGATCAGATTGTTGTAGCCCAATTGAACGATGCGAGTATTAAAATCCTTAAAAGGAAATTGTCCAAGGAGAAGGTGAAAGAGAAGTACAAGTGTTTCCGGCTAGATGGGCAGGGAGTAATGTGGTTTGGACATCGCCTCGTGGTGCCCAAAAACACGGAACTCCGGAGGAAGATTATGGATGAGGCACATCTCTCTAAATTTTCTATCCATCCCGGCAGCACCAAAATGTACCAAGATTTGAAACAAAACTTTTGGTGGACTCGAATGAAGCGAGAAATTGCCACGTATGTGTCGGAATGTGACACATGCCAGCGGGTTAAGGCCAGCCACTTGAAGGTAGCAGGCACGCTTCAACCTCTACCTATTCCCTCATGGAAGTGGGAAGATATAAGCATGGACTTCATTGTTGGACTTCCCAGAACCCCGCAGGGGCACGACTCCATTTGGGTAATTGTGGACCGCCTTACCAAGACCGCACATTTTATTCCGGTCAATACCTTTTATAACGCTAAGAAGTACGCGGAGATTTATTTGGAGCGGATCGTTTGTCTACATGGGGTACCCAAGACGATAATTTCAGATCGTGGTGCTCTGTTCGTAGCACGCTTTTGGGAACAATTGCAAATGTCCCTAGGCACCAAACTGATCCGTAGTTCAGCATATCACCCACAGACCGATGGGCAGACAGAAAGGGTAAATCAAATACTTGAGGATATGCTTCGAGCTTGTGTTATTCATTTTGGGAAGAATTGGGAGAAATGTCTATCTCTGGCCGAATTCTCCTATAACAACAGCTACCAAGCGAGTCTTAAAATGGCACCTTTCGAAGCCTTGTATGGTAGAAGATGTCGGACCCCGTTGTGTTGGTCCCAGGCAGGCGAGAGATATACCTATGGCCCTGACCTTGTGAAGGAGGCAGAAGAAAAGGTTAGGATCATTCGGGAAAATTTGAAGACCGCCCAGTCACGGCAAAAGAGCTACTTTGATCAGCGGCGGAAGCCACTTCAGTTTGAAGTTGGTGATCACGTGTATCTTAAAGTCTCCCCGACCAAGGGTGTGCAAAGATTTGGACTAAAAGGAAGCTTGCACCTCGTTATATCGGCCCGTATGAAATCACTCAACAATGTGGACCAGTGGCCTATCAAGTGAAGCTTCCCGAGAAACTTTCAGCTGTACACAATGTGTTCCATGCTTCTCAACTCAAGAGGTGTCTTCGTGTTCCGACCGAGGTTGTTGAACAAGAGGAACTCTCGGTTGAACCGGATCTCTCTTACGATGAGCATCCCGTTAAAATCCTTGACGAGAAAGAGAGACAAACACGAAGGAAAGGAGTAAAAATGTACAAAATTATGTGGAGTCATCACTCCGAAGATGAAGCCACATGGGAAACCGAAGACTATCTAAAGAAGAACTACCCCGACATCCTTTCTTAGACCAAGGTACCTTTTCCCACCTTGTTCCAAAGGGTAATCGAATCTCGGGGCGAGATTCTTTTTAAGGGGGGTAGGCTGTGACATCCCTGATGTAAAAAAAAAAATATTGAAAGTACTTTTAAAGCTCGAGGGGGGGGCACTCACCCTCGAGTGGCGTTTCCGACCATTCGAGGCTCGGCAAGCTCGAGCTCGCGGTTCAAGCTCGAAGCGCCGTAGCGCCTGGTCGAAGTGCCTGGTCCAAGCTCGAAAGTTGTGTCCCACACCTCAGACCCCAACTTTTAATTTTACCCGTTTCGAAGTTCAGTTCGAATTTTTGGAGAAAATTCGAATTTGAAATCGGAGCTCCACGGGCATGCTACAGTGCCCCTGGCGCGCGCTGCGCTGGCCGGAGCTCGGCCGCCACGTGGCCGGCGAGCGGCGCAGGCGGCGCTGAGCTGGCCAAGCCGCAGCGGACGCTGGCGCTTGTCGCCTAGCTCTTGTCCGGCCACTCCCGAGCCATCACTTCGCCGCTGTCGCCTCGCCTCGCCTCGCGCCGCGGAGCGCCATCATACGGTCGCGCGCCGCCGTGGCCGCACGCGCGCTCGCGCCGCGCAGAGCGCCCTGCAGGCAGTAGAGTCCGTTCGCGTCGCGCCAAAGCCTCTGCTGAGGATCTCCACTTCATCACGCGATGATCTTTGACGCCCAACCGCGCGTGTGCGCTCTGTTCGAGATCGCCGCGCCATCAATGGCGACCGCGACAGCCACCCGCGCGCTCGCACGCTCCCGAGGCCGCACTGTGCCACTCTCGCGTGCCCAAGCACTCCACCGCGCAATCCCACCCCTCCTCTCACTCGCTCACTTGGCCATTTCCACTTCCCCGCGCTCGCTCGGTCTTCTTCTTCCTCGCGCCGTGCGAACCGAGCCGAGCTTCTCCGAGAAATTCGCCCTCCACACTCCACCATTCCCAAGTTCGTCCCGCACGAAGCTAGCCCTCTACTCCAGCTCCATTTCCCCCCGTTTTCCCCAAGCTATTGTCCCTTCTCCGGCGAGAATTCGTGATTTCCCCCAAATCGCGATTTTCGGCCGCCGGAGCACCCGCACGTCGAGACCCTACTCCGAGCCGTCCCCGAGGTCAACCGAGCACGCCATTGGCTTCCTCGAGCTCCACTGGTGCTCTAGGACCCCTCGAACCTCGGCGAACGACCCCGAGCTCACCGGCGTAGAAGCCGCGGCGGCCGCGCCGCCACCACCTTGTCGCCGGCGCAACCCCGACCATCCCCGGCCTCCAAACCGTCCCCAAACGACTCGTGGTGAGCCCAGGATCCTTTTCCCCCACTTCCCCGTGCCTAGTTCGCCGTCGTTTGGCCGGCGCAACTCCGGCGAGAGCCGAGGGCCTTCCTTCATCATCTTCGTTTGTCTAGGGGTCTCTGCGCAAAAGTTCAGGGACTCGTTCGCGAAGTTTTGAAAGTTCTAGGGTTCCCTGTGAAAATAGATTCTTAAAACTAGATTTGTTTTTCCCGAATCTTGTAAAATCCATTAAAAATCGTACAAAAATCAGAAAAATGCACAAAAATACTCCCTGGATTCGTGAGAGTCTAAACTACAATCCCTATTAGACATGTTTATACTTTTGATGAACTGTTTTTGAGCTAAAATTCAAACTATGAAAATGGAAAGTAGTGCACCATTTCAAATCCGGAGCTCCGCTAGGGTTGAGCTTTGGATATGTTGTGTGTAGTGACTTTGGACAGCTTGTGTACAAAGGGGACCTAAAAATATGAACTGTAGCTCCAGTTATAAATTAAAATGTGTTTTCTGTCTTTTTGCAGTGCAGAAATCTTTAAAAATAATCTGTGCAGTGAAAAATCACCATTTTGCTCCAGAGGACTAAAAACTTGTTAGCACACATGTTAAAAACGAAAAACTTAATTTTTGCTCTGTTTAGGATAGCAAATAAATAAATATGTGTTTTTGGTTAGAAATTTATTGAGGATTACCCAAGGGTTATTTTGAGCCACCACTTGGCCAGAGCCCTCCTCATGCCTATGCTTAGCTTTGGTAGGAAAATCTCCTGAAATGGATAAATTTTTAATGTTATATGAATTTATCTCACTTCTGCAGTTAGCTGTTTGTTATATTTTTAATAAATTATGTGTAGCTCAGAATTAGCTAAATTTTGGAGTGAGCTTAGCTCTTATACTCCAGTAGCTGTCATAAAGTTTATAGATAAAAATGATGAGCAGAAAAGGAGAAACAAAAATGCGAAGTAATCTAGATGGAAATCGATTTATATAAAAGAATAAACCTTTTTGTAGTTAGTTAGAATAAAATAAATGGAATCTGAAATTCCAGAACAGCCACCCTAAGTTATGCATCTCATGTAGAAGGCGCCATCCCGGGCGGCAACTACCACCTCATTCCCGCAGACGAGGAAGAAGTCCCGGAGGAAGGTGCCGGTGCAGGATCGACCAACCCGGAGGCTAACCCCCAGTTCGAGCAAGAAGGCAAGCCCCGGAGCATAACCTAACTTTACCAAATTATGCACTTTGAATTCTCTATGCTTGTGCATTTACGTTTCAAGGAGTTGATTGAATACCTTAGCTGCACATTTCCTAGTACCTATGACTTGCAATACTAGTATGAAAGGATCGATAGGGCATTGCTTTAGGTCCGTTACAAGTCGAGTGATTTCCTGTCACTCGCGAGACATAGGAATGGCTTGTCTTTACTTATGTTGGAATCATAAGGATTGACGGGCGGGATGATAGATGTAGATCTCCCGTCCGTGTATGATAATTGATTTAAGGTCGAAATGTGTGGTTGAGTGTGTCAAGTTTTTGAACGTACCACATGCATGCCGATGTATGGGGATCGGTAAGCCCGGTACCAGATTGAAGCAGCTAGGGCCGATAGCCATCTCTCCTTGGAAACTTTGTTTTCCCCTGCCGTACACTTGTGGATATATGCGTGAGACTGTGAGTGAAGCAGTAAACCTTTATCCTAAGGAAATGGACCCGGTTCCGAATTGTGGATCGATGGGAAAGGTTGGGAAATGCTTGTGCCTTTTATAGCAAGCAGAGTATCCGTGTGTGTTGGGTTTCCCCTGGCCAGGTAGCAAAATTCGGTTCGAACTGTCCGCTTCTCACGGTTAATGAGACTGCTTGACCGCCCTGCTACATTGAGTAACAAGTGGAACTTTGAGATTGATAAGCTTGTTGTATGAATTAAATTGTATTGCACCACTTGTATGCTTAGGAAGGATGCTAATCTAGAATGGTTAAATTTACTAGAATATGATGCTAAAACTTGAAAGCAAGGACCTATTTTAGTTGCTTTTTGGCAAACAAACCCACCAGCCAAAAGCCTCTCATGTCTAGATGTCGGTGATGTAGTTTTCACCCGACGGGTAAGCCTTGCTGAGTATTAGTATACTCAGCCTTGCTTGTGGCAATGATTTACAGGTACACCTTTGGATGTCGATGCTTTGTCTTGGCCTACCCAGGTTCCACCTGGCTGGCACATCGAATGGGTTCCGTCCTCTGCCGAGGATCGGGAGGAGTAGCATCGTGGCAGGCTTCAGCACGGTGTTATTGTATCGTCGTTAGATTATTTTCCGCTGCAAGACTTTGTACTCTGATTTAAATTTGAACTTGGTTTGTAATAACTTGCGATACTATTGTGTATGTCAATTTGTGGAATGTTGTAATCTCTGGAACTCACCTTCGTGTGGGCGTGCTGTTGTTTCGATCGAGAAAAGAACGTGGTTAATCGGGTTTAATCCGACGGCGCTCCAGCTTATTCCGGATTAAGTGCCTGACTACTCGTTTAGTGGTCCTGAGGTACTTAACTTGGAATAATTTCGGAGTGGTCCGCTACAGCTGGCATCAGAGCCGAAACAGCGCACCGGAGAAAGCAACAGACCTTTAATAAACATTTTTGGAATAAAACTTGCCAACTCGTACTTCCGACGCGCCTCGCGAAGGGAGGTTATTATAGGACCGCTAAGGATGTTACCTAGAACGTGAAGCCTATGTGGGTTAAGGGATCACGATATGATAGGTGGCAAATAGTATATTATACTGACTTCCAGCACATTTCATTCTGTCATTACTTTACGCAATGGTGGGCGCAAGGTACGGCGATTGCTGTAACGTACCACGGCACTATATGAAAATATAGTGGCGGCACATAGTCAATACGCCATCACGGCGTATGAAAATAGAATAGGATGGTGGGCGCAAGGTACGGCGATTGCTGTAGCGTACCACGGCATCATATGCAAATATGATGGCGGCACAAAGTCAATACGCTATTTCAGTAGCGTATGAAACTGTCAATATGTTGCTCTGGTGACATATGAACATTGCCCGTTCAATGTTAAACGTTCGGGTGCCACCTCTATAGTGGGTGGTAATGAATGGAGACGCTTTCGTGAGTGCTGGCACGAAAGGTTGATTATACATGCTCTGGAATGGAATTTTCTGCAGGTACACTAACCGCGAATCCGTATGTTGAAACGGTTAGAGAAGTTCGACTAGTTAATATAGGGAGAGACGAATATTGCCTAGCCACCGGCACTAACTTCGTAAGCCAAAAGTTTATTGGCATGTGTGTTGGCGAGAACGAATAGGCTGCTCATGCTTTGCATCTCACCGAATTAATATCGAATATTAATAAGTGACCAAATCGAAACCGCCGTCAAAGGAATTGAAATCACAACCCAAAAATCCTGCTGAGAACAATCTGTTTGCACCCTTAATTCGAAACTGAAAACGTTGTCGAACGAAAAAGTGTTCAACACGAAAGTTGTCATAAATATTATGAAGTAAATGCTGGAGAAACTTCAACGAAAATGGTTCAGAAAAATTGGAGTTATGCTAAAAATGGTAACCCCCTGCCTGCTGGAAATTTCTGGGGGCAGTGAGATAAAAATTGAATTTTTACACCATCTTAACGACAGTTCTGCTCAAACCACCAACATGAAACTTGTTAGGAATTACTTAAACAATGTTCTGGCCAAATTTGGGAATTTTTGAGCTTGTAGATTTCGAGTTGTGTAATTTTTACTACCCTGCCCAGAATCTGTTTTTGTTCTTTGGCGCTACCCGGTGCTCACCCTTGCCCCTTTTTTCTTTTGGTTCAGAATGGACGCTCACGCTGACCTGGCTAGTCACCCCAACGACGTGTCTTTCTCTGATTGCTTGGGATGGGAAGGCTTCCCTAGCATCTTGTGGTCGGTTCTACAGGCACTTGGCTACCCTACACCGCCACAATATGAGAGAATCCTCATCCGAGACCGTGGTGTGACTCGTTCCCGTGTGCGTTTGGTGGTACACCGTCACCCGCCGTGTCCTAGTTCCCCCACCTGGACGGTGGAAGTTCATGGACACCACATGGAGACTACTTGTGAGCTAGCTGCCTGGAATGGCATAAGTTCTTTTTGTGCTCAGAACCAGAGTTTGGTAGAGCACCAGTTGCTTGGGCTGTTTCCACCAACTCAGCCGGATGATCCCCACTGGATGAGGCGCTACCTTAGCTCTCCTTTGAGGATGGCGGAGAACCCCGTCGCAGCAGCCGCTTTGAAGATGAGGTGGATACGGGCGTATCACCGTTTGCAGGCACTTCTTGGACGGTTGCAGAGCGAGATGCTCAACATTGCTATGGACATGTCCGCTCGCGCCCGTGACATAGGGGTTGAGAGGACCTCCTTGTCCATTGAGGTGACCACTAGAGATGCCATGATTGCTGACTTGGAGAGGCAATTGAATGACCTCCAGATTGCACACAACAACACCCAGAATGAGTTAGCACAAACTAGAGAGGAGCTTGAGGAGGTACATGGTACCTTGGAGCATGCAAATGCTATGCTTGCCGCCCATGACGCTCAGCACCTTCTTGAGCAAGAAGGAGGGAATGGTGAAGGAGAGGCCCCCGATTCCGACATGGACACCGAGGACGACATGCCGTCCCTTCCAGCTCCACCTTCACCTATGGGCAGCGAGGCTACCGCTAACAATTTGGATGATTTTTAGAGTGGTAGTAGCAAGTTTACTCCTCCGCTAGGCCTAGATTTTGGCTTCATGTTATAATAGGCTAGATGGAGTTGAGCTTCTCCTTTTATCTTCTGGTGGCAATGTAAATTAATGGTGTGGAAGTAAAGATCATTTTATCAAGGATTGCCCGCAGAACAAGCAGCAAAACCAACGCTCGGGAACTCAGCAAGGCAAGGGCAAGCAGCAGCAGCGTGTGCAAGTTCGGCAAGGACGGCTCAACTACACCACCTTGGCCGACCTACCCGAGGGAGCCCCAGACATGACTGGTACTTTCCCTATCTGCACTCAACCTGCTGTGATATTGTTTGATTCCGGGGCAACACATAGTTTTATAAGCACAAGATTTCATGTGAAATGCGGATTAAAATCTTACCATACCAAATCATCATACGTGATATCAACTGCGGGAGGTAAAATTGCATCCAACCAAGTCACCCGAAAAGTTCCGATCAGGCTGGGAAGTAAAACATTTCCTACTGATTTGATTCTGCTTGGTATGGAAGGAATTGACATCGTGTTAGGAGCCAATTGGATGACTCAACATAAGGTTGTCCTAGATGTTGCGGAACGAGTTGTTGAGATAAACTCGCCTACGCATGGCCCGAGTGTGCTATATCTGCCACAACGGACTCGCGTCGATGCGTGTGCTTATGCAATGGTAGAAACCCAACTAAAGGACATTCCGGTGGTATGTGAGTATGCCGATGTATTTCCGGATGACTTACCTGGGATGCCGCCGGATAGAGACATTGAATTTGTGATTGAACTTCAACCTGGCACAGCACCTATATCAAAGAGACCCTATAGAATGCCGCCCAATGAATTGGCTGAATTAAAAATTCAACTCCAAGAATTGCTAGATAAGGGTTTCATTCGTCCAAGTGTATCACCTTGGGGATGTCTTGCTATCTTTGTGAAGAAGAAGGACCATTCCTTGAGGTTGTGTATTGATTACCGGCCTCTCAATGCGGTAACTATTAAGAACAAGTATCCGCTTCCCCGTATTGACATCTTGTTTGACCAACTAGCTGGCGCCAGAGTGTTCTCCAAGATTGACCTTCGCTCTGGCTATCACCAAATCAAAATCAGGCCTTGTGACATTCCAAAGACTGCCTTTTCCACACGTTATGGACTTTATGAATTCTTGGTTATGTCTTTTGGACTCACCAATGCCCCGGCCTACTTCATGTACCTCATGAATTCGGTCTTCATGTCTGAACTAGACAAGTTTGTGGTGGTTTTCATTGATGACATTCTTATATATTCTAAGAATGAGGAAGAGCATGCCGAGCACCTTCGCATTGTTCTTCAGAGATTGAGAGATCACCAGCTCTACGCCAAGTTCTCCAAGTGTGAATTTTGGCTAGAGAGCGTGAAGTTCTTAGGTCACACGGTTTCCAAGGATGGTATATCCGTGGATCCAACCAAAGTGCAAGAGGTGTTGGATTGGCAACCACCTACTTCTGTCCACGAGATTCGGAGTTTTCTGGGTTTAGCCGGTTATTACCGCCGTTTTATTCCGGACTTCTCTCGGATTGCGAAGCCCATGACTGAACTCTTAAAGAAGGGAGTCAAATTTGAGTGGAATGACAAATGCGATGAAGCTTTCCACACCTTGCGAAGACATTTGACTTCAGCCCCAGTTTTGGCTCAGCCCGATTGCACCAAGCCCTATGATGTCTATTGCGATGCATCAGGCACCGGCCTTGGCTGTGTTCTCATGCAAGAGAACCGAGTCATTGCTTATGCTTCTCGAGCACTTCGGCCTCATGAGCAAAACTACCCCACACATGATCTTGAGTTAGCAGCGGTTATTCATGCTCTCAAGATGTGGAGACACTATTTGATGGGTGTTCCCTGCAACATATACACAGACCACAAGAGCCTCAAATATGTTTTCACTCAGGCACATTTGAATATGAGACAGCGAAGATGGTTGGAGTTAGCAAAGGACTATGACCTCAGTGTGCATTATCACCCCGGGAAGGCTAATGTAGTTGCGGATGCACTAAGCCGCAAGGCTCGTTGTCATTGTCTTTCCGTGGAGTCCTACACTGACACCCTGTGTCATGAAATGGCAAAGCTCGATTTAGAGATTGTTCCACACGGGTATTTCAACCATGTTGCAGTCGAACCAACCTTGCACGATCAGATTGTTGTAGCCCAATTGAACGATCGAGTATTAAAATCCTTAAAAGGAAATTGTCCAAGGAGAAGGTGAAAGAGAAGTACAAGTGTTTCCGGCTAGATGGGCAGGGAGTAATGTGGTTTGGACATCGCCTCGTGGTGCCCAAAAACACGGAACTCCGGAGGAAGATTATGGATGAGGCACATCTCTCTAAATTTTTTATCCATCCCGGCAGCACCAAAATGTACCAAGATTTGAAACAAAACTTTTGGTGGACTCGAATGAAGCGAGAAATTGCCACGTATGTGTCGGAATGTGACACATGCCAGCGGGTTAAGGCCAGCCACTTGAAGGTAGCAGGCACGCTTCAACCTCTACCTATTCCCTCATGGAAGTGGGAAGATATAAGCATGGACTTCATTGTTGGACTTCCCAGAACCCCGCAGGGGCACGACTCCATTTGGGTAATTGTGGACCGCCTTACCAAGACCGCACATTTTATTCCGGTCAATACCTTTTATAACGCTAAGAAGTACGCGGAGATTTATTTGGAGCGGATCGTTTGTCTACATGGGGTACCCAAGACGATAATTTCAGATCGTGGTGCTCCGTTCGTAGCACGCTTTTGGGAAAAATTGCAAATGTCCCTAGGCACCAAACTGATCCGTAGTTCAGCATATCACCCACAGACCGATGGGCAGACAGAAAGGGTAAATCAAATACTTGAGGATATGCTTCGAGCTTGTGTTATTCATTTTGGGAAGAATTGGGAGAAATGTCTATCTCTGGCCGAATTCTCCTATAACAACAGCTACCAAGCGAGTCTTAAAATGGCACCTTTCGAAGCCTTGTATGGTAGAAGATGTCGGACCCCGTTGTGTTGGTCCCAGGCAGGCGAGAGATATACCTCTGGCCCTGACCTTGTGAAGGAGGCAGAAGAAAAGGTTAGGATCATTCGGGAAAATTTGAAGACCGCCCAGTCACGGCAAAAGAGCTACTTTGATCAGCGGCAGAAGCCACTTCAGTTTGAAGTTGGTGATCACGTGTATCTTAAAGTCTCCCCGACCAAGGGTGTGCAAAGATTTGGACTAAAAGGAAGCTTGCACCTCGTTATATCGGCCCGTATGAAATCACTCAACAATGTGGACCAGTGGCCTATCAAGTGAAGCTTCTCGAGAAACTTTCAGCTGTACACAATGTGTTCCATGCTTCTCAACTCAAGAGGTGTCTTCGTGTTCCGACCGAGGTTGTTGAACAAGAGGAACTCTCGGTTGAACCGGATCTCTCTTACGATGAGCATCCCGTTAAAATCCTCGACGAGAAAGAGAGACAAACACGAAGGAAAGGAGTAAAAATGTACAAAATTATGTGGAGTCATCACTCCGAAGATGAAGCCACATGGGAAACCGAAGACTATCTAAAGAAGAACTACCCCGACATCCTTTCTTAGACCAAGGTACCTTTTCCCACCTTGTTCCAAAGGGTAATCGAATCTCGGGGCGAGATTCTTCTTAAGGGGGGTAGGCTGTGACATCCCTGATGTAAAAAAAAAATATTGAAAGTACTTTTAAAGTTCGAGGGGGGCACTCACCCTCGAGTGGCGTTTCCGACCATTCGAGGCTCGGCAAGCTCGAGCTTGCGGTTCAAGCTCGAAGCGCCGTAGCGCCTGGTCGAAGTGCCTGGTCCAAGCTCGAAAGTTGTGTCCCACACCTCAGACCCCAACTTTTAATTTTACCCGTTTCGAAGTTCAGTTCGAATTTTTGGAGAAAATTCGAATTTGAAATCGGAGCTCCACGGGCATGCTACAGTGCCCCTGGCGCGCGCTGCGCTGGCCGGAGCTCGGCCGCCACGTGGCCGGCGAGCGGCGCAGGCGGCGCTGAGCTGGCCAAGCCGCGGCGGACGCTGGCGCTTGTCGCCTAGCTCTTGTCCGGCCACTCCCGAGCCATCACTTCGCCGCTGTCGCCTCGCCTCGCCTCGCGCCGCGGAGCGCCATCATACGGTCGCGCGCCGCCGTGGCCGCACGCGCGCTCGCGCCGCGCCGAGCGCACTGCAGGCGGTAGAGTCCGTTCGCGTCGCGCCAAAGCCTCTGCTGAGGATCTCCACTTCATCACGCGATGATCTTTGACGCCCAACCGCGCGTGTGCGCTCTGTTCGAGATCGCCGCGCCATCAATGGCGACCGCGACAGCCACCCGCGCGCTCGCACGCTCCCGAGGCCGCACGGTGCCACTCTCGTGTGCCCAAGCACTCCACCGCGCACTCCCACCCCTCCTCTCACTCGCTCACTTGGCCATTTCCACTTCCCCGCGCTCGCTCGGTCTTCTTCTTCCTCGCGCCGTGCGAACCGAGCCGAGCTTCTCCGAGAAATTCGCCCTCCACACTCCACCATTCCCAAGTTCGTCCCGCACGAAGCTAGCCCTCTACTCCAGCTCCATTTCCCCCCGTTTTCCCCAAGCTATTGTCCCTTCTCCGGCGAGAATTCGTGATTTCCCCCAAATCGCGATTTTCGGCCGCCGGAGCACCCGCACGTCGAGACCCTACTCCGAGCCGTCCCCGAGGTCAACCGAGCACGCCATTGGCTTCCTCGAGCTCCACTGGTGCTCTAGGACCCCTCGAACCTCGGCGAACGACCCCGAGCTCACCGGCGTAGAAGCCGCGGTGGCCGCGCCGCCACCATCTCGTCGCCGGCGCAACCCCGACCATCCCCGGCCTCCAAACCGTCCCCAAACGACTCGTGGTGAGCCCAGGATCCTTTTCCCCCACTTCCCCGTGCCTAGTTCGCCGTCGTTTGGCCGGCGCAACTCCGGCGAGAGCCGAGGGCCTTCCTTCATCATCTTCGTTTGTCTAGGGGTCTCTGCGCAAAAGTTCAGGGACTCGTTCGTGAAGTTTTGAAAGTTCTAGGGTTCCCTGTGAAAATAGATTTTTAAAACTAGATTTGTTTTTCCCGAATCTTGTAAAATCCATTAAAAATCGTACAAAAATCAGAAAAATGCACAAAAATACTCCCTGGATTCGTGAGAGTCTAAACTACAATCCCTATTAGACATGTTTATATTTTTGATGAACTGTGTTTGAGCTAAAATTCAAACTATGAAAATGGAAAGTAGTGCACCATTTCAAATCCAGAGCTCCGCTAGGGTTGAGCTTTGGATATGTTGTGTGTAGTGACTTTGGACAGCTTGTGTCCAAAGGGGACCTAAAAATATGAACTGTAGCTCCAGTTATAAATTAAAATGTGTTTTCTGTCTTTTTGCAGTGCAGAAATCTTTAAAAATAATCTGTGCAGTGAAAAATCACCATTTTGCTCCAGAGGACTAAAAACTTGTTAGCACACATGTTAAAAACGAAAAACTTAATTTTTGCTCTGTTTAGGATAGCAAATAAATAAATATGTGTTTTTGGTTAGAAATTTATTGAGGATTACCCAAGGGTTATTTTGAGCCACCACTTGGCCAGAGCCCTCCTCATGCTTATGCTTAGCTTTGGTAGGAAAATCTCCTGAAATGGATAAATTTTTAATTTTATATGAATTTATCTCACTTCTGCAGTTAGCTGTTTGTTATATTTTTAATAAATTATGTGTAGCTCAGAATTAGCTAAATTTTGGAGTGAGCTTAGCTCTTATACTCCAGTAGCTGTCATAAAGTTTATAGATAAAAATGATGAGCAGAAAAGGAGAAACAAAAATGCGAAGTAATCTAGATGGAAATCGATTTATATAAAAGAATAAACCTTTTTGTAGTTAGTTAGAATAAAATAAATGGAATCTGAAATTCCAGAACAGCCACCCTAAGTTATGCATCTCATGTAGAAGGCGCCATCCCGGACGGCAACTACCACCTCATTCCCGCAGACGAGGAAGAAGTCCCGGAGGAAGGTGCCGGTGCAGGATCGACCAACCCGGTGGCTAACCCCCAGTTCGAGCAAGAAGGCAAGCCCCGGAGCATAACCTAACTTTACCAAATTATGCACTTTGAATTCTCTATGCTTGTGCATTTACGTTTCAAGGAGTTGATTGAATACCTTAGCTGCACATTTCCTAGTACCTATGACTTGCAATACTAGTATGAAAGGATCGATAGGGCATTGCTTTAGGTCCGTTACAAGTCGAGTGATTTCCTGTCACTCGCGAGACATAGGAATGGCTTGTCTTTACTTATGTTGGAATCATAAGGATTGACGGGCGGGATGATAGATGTAGATCTCCCGTCCGTGTATGATAATTGATTTAAGGTCGAAATGTGTGGTTGAGTGTGTCAAGTTTTTGAACGTACCACATGCATGCCGATGTATGGGGATCGGTAAGCCCGGTACCAGATTGAAGCAGCTAGGGCCGATAGCCATCTCTCCTTGGAAACTTTGTTTTCCCCTGCCGTACACTTGTGGATATATGCGTGAGACTGTGAGTGAAGCAGTAAACCTTTATCCTAAGGAAATGGACCCGGTTCCGAATTGTGGATCGATGGGAAAGGTTGGGAAATGCTTGTGCCTTTTATAGCAAGCAGAGTATCCGTGTGTGTTGGGTTTCCCCTGGCCAGGTAGCAAAATTCGGTTCGAACTGTCCGCTTCTCGCGGTTAATGAGACTGCTTGACCGCCCTGCTACATTGACTAACAAGTGGAACTTTGAGATTGATAAGCTTGTTGTATGAATTAAATTGTATTGCACCACTTGTATGCTTAGGAAGGATGCTAATCTAGAATGGTTAAATTTACTAGAATATGATGCTAAAACTTGAAAGCAAGGACCTATTTTAGTTGCTTTTTGGCAAACAAACCCACCAGCCAAAAGCCTCTCATGTCTAGATGTCGGTGATGTAGTTTTCACCCGACGGGTAAGCCTTGCTGAGTATTAGTATACTCAGCCTTGCTTGTGGCAATGATTTACAGGTACACCTTTGGATGTCGATGCTTTGTCTTGGCCTACCCAGGTTCCACCTGGCTGGCACATCGAATGGGTTCCGTCCTCTGCCGAGGATCGGGAGGAGTAGCATCGTGGCAGGCTTCAGCACGGTGTTATTGTATCGTCGTTAGATTATCTTCCGCTGCAATGAACTATTTTATTTCCGCTGCAAGACTTTGATACTCTGATTTCATTTCAAACTTGGTTTGTAATAACTTTGAGATACTATTTGTGTAAGTTAATTTGTGGAATGTTGTAATCTCTGGAACTCACCTTCGTGTGGGCGTGCTGTTGTTTCGATCGAGAAAAGAACGTGGTTAATCGGGTTTAATCCGACGGCGCTCCAGCTTATTCCGGATTAAGTGCCTGACTACTCGGTTAGTGGTCCCGGGGTACTTAACTTGGAATAATTTTGGAGTGGTCCGCCACACAAATAAAGAGGAGGATATTAGATAAGTTGTTAGGAGTTTGTTTGCTTTGTTAGTGCCCCCTAATCTATAAAGGCCGCACTTTGTTTAGGGAATAATCATCAAACAAATACAATCCATGTTGGCGGGTTGCTCTTCGTCACGGTGGCGGAGGACATACCTCAGCGCGCCGGCGAGAGAAGCAGGCCACCTCCTCCTCCTCCCCGTTACCCTTTGCGATCCAATTCCCAGTCTAGTCTCGTCCTTCTTCCTCCCCTGCGCTCTCCCAAGAGGTCATGCCATATCAATTTGGTATCAGACTCCTCCCTCACATCGACAGCAATTTCCGGCGACGGGCAAGATTCTGGGGCCAACGCCACCAAGCTGGACCAAATCCTCGCTCAGCTCACCACCCTGTCACCCGCCTTGACCATCACGACGCGCACGGAGAAATTCCAGTCCGGCGAGGACTCCTCCGAGCCACCACTCCGTCCTCATCGCTCGGGCACTGTCGACGGTGAGGACGACCGCTGCAACTCCGTGCGCCTTCCCAAGATTAACTTTCCATGCTTTGATGGTTCCGCCGATCCACTGCCATGGCTCAACCAGTGCGAGTCATATTTCCACAGTATGCGCACCCTGCCTGAGGAGGTCCGGGTCACCTCGTTGCACCTGGATGGTATGGCGGCGGAGTGGTTCTATGCGTTGGAGCGGGACAATGGCACCATGACATGGCCTCGCTTCGTCGACTTCATCAACCTCCTCTTCAGGCCATCCATCCGTCCAACCCCATGGCGGAACTCAAGGAGCTGCACCTCACCTTCACCGTGGAGTACCAACGCCAGTTCAACCACCTCATCTGCCACGGCGAGGACATCACGCTGCGCCAGCAGGTACTCATGTTCATGGCCGGTTTGGGCGAACCTCTCCACACCGATGTGATGTTGCAGGCCCCCACCAACCTGCAGACGGCCATGAGCCTAGCCCGGATGTACGAGCACCGGAACGAGGCGGCTGCCATAGGAGGCGCTCCGGCCCTTGCTCCACCGGCCATTCGCACCCAACCGCCGATGGTGGCCTTGCCTGTGCCGGCAGCCCAACCTCCGTGGCCTCGCTTCAAGCGGCTTTCCCCCGACGAGCTGGCTGCCAAGCGGGCCAATGGTGAGTGCTACCACTGCACCGAGAAATATGTCGCCGGCCGCCGCTGCGCCAACAAAGGAGTTTACGTCATCGAGCTCACCAACGACGAAGATGAAGATGCAGTTTTCAGTGAGTTGGGCATCTCACTGCAGGCCCTCACCAGCATCGACGTCGCCGACACCATGAAGCTACAGGTCGTCATCGCCGGAACACCTCTCACGGCGTTGGTCGACACAGGCTCCACGCACACCTTCATCCAGGACGATGTCGCCTGCAAGATCGGCCTTCCCATTACCCCGCACCCGGGCCTCTCCGTCAAAGCTACCAACAGTGACCGGGTACAGAGCGCGGGGGTCTGCCTTGACTCGGTGGTTCACATCGGCAATGAGGAGTTCCGCATCAACTGCTACGCTCTGCCGTAGGCAGGTTTCGACGTGGTTCTCGGGTTCCATTGGCTGCGTACCTTGGGACCGATCCTGTGGAACCTGGAGGCACTCATGATGTCATTCCTATGCCACGTCCACACGGTGCACTGGATAGGGATCGGTGGCGCGTCCTTGCATAGCATCTCCCTCTCCACCACGCGGGGTCTCTTTGAGGCGCTAATGGCGTCCTTCACCGACATGTTCGAGGAACCACGAGGCCTCCCACCGCCACGTCGACATGACCACCACATCTGCCTGCTGCCTAATGCCGCGCCGGTGGCGGTGCGCCCCTACCGCTACCCCCAGCTGTTGAAGGACGCGATCGAGAAGCAGTGCGACGACATGTTGGCCCAGGGCATCATTCGTGTTAGCACATCGTCCTTCTCCTCTCTGGTCCTCCTCGTCAAGAAATGTAACACCCAGATTTCTAAGAAATCCGAATGCTTCCATTTGTGTGCCTAGGATGTGCACAGAACATATATAGATTACAAATATTGAATCACAGGGAACACAATGCTCGAATAAAATAGTTTGCATCAGAGTTTAACACAAGACATAGTCTTAAACCAATAACACAGCGGAAGTCTTAATATTATTAAACGTCTTAACTAGGTAGAGCCTCAAGTCCACAGGGACACCGATTGGTTGAACACAGCTAGAAGTACGGCAGATCCTCCGGAAACTCAGCAAGCGACTGATCATTCACTGCTCCATCTGTTACCCATCCGGGATTTTGTTGAATAGTTGCAAGTGTAAGTAAACCATCTTACTTAACAAGTATAACATGGGTTATGTAAGAACAAAAGGCTTGACACGGTTATACTGCATTAGCACTTTTAGTTGTTTCATTTTATTATCATCCAATTTACTACAAATGAGTAGAACCCAAGTATGAACCCATTAATAGCAATGTATAAGTGATTATAGAACAAACCAACATCAACCACTAAAATCATCTTCTAATCAAAAAGGATCCAGGCCGCTCGTAACCGTGAGCACGGCTATCATGATAGATCAACACTCTGCAGAGGCTTCGCCCTTTACCCGCTGGTCACATAAATCCAAAAGAATTTATGTTATGAGGACTTTCGCAAAATACCCTAACAAGCACAGTAGCCGTTTTGGTTCAACATAGGCAGCATAACCCAAGGCATCGAGATTGACGAACACTCAGGGTGCAACGTGAGGGGGTCAATGGCGTCCAGAGCGAGAGCGCAATCATCGCAACGTGTGAAGTTGCCGTACATCGGGCGCTTACATCACGGGACTTTGCCTAACGAGACATAGCCAACGGATAAATCCGTCCTCGATGGATCAAACTATACTCTCACCCATGTTCCCCACATACGCCTTTCGGTAACCACTGGCGAGCTAGAGATGTACAAGCTAATCATCCAAGACCAGAGCCATTATAGTTCCAACGGCGGCGAACAAGTTACTGGGTTGTCGCTTTAAGAACCGGACCTTATGGAGAGACATTAGAACAAAGCACGAAGCACATGCTCTAATTCCCTAGACCAAACCTTATAGAGACACTAGAACAAAGCACAAAGCACATGCTCTCGTTCCCCGAACCATGTTGCTAAAAAGCATCTTTTAGTCATCATTGAAGTGAACCATTATTTCAATACTAACATAAAAATAAATGTTGGTTGCAGCATGTAGCATAGACTAACCACAATGCATAAAACCCGGGTAAACAAGGGATAAGGTAAAGACTAGCAACATCCTTATGGTATAACAAAATTAGACACATGCACATGAATTGTATGATTAAATGATGTATAGGTAGCAAGGATTGTCTGTGTTATACTTGCCTTCCTCAGTGAACTGCTGCTGCACCTGCTCTTCGGGAACTGGATCGTCGGCGAACTCGAACGGCTCGTCAACTACTCACATCGATCACCACACAAGCATCCACACATACATGCAAACAAAGTATTCAATTATAACAGTACAACAAACATAAACAAAAGATGTAAAGAAGGCTTTAGAGTTACTGTACACTTTACTACGAACACATGAGCGCGAAAATCACTCAAATCGGAGTTAAAACGGAGAAACTACGCTTAAAACGGGCTTTAAGGGCTTGCTGGTGAAAGTTTTAGGCTTTCAGGGGTAATTTTGAAAGAAACCAGGGACCTAAAACATAATTTCGTATTAAAACTCGAGGGCTACGGCGTAAAAACGACTTCTAGGATGGAGGGCACTATTTTTCAAAAGAGCAGGGGCTAAACCGAAAGAAAAAGGACTAAATTGTAAATACTTTTGAATAGAGGTGGACCGCGGGTTGATTTTTGAAAACAGAGGGGCTCTTTTGCAAAAACGCCACGGCGACGGCTAAGGGCTGACGTCGGCTGACGTCACGGTCTACTGTGCCGTGGACCGGCCGTCGACCGCGGTCCACGGGTCCACGGTGGACCGGACCGGGTTCGATTCGGGTTTTTGGATCTGGTCGTTGGATCTAGATCGGACGGTGGAAAATAGATCGGGGCGCTCGGCTCGCCGGGGACGATGGCTCGCGGCGGCGCACGGCCGGAGGCACGCCGGAATTGGCTCGGCTCGGGGCTACGGTGGACCAAAACTCGCCGCGATGAGTCCTAAAGAGAGAGGAGAGAGTGGGGATTCGATTTTGGGGGTCGGGAGCAGGCATTGGGCCGTAGGGATGGCCGGCGACGAGCCATGGCGGCGACGGCCACGGTGAGGCGTCGGTTAAGGGTTCTAGGCGCGCTTGGAGGAAAAGAAAGGGCGTGGCGCGTTCCTCACCTCCCGGTGACGCTCGGCGGCACTGCTCGGGCGGAGCGATGGCTAGGCGGCGGCGGCGGCACTCGGAGCTTGGAGGCGACTAGGGTTAGGGGCGGCGGCTCGAGAGGGGGGGTAGCGGCACTTAAATAGGGGCTCGAGGTCTCCTTGGCGTGCGCGCCAAGCAGCAGAGTCCGGGCGCAGCACGACGACACGGCGGACTCCGGCTCGGGGTCGGGTTCGACCCGAGCTCGGTCGGGCGCGTCGCGAGGTGGGAGACGACGCTGACGCGTGGGCCCCGCGCGTCAGCCACTGGAGGAGTGAGAGGCGCGGCGCTGCTGGCAGTGGAAGAGGCCGACAGGTGGGACCGGGCTGTCAGCTGTAGAGGAGAGAGAGGGACGCGGAGCGGGCCACGGCGGTGGGCTGGCGCGGTGATGGGCTGGCCGAGCTGGGCCGCGTAGGGGAGAAAAGGGTTGGGCCACGGGGAAGAAAGAGTGGGCCGGCTGGGCTGAAAAGGGAGAAGGAATAAGAGAGAGAAAAGAAAAGGTTTTTCTTTTATTCAAACACTCATTTGAATTCAAATTCAAATTCAAATTTGAATTCAACAATCAAAAATAAATGCACCAGCATGAATACAACAATAATGTTTCTATTTCCTATATTTGCTTTTAATTATTCAAAATTTTATTTTTCCCTATATTTTTCATGAGCACTTGAATATAAAAGCCAATTAATTACTAAATTTAAAATAGGGCATTTTTAGGGTGTTACAAGAAAGCCGATGGCACGTGGCGATTTTGCGTGGACTACTGCTCGCTGAACATGATGGTCACGGTGAGGGACAAGTTCCCTATACCACTCGTCGAGGAGCTGCTGGATGAACTGCACGGCGCCTGCTTCTTCACCAAGCTCGATTTGCGGAGCGGGTACCATCAAGTCCGCATGTTCCCGGACGACATCGCCAAGACTGCATTCCGGACGCATCGGGGGCTCTTCGAGTTCTTGGTGATGCCGTTCGGCCTCACCAACGCGCCATCTATGTTTCAGGCTATGATGAACGAGATCCTACAGCCTTTCATTCGGAAATTCGTTCTTGTTTTCTTTGACGATATCTTGGTGTATGGTCGTTCTTGGGCAGAACATCTCCAGCACGTCAAGCAAGTCTTCAAGGTGCTCCGCGAACACAAGTTGGCGGTCAAGCGTTCCAAGTGCACGTTCTGCGCGGCGACCGTGTCCTACCTGGGGCATATCGTCTCAGCCACCAGTGTGGCCATGGACCCAGCCAAGGTCGCTGTTGTGGAGACATGGCCACGGCCCCGCACGGTGCGGGGTCTGCACGGCTTTCACGGCCTCACCAACTACTACCGCAAGTTCATTGTGGGCTACGGGGCGGTGGCGGCACCACTGACAGCGCTCCTCAAGAAGGAGGCCTTCTCCTGGACGTCGGAGGCCGACGAGGCATTCGTGGCCCTCAAGTAGGTGATGATGACTGCGCCACTCCTCCAGCTACCCGACTTTGACCGGCGTTTCATCGTCGACTGCGACGCTTCGAGGTCAGGTTTCGGCGCGGTCCTCCACCAAGGCGATGGTCCACTCGCCTTCTTTAGCCGCGCCGTCGCTCCCCATCATACCAAGATGCCGGCCTATGAGCGCGAGCTCATCGGCTTGGTTAAGGCTGTCCGCAACTGGCGACCATATTTATGGGATCGCCCGATCACCGTCCGCACGGACCACTACAGCCTCAAGTTCATCCTCGACCAACGCCTCACCACCATTCCGCAGCACACATGGGTGACCAAACTGTTTGGCTATGATTTATCGGTGGAATACAGGCCAGGCAAATTCAACGTCGTGGCAGACGCCTTGTCCCGCCGTGACGAGGAGGCACCGGCGCTCAACGCCATCTCTGCACCTGCATTTTCTGTGTTGGACACCCTGCGGGTGAACCTGCTTCAGGACCTACGGGCGGTGGAGCTGCGCGCCAAGCTCATGGCCGGCACAGCAGCCGCCGACTGGAAGGAGCTGGATGGCCTGCTAGTGTTCAAGGGGAAGGTGTTCGTCCCTGATACCTCTCCGCTTCGGCCTCAGCTGTTGGCCGACGCTCATGAGGGGGGCCACGAAGGCGTCTAGAAGACGTTGCACCGGTGGCGCGCCTCGTTCTACAATTTGCACGCTCTGTGACGTGTGCGGGAATTTGTCCGGGGCTGCCACACATGTCAGCGGCACAAGTCCGAGCTCCTCCACCCAGCGGGCCTCCTTCAACCTCTGCCTGTTCCATCGGTGGTTTGGAGTGACATTGCGAGGGACTTTGTCGAGGCGTTTCCCAAGGTTGGAGGCAAGTCCGTCGTTCTCACCGTCGTTGACCTCTTCTCCAAGATGGCCCATTTCATTGCCCTGGGTCACCCTTATACGGCGGCGTCCGTCGCCAAGGCGTTTCACGAAGGGATCGTTCGGCTTCACAGTTTCCCATGCTCCATCTTCAGCGACCGGGACACCGTCTTCCCAAGTTGCACATGAGCTCCACGTTCCATCCTCAGTCCGATGGCCTGTTGGAGGTCACCAACCGCATCATCACTATGTACCTGCGGTGTCTTGCTTGTGACCGCCCGCGTTCGTGGCTCCAGTGGCTGCCTTGGGCCGAGTACTGCTTCAACACCTCCTACCAGACGGCTCTCCAGTGCACCCCGTTCCGCGTCGTCTACGGCCACGATCCCCCGACTCTTCTCTCCTACCAGCACGGCACAGCACGGGTGGCTGCCGTGGATCAGCAGCTTGGGACACGCGATGATTTGCTTGCTGGGATATGCGAGCACTTGGTTCAGGCCCAGCTGACTATGAAGCAGTACCAGGACAAGTCTCGGCAGGAGGTGCAATTCCTCGCCGGCAACTGGGTTTGGGTTCGGTTACAGCAGTGTGCTGCCTCTAGCATCAAGTCTGCAGTCACTAAGTTGGCGTCCCGGTTTTATGGGCCGTTCATGATTCTCTTGCGCATTGGTGCCGTAGCCTATAAGCTGCAGCTTCCACCTAAGGCTCGCATCCATGACGTTTTCCATGTCTCCTTATTGAAGAAGTTCAAGGGCACACCTCCTGATGCCATGGTGCCCCTGCCCGTTATCGTGCACGGTCGTGTGGTGCCAACTCCAGAGAAGGTGGTTCGGGTGCGCCTCAATCATGGCATCTGGGAGTTGTTGGTTCAGTGGCTGGGGTGTTCTGCCGCGGAGGCATCTTGGGAGCAGCTGGAGGATTTCCAGAGCATTTATCCGGCGTTCCAGCTCGCGGATGAGCTGTTTTCTCAGGAAGGAGGGAAATGTTGTGGACTCTTTCATGGGCCGGCACTATTGCCGGCGCCGGCGTCACCAACGGAATGCCACAACAGAGGATCAAAGTGGCTGATGCCGGGCGCCGTTTGTTAGCAAATAAAGAGCAGGATATTAGATAAGTTGTTAGGAGTTTGTTTGGTTTGTTAGTGCCGCCTAATCTATAATGGCCGCAGTTTGTTTAGGAATAATCATCGAAGAAATACAATCCTTGTTGGTGGGTTGCTCCTCATCACGGTGGCAGTGGACATACCTTAGGGCGCCGGCGAGAGCAGCATGCCGCCTCCTCCTCCTCCCCGTTACCCTTTGCGATCCAATTCCCAATCTAGTCTCGTCCTTCTTCCTCCCCTGCGCTCTCCCAAGAGGTCACGCCATATCATTGAAGTGTCTGAAAAGCGTGTAGGGTAAGACGACTATTGACGGCGCTTAGTTGCATCAATTAAGTACCACAAGCGCACAGGTCGATTGTAGCTTTTCCCTTGGAGTTTTCCCTGAAGGTTATCAATCCATGGAACAAGGAGATCGCTACGCTTATCTAAGCACTAACTATGTTGATTATTAATCTTTTTGGGTTTTGGTTGGTGTATGAATAGATCTAATCTACTAAGTTTAATCTAAATATATCTAGGGTTAAGAATGAGGTTAGGCTAGCGAGAGCACAAGATATAGAGAACGTTTGCCCCTCTGGTTTTAGGATCGCTTGGATATGCAATCACCGACTTAAAGCGCCAATCTAATCTATCGAGCTTCAAAAGCCGATGTCATTTCCCCCACACTCGTCACACAACACTAGGAGTAGAAGCACATCAAACCTTGGGAACCGAATTCTATGTACAAGATAGATCAAATTCACAAAGTATGTCAGCGATTACAAACTAAGGTCACCTTACAACCCCATGGACAAACGAGGCCTTTGCCCCATAAAGCTAGTCTTGGCGACGGAGTTCATGGTGTAGAAGTCCTCGGCGAAGATCTTCGCCGTCTTCCAATCTTGTCGCGGCCGTCGGCTTCCTCTGCTGTGTGTTTCATCGATACGGCGGCTCTCTGGTGGGAACTAGCGTCGGGTTTCAATAAAACATAAGCTTTAAATAGTCCGAGGGAACCCTAGCTCGAAGTGGAAGCGGAGGCGATGCAAAAAGGGCCTAGGTCAGCCAGCTAGGGGCCCATTGGGCCAGCTGGCCCATCTCGGCCTCCGCTTTCGCGTGCAAACTCCTCTCTAAATTGGTAACTTATGCCCTTCACAAATGTGGCCGTTTTGACGTCGTTAGACCGGTGTTCCCAGGGCTGCTGGAAAACACCTTGTGTCGATATGCCAATGCCCTCTCCTTGCTTCCAGATCCATGGTAATTAATATCACTGGTGGGTCCCTGTTTAGCCTGAAGTTGTTGCTTATTTGTGATGTAAGAATCAATATATAAATGCACAACACCTTCGGCTTTAGAAAAATCAAGAATAGCTGTTTTCTTACTCTTTTCATTATTTTGTACAGCCAAACTTGTCTCTTTTGATAGAACAAATTCAGACCGTTCGGTTGTTACAATAATCGAACTATTGTTCAAATCTGAATCATTCTCCTTTTCATTATTCATTCGGTTTTGAGCCACTTCGACACTAATGTGAACTTGAGCAACCGAATAATAATCACAATTATTAATTTTCTCTCTAATATCAAGTTTTAAACCTTTAAAATATAAACCAACAAGGTCAACATCGAAAATCAACAAATTAGAGCAACAATTTTTAATTTGTTTGAATCGTCTTGAGTATTGACTAACTGATTCACCTTCACCCTGCTGAATATTATATAGGTAGATAGCATATGATGTTTGAGAATAACAAGCCAGATAGCTAGAATTAGCATGGCCAATCTTCTCATTCACCAGCAAGTTTGTGATGAAATCACATATTGTGAATTTGCAGCCGATGAATAAATAAATGGAACACTTTGCTGAATATTACTATAATTTATCAATATGCAGTGTTTCATAAAAACTAGCCAAACTTACCATGTTAGCTTGGCCTTGATAGTCACTCATCGGCCTCTGAACTTGTTGTACAGCCGATGCATGAGAATGAATAGGCGCATGCTGTATGTTACTAGCAGCATTGAAATTTAAAGCATGCATATTATTTGACAATGGCCTTTGAACATACTATTCAGAATTATAATTTGCACAAGTAGAACCATCTGAATAAATATTAGCTGATGCAATATGCCTACTAGTATCTTATCTAGCAACATCAACACGAGGATTCATGGTGTCGGCGGGCTGCACACGGGGTGCCTCATGCCGGCGAGTGTCGATCACAGAACACGCACGTCTCGGTGGATAATAGTTCAAGAGACGCAAGTTTATACTGGTTTGGGAGAACTCCCTACGTCTAGTGGAAGCAACTCGTGGTTGTATTGCTCTCTTGGCGGCAGATTACAACGAAGGCCGGTTCAAGCCTTAGGTGTAGAATGCGTATAGGGTGCTAAGTATTCTAGGGATCGAGTGTCTCCAGAATGGGATCTCCCTTTCACAGGTGGGAGCCCTCCCCTTTTATAAGCCAAGTGGAGGGCTCGTTACAATGGTGTTTTATCTATCTACCCTTGGAGGCTGGCGCTCCCGGCGGTTACTTGTTGTCGGCTTAGTGCGTCTAGCGACCTCCTCACTTGTTGCCGCGTGTCCCCGGCCTGCCTCAAGACAACTTCATGGTAGCTTCCTTCTAGCGGTTAGCGCAACAGAGCACGTATTCTTACTTTTTCTGCTGACGTTGTGCTATAGATCAGCTTTTCCAATTGTCAGGTCTGTACATGCTGTCGGGTGTCGGTCGGGAGAAAGCGTAGGCTGCACATTTTCTCCTTTATGAGTATGGCCTGGTTTCAGGACTATTCCGGAGGCCCTCCTCGATTCTTTTCTGAGTGCCGGGTCGGGCGATGCGGGAGCCATCCCACAGGGTCGGATCCCGAGGCTTGGTGGGATGAGGGTTGGGCGAGACGGGAGCCCCCGAACCCTTCGTCTTTCGGACCGTTCAGGGGGTCGGGCGAGACGGGAGTTCCCGACCCAACCGTTTGGGGGGTCGGGCGAGACGGACGTCTCCGACCCCTTTGTTTTCCCGGACCATTCAAGGGTCGGGCGAGACAGAAGTCTTCGGCCAGCAGCGGATATGATCGCCTTCATCCATTATCAGGCTCTCTCATTACCCACCTGCCGTTAACAGGCGTCGTGTTGGTGGGGCCCCCTAATTCATGACCCCCATAGTAGCCCCCCGACCTTGTGAAGGCGTATGTGGGGAGCATGGGTGAGAGTATAGTTTGATCCATCGAGCACGGATTTATCCGTTGGCTATGTCTCATTAGGCAAAGTCATGTGATGTAAGCGCTCGATGTATGGCAGCTTCACATGTTGCGATGATTGCGCTCTCTCTCCGGACGCCATTGAACCCCTCACATTACGCCCTGAGCGTACGTCAATCTCGATGCCTTGGGTTACGCTGCCCATGTTGAACCAAAACGGCTACTGTGTTTGTTAGGGTGTTTTGTGAAAGTCCTCGTAGATAAATTCTTTTGGATTTATGTGACCAGCGGGTAAAGGGCGAAACCTCTGCAGAGTGTAGAGCTATCATGATAGTCGTGACTCATGGATACGAGCGGCCTGAATCCTTTTTTATTTGAAGATGATGTTAGAGGTTGATGTTGGTATATTCTATGATTACTTATACATTATTATTAATTGGTTTATAATTGGGTTCTACTCATTTGTGGTAATTTGGATGATAATAAAATGAAACAACTAAAAGTGCTAGTGTAGTTTAACCATGTCAAGCCTTTGTTCTTGCATAACCCGTGTTATACTTGTTAAGTACGATGGTTTACTTACACTTGCAACTATTCAAAAAAATCCCAGATGGGTAACAGATAGAGCAATGAATGATCAGTCTTTGCTGAGGTTCCGGAGGATCTACCGTACTACTAGCTGTGTTCAACCAGTCAATGTCCCTGTGGACTTGAGGCTCTACTTAGTTGATAAACATTTAATAATATGTGTTTTATAATCTATATGTGTTTTGTGGACATCCTGGGCACACATATGGAAGCATTCGGGTTTCTAGGACATCATGGTGTTACATATTGTCATAGAATCTTGAGCAAGACACATATGAGCTATTGATTGGAAGAAAGCCAAATATTTCATATTTTTAGGTTTTTGGATGCATGTGCTATATTCTCAAGAAGGGAACTAGATTGTCCAAATTTCAAAGCAAATGTGATAAGAGTTTTCTTCTTGGATATTCACCATGTAGCAAGGCTTATAGAGTGTATAAGAAAACTCATGATATTGTTGAACAAACTTATGATGTTGAGTTTGATGAATCAAATGGCTCTCATGAAGATGAAGAAAATGAAAGCAACTTGAGAAATAAGAGTTTGAATGAGGCCATCAAAAATCTATCTATTGGTGATGTGAAACCGAGAGAAGAAAATAATGAAGAGGAAGAAATATTTGGTTCAACAAGAGTTTATCCATCCACATCTTCACCTAGTGATCAAGCTCAAGTGACAAATGAAGAAAATCATGATAATATCTCTCAAGAGCAAGCTCCATTGAATCTAACTCCATGCCTTCCACCTCAACACAAGAGCCAAATGTTCAATCAAGAGTTCACCATGCCATTGCCAAAGATCACCCTATTGACTAAATAATTGGTGATATTAGTAAGGGTGTTCCAACTCGTTCTCGTATTGCTTCAGTTTGTGAACATTATTATTTTGTGTGCTCTCTTGAACCTAACCGTATAGATGAAGCTCTCCAAGCTGTAAATTGGATCAATGCTATGCACGAAGAGATAAATAACTTCACTAGAATTGAAGTTTAGGAATTAGTGGAGAGGTCAAAGAATTATAATGTCATTGGCACAAATTGGGTTTTCCGAAACAAGCAAGATGAGAATGGTATTGTTGTGAGAAACAAGGCAAGATTCGTTGCTCAAGGCTACACTCAAGTTGAAGGTTTGGACTTTGGTGAAACGTTTGCTCCCGTAGCTAGATTAGAAGCTATTAGAATTCTTTTGGCTTATGCATGCTCTCATAATATAAAACTATATCAAATGGATGTTAAAAGTGCTTTCTTGATTGGTGGACTTAATGAACTAGTGTATGTGGAGCAACCCCCTAGTTTTGAGGATTCAAAGAGGCCAAATCAAGTGTATAAGCTCTCTAAGGCTCTCTATGGCTTCAAGCAAGCTCCTCGGGCTTATTATGAGAGGCTTAGATATTTTCTAATTTCTAAGGGCTTCAAAATTAGGGATGTAGACACTACATTGTTCACTAAGTCTATTGGAGATTATATGTTTATTTGTCAAATATATGTTGATGATATTATTTTGGATCAACTAACCAAGAATTTTGTGAGAAATTTGGTGAAATGATGTCATAGGAGTTTGAAATGTCAATGATTGGTGAATTGAATTTCTTTCTTGGACTTCAAATCAAGCAACTCAAGGAAGGGACATTTATATCCCAATCAAAATATTTGAAGGATTTATTGAAAAAGTTTGGCTTGATGGAAGCAAAACCAATGAAAACTCCTATGGCATCAAATGGGCATCTTGATCTTGATAAGGGAGGTAAATCGGTTGATCTAAAGCTTTATAGGTCTATGATTGGTAGTTTGCTTTACCTTACTGCATCTAGGCCTGATATCATGTTTAGTGTATGCATGTGTGCAAGGTTTCAAGCTGATCCAAAAGAGTGTCGTTAGGTTGCTGTCAAAAGAATATTTAGATACTTGAAAAATACACTCAATATTGGTATTTGGTTCCCTAAAGGTGCTCAATTTGTATTGATTGATTATTCGGATGCCGACTATGCCGGTTGCAAGATTGATAGAAAAAGTACCTCCGGTGGATGTCAATTTCTTGGAAGGTCACTTGTTTCTTGGAGCTCTAAGAAACAAAATTCAGTGGCCCTATCAACCCCCGAAGCAGAATACATTGCAGCCGCTAGTTGTTGTGCTCAATTGTCATGGATGAAGCAAACTCTCTTGGATTATTGTATGAAATTCACCAGAGTTCCTTTATTTTGTAATAATGAAAGTGTCGTGAAGCTTGCAAGCAATCCGGTTCAATACTCAAGAACAAAGCATATTGATAGTAGGCATCACTTCATAAGAGATCATGTGAGCAAGGGAGATGTTGATATTGTTGGCATTAGAACTAATGATCAATTGGCGGATATTTTCACCAAGCCATTGGATGTGAAGAGATTTTGTGAATTGAGGAATGAGCTAAATGTCATTGACATCTCAAATGTGGCTTGAAACCAAGTGCATATGTGTGGCGGACCACTCCGAAATTATTCCAAGTTAAGTACCCCGGGACCACTAACGAGTAGTCCGGCACTTAATCCGGAATAAGCTGGAGCGCCGTCGGATTAAACCCGATTAACCACGTTCTTTTCTCGATCGAAACAACAGCACGCCCACACGAAGGTGAGTTCCAGAGATTACAACATTCCACAAATTAACATACACAAATAGTATCTCAAAGTTATTACAAACCAAGTTTGAAATGAAATCAGAGTATCAAAGTCTTGCAGCGGAAATAAAATAGTTCATTGCAGCGGAAGTAAATAAACTAACGACGATACAAATAACACCATGCTGAAGCCTGCCACGGTGCTACTCCTCCTGATCCTCGGCAGAGGACGGAACCCATTCGATGTGCCAGCCAGGTGGAACCTGGGTAGGCCAAGACAAAGCATCCACATCCAAAGGTATACCTGAAAATTAATGCCACAAGCAAGGCTGAGTATACTAATACTCAGCAAGGCTTACCCTTCGGGTGAAAACTACATCACCGACATCTAGACATGAGAGGCTTTTGGCTGGTGGGTTTGTTTGCCAAAAAGCAACTAAAATAGGTCCTTGCTTTTAAGTTTTAGCGTCATATTCTAGTACATTTAACCATTCTAGATTAGCATCCTCTCTAAGCATACAAGTGGTGCAATACAAATTAATTCATACAACAAGTTTATCAATCTCAAAGTTTCACTTGTTACTCAATGTAGCCAGGCGGTCAAGCAGTCTCATTAACCGCGAGAAGCGGACAGTTCGAACCGAATTTTGCTACCTGGCCAGGGGAAACCCAACACACACGGATACTCTGCTTGCTATAAAAGGTACAAGCATTTCCCAACCTTTCCCATCGATCCACAATTCGGAACTGGGTCCATTTCCTTAGGATAAAGGTTTACTGCTTCACTCACAGTCTCACGCATATATCCACAAGTGTACGGCAGGGGAAAACAAAGTTTCCAAGGAGAGATGGCTATCGGCCCTAGCTGCTTCAATCTGGTACCGGGCTTACCGATCCCCATACATCGGCATGCATGTGGTACGTTCAAAAACTTGACAGCTCTTTCCACACATTTCGACCTTAATCAATTATCATACACGGACGGGAGATCTACATCTATCATCCCGCCCGTCAATCCTTATGATTCCGACATAAGTAAAGACAAGCAATTCCTATGTCTCGCGAGTGACAGGAAATCACTCGACTTGTAACGGACCTAAAGCAATGCCCTATCGATCCTTTCATACTAGTATTGCAAGTCATAGGTACTAGGAAATGTGCAGCTAAGGTATTCAATCAACTCCTTGAACGTAAATGCACAAACATAGAGAATTCAAAGTGCATAATTTGGTAAAGTTAGGTTATGCTCCGGGGCTTGCCTTCTTGCTCGGACTGGGGGTTAGCCTCCGGGTTGGTCGATCCTGCACCGGCACCTTCCTCCGGGACTTCTTCCTCGTCTGCGGGGATGAGGTGGTAGTCGCCGTCCGGGATAGCGCCTTCTACATGAGATGCATAACTTAGGTTTTATCTTTTTATATAAATCAATTTCCACCTGGATTACTTCTCATTTTTGTTTCTCCATTTCTGTTCATCATTTTTAGCTATAAACTTTATGGCAGCTACTGGAGTATAAGAGCTAAGCTCACTCCAAAATTTAGCTAATTCTGAGCTACACATAATTTATTAAAAATATAACAAGCTGGTGCCAGCAGAAATGAATTTAAATGATATAAAATCGAAAATTCATCTAATTCAGGAGATTTTCCTACCAAAGCTAAGCATAAGCATGAGGAGGGCTCTGGCCAAGTGGTGGCTCAAAATAACCCTTGGGTAGTCCTCAATAAATTCCTATCCAAAAACACATATTTATTTATTTGCTAGCCTAAACAGAGCAAAAATTTAGTTTTTCATTTTTAACAGGTGTGCTAACAAGTTTTTAGTCCTCTGGAGCAAAATGGTGATTTTTCACTGCACAGATTATTTTTAAAGATTTCTGCACTGCAAAAAGACAGAAAACACATTTTAATTTATAACTGGAGCTACAGTTCATATTTTTAGGTCCCCTTTGGACACAAGCTGTCCAAAGTCACCACACACAACATATCCAAAGCTCAACCCTAGCGGAGCTCTGGATTTGAAATGGTGCACAACTTTCAATTTTCATAGTTTGAATTTTAATTCAAAAACAGTTCATCCAAAGTATAAACATGTCTAATAGAGATTGTAGTTTAGACTCTCACGAATCCAGGGAGTATTTTTGTGCATTTTTCTGATTTTTGTAAGATTTTTAATGGATTTTACAAGATTCGGGAAAAACAAATCTAGTTTTAAGAATCTATTTTCGCAGGGAACCCTAGAACTTTCAAAACTTCGCGAACGAGTCCCTGAACTTTTGCGCAGAGACCCCTAGACAAACGAAGACGATGAAGGAAGGCCCTCGGCTCTCGCCGGAGTTGCGCCGGCCAAACGGCGGCGAACTAGGCTCGGGGAAGTGGGGTAAAAGCTTCCTGGGCTCACCACGAGTCGTTTGCGGACGGTTTGGAGGCCGGGGGTGGTCGGAGTTGCGCCGGCGACGAGGTGGTGGCGGCACGGCCGCCGCGGCTTCTACGCCGGTGAGCTCGGGGTCGTTCGCCGAGGTTCGAGGGGTCCTAGAGCACCAGTGGAGCTCGAGGAAGCTAATGGTGTGCTCGGATAACCTCGGGGACGGCTCGGAGTAGGGGCTCGACGTGCGGGTGCTCCGGCGGCCGGAATTCGCGATTTGGGGGAAATCTCAAATTCTCGCCGGAGAAAGGACAATAGCTAGGGGAAAGTGGGGGGATTTGGAGCTGGAGTAGAGGGCTAGCTTCGTGCGGGACGAACTTGAGAATGGTGGAGTGTGGAGGGCGAATTTCTCGGAGAAGCTCGGCTCGGTTCGCACGGCGCGAGGAAGAAGAAGACCGAGCGAGCGCGGGGAAGTGGAAATGGCCAAGTGAGCGAGTGAGAGGAGGGGTGGGAGTGCGCGGTGGAGTGCTTGGGCACGCGAGAGTGGCACAGTGCGGCCTCGGGAGCGTGCGAGCGCGTGGGTGGCTGTCGCGGTCGCCATTGATGGCGCGGCGATCTCGAACAGAGCGCACACGCGCGGTTGGGCGTCAAAGATCATCGCGTGATGAAGTGGAGATCCTCAGCAAAGGCTTTGGCGCAACGCGAACGGACTCTACCGCCTGCAGGGCGCTCGGCGCGGCGCGAGCGCGCGTGCGGCCACGGCGGCGCGCGACCGTATGATGGCGCTCCACGGCGCGAGGCGAGGCGACGGCGGCGAAGTGATGGCTCGGGAGTGGCCGGACAAGAGCTAGGCGACAAGCGCCAGCGTCCGCCGCGGCTTGGCCAGCTCAGCGCCGCCTGCGCCGCTCGCCGGCCACGTGGCGGCCGAGCTCCGGCCAGCGCGGCGCGCGCCAGGGGCACTGTAGCATGCCCGTGGAGCTCCGATTTCAAATTCGAATTTTCTCCAAAAATTCGAACTGAACTTCGAAACGGGTAAAATTAAAAGTTGGGGTCTGAGATGTGGGACACAACTTTCGAGCTTGGACCAGGCACTTCGACCAGGCGCTACGGCGCTTCGAGCTTGAGCCGCAAGCTCGAGCTTGCCGAGCCTCGAATGGTCGGAAACGCCACTCGAGGGTAAGTGCCCCCTCGAGCTTGGCTGCGAAGCCTCGAGCGTGACGGAACGTCGCTCGAGGGTAAGTCCTCGAGCTTCCTATCGTGCGGCCTCGAATCATGACTGAAACTACTGGCTAGGCTCGATCGTCACGGACATAGCTCGATCGTCACGGACAATACTGGCTAAGCTCGATCGTGACGGACATACTGGTTCGAGGGTCATCAAGCGGAACGAACGCCGTGGCGAGGTTGTCGCGAAGGGCTGTAGGTGTAGGTGATGACAACTACTCTTTTGGTCCGAGATTTTTAGATTTCAGTTGGGTGCCAAACAACCCTTGTTTTTGAATTAAAATTGAATTTTTGACGAATTTTTGAATTTCAACCCAATTCCCTGTTGCATTGATTTTAATTGCACTTTTTAATTCTTTTGACATCAGAGATGTCACAATATGCATCTCTAGTCTATCTCTGTATTGTTGCACATCTTTGATGTATTTATGGCATATTTTTTGAGTAATTTTTATTCTAATGCTAAATCATGTCATATTTGCTCAAAATTTATTTTAATCATGCATATAATCATAAAATATGGTCTCAAACTGATATTTCATGTATACAAAGTCTCTGTGAGCAATGATCCCGAATCAACTCTCAAATTTCAACTCAAAACAGTTGTAACACCCAGATTTCCAAGAAATCCGAATGCTTCCATATGTGTGCCCAGGATGTCCACAGAACACATATAGATTACAAATATTGAATCACAGAGAACACAATGCTCGAATAAAATAGTTTACATCAGAGTTTAACACAAGACATAGTCTTAAACAAACAACACAGTGGAAGTCTTAATATTATTTAAACGTTTCACAACTAGTAGAGCCTCAAGTCCACAGGGACACCGACTGGTTGAACACAGCTAGAAGTACGGCAGATCCTCTGGAAACTCAGCAAGCGACTGATCATTCACTGCTCCATCTGTTACCCATCCGGGATTTTGTTGAATAATTGCAAGTGTAAGTAAACCATCTTACTTAACAAGTATAACATGAGTTATGCAAGAACAAAAGGCTTGACACGGTTATACTGCATTAGCACTTTTAGTTGTTTTATTTTATTATCATCCAATTTACTACAAATGAGTAGAACCCAAGTATAAACCCATTAATAAGGTATAAGTGATTACGGAATATACCAACATCATCCACTAACATCATCTTCTAATCAAAAAGTATCCAGGCCGCTCGTATCCGTGAGCACGACTATCATGATAGTTCAACACTCTGCAGAGGTTTCGCCCTTTACCCGCCGGTCACATAAATCCAAAAGAACTTATGTTACGAGGACTTTCACAAAACACCCTAACAAGCACAGTAGCCGTTTTCGTTCAACATAGGTAGCATAACCCAAGGAATCGAGATTGACGTACGCTGAGGGCGCAACGTGAGGGGGTCAATGGCGTCCAGAGCGAGAGCGCAATCATCGCAACGTGTGAAGTTGTCGCACATCAGGCGCTTACATCATGGGACTTTGCCCAACGGATAAATCCGTCCTCGATGGATCAAACTATACTCTCACGAATGTTCCCCGCATACGCCTTTCGGTAACCACTGGCGAGCTAGAGACGTACAAGCTAATCATCCAAGACCAGAGCCATTATAGTTCCAACAGCGGCGAACAAGTTCCTGGGTTGCCGCTTTAAGAACCGGACCTTATGGAGAGACATTAGAACAAAGCACGAAGCACATGCTCTAATTCCCTAGACCAAACCTTATAGAGACACTAGAACAAAGCACGAAGCACATGCTTTAGTTCCCCGAACCATGTTGCTAAAAAGCATCTTTTAGTCATCATTGAAGTGAACCATTAATTCAATATTAACATAAAAATAAATGTTGGTTGCAGCGCGTAGCATAGACTAACCATAATGCATAAAACCCTGGTAAACAAGGAATAAGGTAAAGACTAGGTACAACCTTAATGTTTAACAATATTAGACACATGCACATGAGTTTGGGTGATTAAATGGTGTATAGGTAACAAGGATTGTCCGTGTTATACTTGCCTTCCTCAATGAACTGCTGCTGCACCTGCTCTTCGGGAACGGGATCGTCGACAAACTCGAACGGCTCGTCAACTACTCACAACGATCACCACACAAGTAGCCACACATACATAAAAACGAGGTATTTAATTAGAACAGTACACCAAACATAAACAAAAGATGAAAAGAAGGCTTAGAGTTACTGTACGCTTCACTACGAACACATGAGCGTGAAAACCACTCAAATCGGAGTTAAAACGGAGAAACTACACTTAAAACGGGCTATAGGGACTTGCTGGTGAGACTTTTAGGCTTCCAGGGGTGTTTTTGAAAGAAAACAGGGACCTAAAATGTGACATCTCAGATGTCAAAAGGATCAAAAGTACACTTAAAACCAATGTAACAGGGAATTATGGGTTGAAATTCAAAAAAATCCATCAAAAATTCAATTTGAAATTCAAAAACAAGGGTTGTTTGATACCCAACTGAAATCTCAAAACATTTGTACTAAACTTGAAAATCTCCAAAAATAAAAGTTGTTTGTCATCACCAATAAGGCCTAGTCACTGTTTGGAACTTTTGAAAATTTTGCAGTTTAGTCCCTCAAAAACTCGAAATACAGTTCTGGGCACCTTTTTGAATTTGGGTTGTTTGAGCTCGAAAAATTTGAAATTTCAGGTTCACCCCAAAAAGAAAGTTGTGTCCCACCTTTTCAACTCCAACTTTTATTTTCACACTTTTTCACGTTCAGTTCAAATTTTTGGAGAAAATTCAAATGTAGCAGTGGAGCTCCCCAGGGCTGCCAGCTCGGCCCTGGCGCGCTCTGCGCCTGGCCGGAGCTCGGCCGCCACGTGGCCGGCGAGCGGCGGAGGCCGCGCCGAGCTGGCCGAGCCGCGGCGTCAGGTGGCGCTTGTCGCCTTGTGCTTGTCCAACCCCTCCCGAGCTTGTGACATCTCTGATGTAATAATGAATAAAACACATATGAAACAGGTTAAAAAAGGGAATTATGGGTTAAAAATTTGAAAATCCATCAAAATTTCGAATTAAAATTCAAAAACAAGGGTTGTTTGACACCCAACTGAAAACTCGAGATTTTTGTACTAAACTTGAAAATCTCCAAAAATAAAAGTTGTTTGTCATCACAAATAAGGCCTAGTCACTGTTTGGAACTTTTGAAAATTTTGTAGTTTAGTCCCTCAAAAACTCGAAATACAGTTCTGGGCACCTTTTTGTATTTGGGTTGTTTGAGCTCGAAAAATTTGAAATTTCAGGTTCACCCCAAAAAGAAAGTTGTGTCCCATCTTTCAAACTCCAACTTTTATTTTCACACTTTTTCAAGTTCTGTTCAAATTTTTGGAGAAAATTCAAATGTAGCAGTGGAGCTCCCCGGGGCTGCCAGCTCGGCCCTGGCGCGCTCTGCGCCTGGCCGGAGATCGGCCGCCACGTGGCCGGCGAGCGGCGGAGGCCGCGCCAAGCTGGCCGAGCCGCGGCGTCGGGTGGCGCTTGTCGCCTTGTGCTTGTCCAACCCCTCCCGAGCTGTCACCTCGCCGTCGTTCGCCCGCCTTGCCTCGCGGCGCGGAGCGCCATCATGGCGGTCGGCGGTCGCCATGGCCGCGCGCTCGCGCGTGCGTCGCTCAGCGCCTCGCCGCGGAAGATTCCGTCCCGCTCCGCGCCAAGGGCCCTGTAGAAGATCTCCCACTGCTCCACGCGACGATCTCCCTCGCCAAATCGAGCCGTCCGCGCTCTGCCCGAGCTCCCGCGCCATCAATGGCGACTCGACGGCCCGTGCACGCGCTCACACACCCCCGAGCCCGCTCAGTGCCCCTAGCGCACTCCAAACCTTTCACTGAGCACCGCACACTCTTCCCCCTCAGTCCACTCTTAGCCATTTCCCTCTCACCGAGCTCGCTCCCATCGTCTTCCACCTCGGGACGCTGTGAACCGAACTCGAGCTTCCCCGCCGCAACCTCAAATCGACCGCGAATCCCTCCACCCCTTTCCAATCCCCCGCGCGTGAAGTTAGCTCACTCAGCCCGCTAGCTGCTCGAGCAATCCCCAGCTCGAATCGAGCCGCACTCGCCGCGAATCGAAGCTTTTCCCCACCGCTCGGCCGTTGACACCGCAAACACCCCCCTCCACGTCGAGCCCTATACCCCGGCCATCCCCGCCGCGGAAGAACCCCACGACGAGCTCCACCGTCATCCCGTGAAGCTCACGAGCCTTTCCGCGCACCGCCTCGACCACCGCAGACCGCCAGCGACCTCGCCGGAGTAGACCGCGCCGCCGCTCAACGTCGACGAGCCACGCCGTTTCACCTCCGACCGCGAGACCTACCTCAACCAACTCGCGGTGAGCTCCTCTCCATTTCCCCCAACATCCCCCGACCCAGTTCGCCGTCGTTTCGCCGGCGTGACAACGCCGACGAGCCCAAGGACTCGTTCGCATTCCCCTTTTAGTTCTAGGGTCCTCTGCGCAAAAACCAGGGACCTGTTCGTGAAGTTTTAAAAGTTCTAAGGTCTCTCGCGTAAAAAGATTCTTAACCCTAAATCTAATTTTTCCCGAATCTTGTAAAATCCGTTAAAAATCGTACAAAAATCAGAAAAATGCACAAAAATACTCCCTGGATTCGTGAGATTATAAACTCCAATCTCCTTTAGGCATGGATATACTTTTGGTGAACAATTTTTGAATTAAAATTCAAACTGTGAAACTTGAAACTTGTGCACCATATCCAGAGCTCTGCTAGGGTTGATCTTTGGATATGTTGTTTGTAGTGACTTTGGGCACCTTGTGTCCAAAGGGGACCTAAAAATATGGACTGTAGCTCCAGTTATTAATTAAAATGTGTTTCCTGTCTTTTTGTAGTCCAGAAATTATTAAAAATAATCCATGCCGTGAAAAATCACCATTTTTCTCAAGAGGACTGAAAACTTGTTAGTACACCTGTTAAAAATGCAAAACTTAATTTTTGCTCTGTTTAGCCACCACTTGGCCAGAGCCCTCCTTGTACTTATGACTAGCTCTGGTAGGAAGATTTTCTGAATTGGATGTATTTTCAATTTTATATGAATTTATTTCATTTCTGCAGGCAGCAGATTGTATTAGTTTGAATAAATTATGTGTAGCTCAGATTTAGCTAAATTTTGGAGTGAGCTTAGCTCTTATACTCCAGTAGCTGTCATAAAATTTATAGATAAAAATGATGAACAGAAAAGGAGAAACAAAAATGAGAAGGAATCTATGTGGAATTTGATTTATATAAAAGAATAAACCTTTTTGTTAATTAGTTAGAATAAAATAAGGAGAATCTAAAATTTCAGAACAGCACCCTAATTTGCAAATAATAAATAGAATTCTTTTATATATGTACACAATCACCATCAAAGATGAATAAAAATTTCCACCCCACTACTCTATTTTGTGAAGAAAATAGTGGTGCTTAAGCATGTCTAGGTGAATATGGCCTTCAAGGCCTTAATCTTGGAATCAATAGGCAACAGCAATAAGTTATGCATCTCATGTAGAAGGCGCTATTCCGGACGACAACTACCATCTTATCCCCGCCGACGAGGAAGGAATCCCGGAGGGAGGTGCCGGCGAAGGATCGACCAACCCGGAGGCTAACCGCCAGCTAGAGCAAGAAGGCAAGCCCCGGAGCATGACCTGACTTTTTAAATTTATGCATCTATGAATTCTCTATGCTTGTGCATTTACGTTTCAAGGAGTTGATTGAATACCTTAGCTGAACATTTCCTAGTACCTATGACTTGCAACACTAGTATGGAAGGCTCGATAGGGCATTGCTTTTGGTCCGTTACAAGTCGAGTGATTTCCTGTCACTCGCGAGACATAGGAGTTGCTTGTCTTTACTTATGTTGGAATCATAAGGATTGACGGGCGGGGTGATAGATGTAGATCTCTCGTCCATGTATGATAATTGATTTAAGGTCGAAACGTGTGGTTGAGTGTGTCAAGTTTTTGAACGTACCACATGCATGCCGATATATGGGAGCCGGTAAGCCCGGTACCAGATTGAAGCAGCTAGGGCCGATAGCCATCTCTCCTTGGAAACTTTGTTTTCCCCTGCCGTACACTTGTGGATATATGCGTGAGACTATGAGGGAAGCAGTAAACCTTTATCCTAAGGGAGTGGACCCGGTTCCGAAATGTGGATCGATGGGAAAGGTTGGGAAGCGCTTGTACCTTTTATAGCAAGCATTATCCGTGTGTGTTGGGTTTCCCCTGGCCAGGTTGCAAAATTCGGTTCGAACTGTCCGCTTCTCGCGGTTAATGAGACTGCTTGACCGCCTTGCTGCATTGAGTAACAAGTGAAACTATGAGATTGATGAACTTGTTGTATGAATTAAATTGTATTGCACCACTTGTATGCTTAGAGAGGATGCTAATCTAGAATGGTTAAATCTACTAGAATATGATGCTAAAACATGAAAGCAAGGACCTACTCTTAGTTGCTTTTTGGCAAAAAAACCCACCAGCCAAAAGCCTTTCATGTTTAGATGTCGGTGATGTAGTTTTCACCCGACGGGTAAGCCTTGCTGTGTATTAGTATACTCAGCCTTGCTTGTGGCATTGATTTACAGGTACAATGTTGGATGTTGTAGTCGATGCTTTGACTTGGCCTACCCAGGTTCCCCCTGGATGGCACATCGAGTGGGTTCCGTCCTCTGCCGAGGATCGGGAGGAGTAGCACCGTGGCAGGCTTCGGCATGGTGTTACTTGTATCGTTGTTAGTTTGTTTTCCGCTGCAATGAACTACTTTTATTCCGCTGCAAAACTTTGATACTCTGATTTAAATTCGAACTTGGTTTGTAATAACTTGAGATACTATTTGTATATGTTAAATTCGTGGAATGTTGTAATCTCTGGAACTCACCTTCGTGTGGGCGTGCTGTTGTTTCGATCGAGAAAAGTACGTGGTTAAATCGGGTTTAATCCGACGGCGCTCCAGCTTATTCCGGATTAAGTGCCTGACTACTCGATTAGTGGTCCCGGGATACTTAACTTGGAATAATTTCGGAGTGGTCCGCCACAGCTGGCATCAGAGCCGAAGCAGCGCACCGGAGAGAGCAACAAACCTTTAATAAACATTTTGGAATAAAATTTGCCAACTCGTACTTCCGCAGCGCTTTGCGATGGAAGGTTATTCTTAGGACCGCTAAGGATGTTATCTAGAGCGTGAAGCCTATGTGGGTTAAGGGATCACGATATGATAGGTGGCAAATAATATAATACTGACTTCCAGCACATTTCATTCTGTCATTTACTTTACGCAATGGTGGGCGCAAGGTACGGCGATTGCTGTAACGTACCACGGCACTATATAAAAATATAGTGGCGGCACATAGTCAATACGCTGTGACGGCGTATGAAACTAGAATAGCATGGTGGGCGCAAGGTACGGCGATTGCTGTAGCGTACCACGGCATCATATGCAAATATGATGGCGGCACAAAGTCAATACGCTATCTCATGAGCGTATGAAACTGTCAATATGTTGCCTTGGTGACATATGAACATTGCCCGTTCAATGTTAAACGTTCGGGTACCACCTTTATAGTGGGTGGTAATGAATGGAGACGCTTTCGTGAGTGCTGGCACGAAAGGTTGATTATACATTCTCTGGAATGGAATTTTCTGCAGGTACACTAACCGCGAATCCGTATGATTGAACGGTTAGAGAAATTCGGCTAGTTAATATAGGGAGAGACGGATATTGCCTAGCCACCGGCACTAACTTCGTAGGCCAAAAGTTATTGGCATGTGTGTTGGTAAGAACAAATAGGCCGCTCATGCATTGCATTTCACTGAAATAATATTGAATTTTAACACGTGGCCAGTCGAAACCGCCGTCGAAATTCAAATCACAACCCAAAATCCTGCTGAGATCAGTCTGATTGCACCAATGATTCGAAACTGAAAACGTTGTCAAATGAAAAAGTGTTCAACATGAAAGTTGTTATACATGTTATGAAGTTTATGCTGTAGAAATTTCAACAAAAATGGTTCAGTTAAACCGGAGTTATGCTTAAAATGGTAACCCCCGGTCTGCTGGAAAATTCTGGGAACGGTGAGATAAAAATTGAATTTTTACACCATCCTAATGGCAGTTTCTGCTCCAACCTCCAACATGAAACTTGTTTGGAATTACTTAAACAATGTCCCGGCCAAACCTGAGAATTTTTGAGCTTGTAGATTTCGAGTTTTATAATTTTTACTAAACTGTCTAGAATCTGTTTTTGTTTTCTTTGGCACTAACCGGTTCTCACCCTTGCCCTTTTCCTTTTGGTTCAGAATGGACGCTCACGCTGACTTGGCCAGCTACCCCAACGACGTGTCCTTCTAAGATTGCCTAGGATGGGAAGGCTTTCCTAGCATTCTGTGGTCGGTTTTGCAGGCGCTCGACTACCCTACCCCGCCGCAGTATGAGAGGACCCTCATCCAAGACCGCGGTGTGACCCGTTCTCGTGTGCGTTTGGTGGTATATCGCCACCCACCGTGTCCTAGCTCCCCCACTTGGACGGTGGAAGTTCACGGACACCACATGGAGACGACCTGTGAGCTAGCCGCCTTGAATGGCATTAGCTCTTTTGTTGCTCAGAACCAGGAGTTAGTAGAGCACCAGTTGCTGGGGTTGTTTCCACCGACTCAGCCAGATGATCCCCATTGGATGAGACGCTACCTTAGCTCCCCTTTGAGGATGGCGGAGAATCCCGTCGCTGTAGCTGCATTGATGATGAGGTGGATTCGAGCTTACCACCGTTTGCAGGCACTCCTAGGACGGTCGCAGAGCGAGATGCTCAACCTTGCTATGGACATGTCCGCCCGTGCCCGTGACATTGGGGTTGAGAGGACCTCATTGTCCATTGAGGTGACCACCAGGGATGCCATGATTGCTGATTTGGAGAGGCAATTGAATGATCTCCACATTGCGCACAACAATGTCCAAAACGAGCTAGCCCAAACTAGAGATGAACTTGAGGATGTACACGGTACCTTGGAGCATGCTAATGCTATGCTAGCCGCCCATGATGCTCAGCACCTTCTTGAGCAAGAGGGAGAGCAAGGAGAAGGAGAGGCCCCCGATTCCGATATGGACACCGAGGATGACATGCCGCCCCTTCCAGCTCCACCTTCACCTATGGGCAGCGAGGCTACCGCTAACAACTTAGATGATTTCTAGAGTGGTAGTGGCAAGTTACTCCTCCGCTAGGCCTAAATTTTGGCTTCATGTTGTAATAGGCTAGATGGAGTTGAGCTCCCCCTTTTTAATCTTTTGTGGCAATGTAATTTAATGGTGTGGTTGTGTGACCCCAAAACTTGATGAAAGTTGTAATAGCTGTGTTGAAAACATTCTGCAGCTAACCTTGTTTTAATTATTGATGGGTTTTCCATTCATTTCTGTGCTGTGATGTGAACTACAAAGTTGTTTGGAATTTGTCAAACAAAATGATCACCAAATTGCAACCCTATTGGTTAAACGAAATAAAAATGGCAACCAAAACACTACAGCTCGGCCTGCTGAAAAACAGCAAACGCAGAGAGCTAGAGTTCGAATTTTTCGGCTTAGTTCCAATCCGAATTTGAATCTGAGCCCAACATGAAAATTGTAGAGCATGAAATTGTCGAGCTACTGACCGAATTGGAGCATTTGATTTGCTTCCTGTTGGGAGATATGATTTTTCTTCCAAAACTGTGTGTTGACATGTCATTTTTACGCAGTAAACTTCAATATATTGTCACGTTCTATCTTGTCATCATTATGCAAGCTTATGAAATGTGGCTAACACAAGTACCTACCGCAGATGGCAATCACCCGCAGCGGTCGTGACGCTAGTGGCTCCAACGCTAACCAGCAGGGGCTAGAGGGGCAGCAACAGCCGCCACCACCTCCGCCACCGCAGCAACCTCCGACGTGGCAGCAGTTGTTTGCCACGCAAACGGAAATTCTACGGAACCTGCAGCATCAGCAACAAATGATGCAGCAGCAGATGCTGCAGCAAGGAGGTCAACGGGCCCCTCAGCCTCAAGTGGCCCGATACGAGGATTTTCTGGCTACACACCCACCGATATTCTCAAGAGCCGATGAGCCCTTGGAAGCCGATACGTGGATTCGAGCCATCGAGTCCAAGTTCACCATCCTGGCGACGCCTTGCACTTCCAACCGCAAGGTCGTGTTCGCGGCGCAGCAGCTCCGCGGCCCAGCTCTCCTATGGTGGGAGAACTACCTGGCCCTGCAGCAGGAGGGTCATGTGGTTGAATGGGATGAGTTCAAGGCTGCATTCAAGGCTCATCACATTCCGGCCGGCTTGGTAGAGCGAAAGTTAAACGAATTTCTGGCTTTGACCCAGGGTACCCGCACGGTGCTCCAATACGCCCAGGCCTTCAATGGTCTGTGCCCATATGCGGGTCATCACGCCGACTCTGACGAGAAGAAGCTGGAGAGGTTCCGACGTGGCCTTAACACCAAGTTGAAAGCTCAATTGGCTACCACCCGTGCTGCCACGTATGGCGACCTTGTGAACCTCGCCATCGCCCAAGAAGACGCCAACACGGTGCACAAGGCGGAGAAAAAGAGGAAGAGTCCCGCTGGACCTTCGAGCGTGCAGCCGCCGAGATTCCGCTTGGTTCCCCCGGCTGCACCGCAAGGACAGTCCAGGGCACCTCAGGGAGGTGGATGGGTTGCTAGGCTGCCACAGCCTAATGCGCCCCGTTTCCCTCCACCGCCGCAGCAGCAGCAGGCGCCAAAGCAGAATGCACAACAGCCAGCTCGCCCTGGAGCCGGCTATCAGTGCTTCAAGTGCGGCAGTAACAGCCACTTCATCAAGGATTGCCCGCAGAACAAGCAGCAGAACCAGCGCCCAGGAAATCAGCAAGGCAAGGGCAAACAGCAGCAGCGTGTGCAGGTTCGACAAGGATGGCTCAACTACACCACTTTGGCCGACCTACCCGAGGGAGCCCTAGACATGACTGGTACCTTCCCTATCTGCACTCAACCTGCTGTGATATTGTTTGATTCCGGGGCAACACATAGTTTTATAAGCACAAGATTTCATGTGAAATGTGGATTAAAATCGTACCATACCAAATCATCATATGTGATATCAACTGCGGGAGGTAAAATTGCATCCAACCAAGTCACCCGAAAAGTTCCAATCAGGCTGGGAAGTAAAACATTTCCTACTGATTTAATTCTGCTTGGTATGGAAGGGATTGACATTGTGTTGGGAGCCAATTGGATGACTCAACATAAGGTTGTGCTAGATGTTGCAGAACGAGTTGTTGAAATAAACTCGCCTATGCATGGCCCTAGTGTGCTATATCTGCCACAACGGACTTGCGTCAATGCGTGTGCTTATACAATGGTAGAAACCCAACTAAAGGACATTCCGGTGGTATGTGAGTATGCCGATGTTTTTCCGGATGACTTACCTGGGATGCCGCCGGATAGGGACATTGAATTTGTGATTGAACTTCAACCTGGCACAGCACCTATATCAAAGAGACCGTATAGAATGCCACCCAATGAATTGGCTGAATTAAAAATTCAACTCCAAGAACTGCTAGACAAGGGTTTCATTCGTCCCAGTGTATCACCTTGGGGATGTCCCGCTATTTTTGTGAAGAACAAGGACCATTCCTTGAGGTTGTGTATTGATTACCGGCCTCTCAATGCGGTGACTATTAAGAACAAGTACCCACTCCCCCGTATTGACATCCTGTTTGACCAACTAGCTGGCGCCAGAGTGTTCTCCAAGATTGACCTTCGCTCTGGCTATCACCAAATAAAAACCAGACCTTGTGACATTCCAAAGACTGCCTTTTCTACCCGTTATAGACTTTATGAGTTCTTGGTTATGTCTTTTGGACTCACCAATGCCCCAGCCTACTTCATGTACCTCATGAATTCGGTTTTCATGTCAGAACTAGATAAGTTTGTGGTGGTTTTCATTGACGACATTCTCATATATTCCAAGAATGAGGAAGAGCATGCCGAGCACCTTCGCATTGTTGTTCAAAGGTTGAGAGATCACCAGCTCTACGCCAAGTTCTCCAAGTGTGAGTTCTGGCTTGAGAGCGTGAAATTCTTAGGACACATGGTTTCCAAGGATGGTATATCCGTAGACCCAACCAAGGTGCAAGAGGTGCTAGATTGGCAACCACCTACTTCTGTTCACGAGATTCGGAGTTTTCTGGGTTTAGCCGGTTATTATCGCCGTTTTATTCCGGATTTTTCTGGGATTGCGAAACCCATGACCGAACTCTTAAAGAAGGGAGTCAAGTTTGAGTGGAATGACAAATGTGATGAAGCTTTCCACACTTTGAGAAAACATTTAACTTCAGCCCCAGTTTTAGCTCACCCCGATTGCACCAAGCCCTATGATGTCTATTGCGATGCATCAGGCACCGGACTTGGCTGTGTCCTCGTGCAAGAGAACCGAGTCATTGCTTATGCTTCTCGAGCACTTCGGCCTCATGAGCAAAACTACCCCACGCATGATCTTGAGTTAGCAGCGGTTATTCATGCTCTCAAGATGTGGAGACACTATTTGATGGGTGTTCCATGCAACATATACACGGACCACAAGAGCCTCAAATATGTCTTCACTCAGGCACATTTGAATATGAGACAGCGAAGATGGTTGGAGTTAGCAAAGGACTATGACCTTAGTGTGCATTATCACCCCGGCAAGGCTAATGTAGTTGCGGATGCACTAAGCCGCAAGGCTCATTGTCATTGTCTTTCCGTGGAGTCCTACGCTGACACCTTGTGTCATGAAATGGCAAAGCTCAATTTAGAGATTGTTCCACACGGGTACTTCAACCATATTGCAGTTGAACCAACCTTGCACGATCAGATTGTTGTAGCCCAATTAAACGACGCGAGCATTAAAATCCTTAAAAGGAAGTTGTCAAAGGAGAAGGTGAAAGAAAAGTACAAGTGTTTCCGGCTAGATGGGCAGGGAGTGATGTGGTTTGGACATCGCCTCGTGGTGCCCAAAAACACGGAACTCCGGAGGAAGATTATGGATGAGGCCCATCTCTCTAAATTTTCCATCCATCCCGGTAGCACCAAAATGTACCAAGATTTGAAACAAAATTTTTGGTGGACTCGGATGAAGCGAGAAATTGCCACGTATGTGTCGGAATGTGACACATGCCAGCGGGTTAAGGCTAGCCACTTGAAGGTAGCAGGCACGCTTCAACCTCTACCTATTCCCTCATGGAAGTGGGAAGATATAAGCATGTATTTCATTGTTGGACTTCCCAGGACCCCTCAGGGGCATGACTCCATTTGGGTAATTGTGGATCGCCTTACCAAGACCGCACATTTTATTCCGGTCAATACCATTTATACCGCTAAGAGGTACGCGGAGATTTATTTGGAACGGATCGTTTGTCTACATGGGGTACCCAAGACGATAATTTCAGATCATGGTGCTCCGTTCGTAGCACGCTTTTGGGAACAATTGCAATTATCCCTAGGCACAAGGCTGATCCGTAGTTCAGCATATCACCCTCAAACCGATGGGCAGACGGAAAGGGTAAATCAAATACTTGAGGATATGCTTCGAGCATGTGTTATCCATTATGGGAAGAATTGGGAGAAGTGTTTATCTCTGGCCGAATTCTCCTATAACAACAGCTACCAAGCGAGTCTTAAAATGGCACCTTTCGAAGCCTTATATGGTAGAAGATGTCGGGCCCCGTTGTGCTGGTCCCAAGCAGGCGAGAGGTATACCTATGGCCCTGACCTTGTAAAGGAAGAAGAAGAGAAGGTTCGGATCGTTTGTGAAAATTTGAAAACCGCCCAGTCACGGCAAAAGAGTTACTTTGATCAACGGTGGAAACCACTTCAGTTTGAAGTTGGTGATCATGTGTATCTCAAGGTCTCCCCGACCAAAGGTGTGCAGAGATTTGGATTAAAAGGAAAGCTTGCACCTCGTTATATCGGCCCATATGAAATTACTCAACAATGTGGACCGGTGGCCTATCGAGTAAAGCTTCCCGAGAAGCTCTCAGCCGTACACGATGTATTCCATGTTTCCCAACTCAAGAGGTGTCTTCGTGTTCCGACCGAAGTTGTTGAACAAGAGGAACTCTCGGTTGAACCGGATCTCTCTTATGATGAGCATCCCGTTAAGATCCTCGATGAGAAGGAGAGACAAACACGAAGGAAAGGAGTGAAAATGTACAAAATTCAGTGGTGTCATCACTTCGAAGATGAAGCCACGTGGGAAACCGAGGACTATCTTAAGAAGAACTTCCCCGACATCCTGTCGTAAGCCAAGGTATTTCTTTCCCACCTTGTTCCTAAGTTTAATCGAATCTCGGGACGAGATTCCTTTTAAGGGGGGTAGGCTGTGACATCTCAGATATCAAAAGGATCAAAAGTACACTTAAAACCAATGTAACAGGGAATTATGGGTTGAAATTCAAAAAAATCCATCAAAAATTCAATTTGAAATTCAAAAACAAGGGTTGTTTGATATCCAACTGAAATCTCAAAAAATTTGAACTAAACTTGAAAATCTCCAAAAATAAAAGTTGTTTTTCATCACAAATAAGGCCTAGTCACTGTTTGGAACTTTTGAAAATTTTGCAGTTTAGTCCCTCAAAAATTGGAAATACAGTTCTGGGCACCTTTTTGAATTTGGGTTGTTTGAGCTCGAAAAATTTGAAATTTCAGGTTCACCCCAAAAAGAAAGTTGTGTCCCACCTTTCCAAATCCAACTTTTATTTTCACACTTTTTCACGTTCATTTCAAATTTTTAGAGAAAATTCAAATGTAGCAGTGGAGCTCCCCGGGGCTGCCAGCTCGGCCCTGGCACGCTCTGCGCCTGGCCGGAGCTCGGCCGCCACGTGGCCGGCGAGCGGCGGATGCCGCGCCGAGCTGGCCGAGCCGCGGCGTCGGGTGGTGCTTGTCGCCTTGTGCTTGTCCAACCCCTCCCGAGATGTCACCTCGCCGTCGTTCGCCCGCCTCGCCTCGCGCCGCGGAGTGCCATCATTGTGGTCGGGCGCCGTCGTGGCCGCGCGCTCGCGCGCGCGTCACGCAGTGCCTCCCCGCGGTAGATTCCCCTCCGCTCCGCGCCAAGGGCCCTGTAGAAGATCTCCCACTGCTCCACGCGATGATCTTCGACGCCCTATCCCGTGTGCGCGCTCTGCCCGAGCTCGCCGTGCCATCAATGGCGACCGTGACGGCCCGTGCACGCGCTCACACACCCCCGAGGCCGCTCAGTGCCCCTAGCGCACTCCAAACCGTTCACTGAGCACCCTCACTCCTTCCCCTCAGTCCACGCGTAGCCATTCCCTCTTCACCGCGCTCGCTCCCGTCGTCTTCCACCTCGGGACACCCTGAGCCGAGCTCGAGCTTCCCCGCCGCAACCTCGAATCGACTGCGAATCCCTCCACCCCTTTCCAATCCCCCGCGCGTGCAGCTCGCTCACTCACCCTGCTAGCTGCTCGAGCAATCCCCAGCTCGAATCGAGCCTCGCTCACCGCGAATCGAAACTTTTCCCCACCGCTCGGCCATTAACACCGCAAACACCCCCCCTCCACGTCGAGCCCTATACCCCGGCCATCCCCGTCGCAGACGAACCCCACGACGATCTCCACCATCGTCCCGTGAAGCTCACGAGCCTTTCCGCGCACCGCCTCGACCACCGCAGACCGCCAGCGACGTCGCCGGAGCTAACCGCGCCGCCGCTCAACGTCGACGAGCCGCGCCGCTTCATCTCCGACCGCGAGACCTACCTCAACCGACTCGCGGTGAGCTCCTCTCCATTTCCCCCAACATCCCCCGAGCCAGTTCGCCGTCGTTTCGCCGGCGTAACAACGCCGAGGAGCCCAAGGACTTGTTCACGTTCCCCTTTTAGTTCTAGGGTCCTCTGCGCAAAAACCAGGGACCTTTTCGTGAAGTTTTAAAAGTTCTAAGGTCTCCAGCGTAAAAAGATTCTTAAACCTAGATCTAATTTTCCCGAATCTTGTAAAATCTGTTAAAAATCGTGCAAAAATCGCAAAAATGCACAAAAATACTCCCTAGACTCGTGAGATTGTAAACTCCAATCTCCTTTAAGCATGTATATACTTTTGGTGAACCGTTTTTGAATTAAAATTCAAACTGTAAAATTTGAAACTTGTGCACCATTTCAAATCCAGAGCTCCGCTAGGGTTGATCTTTGGATATGTTGTTTGTACTGACTTTGGGCACCTTGTGTCCAAAGGGGACCTAAAAATATGAAGTGTAGCTTCAGTTATGAATTAAAATATGTTTCCTGTCTTTTTGTAGTCCATAAATTATTAAAAATAATCCATGCAGTGAAAAATCACAATTTTTCTCCAGAGGCTGAAAACTTTTTGGAACACATGTTAAAAATGCAAAACTTAATTTTTGCTCTGTTTAGACTAGCAAATAAATAGTTATGTGTCTTAGGATAGAAATTTATTGTGGACTATCCAAGGGTTATTTTGAGCCACCACTTGGCCAGAGCCCTCCTTGCGCACATGACTAGCATTGATAGGAAAATCTCCTAATTTGGATGTATTTTCAATTTTATATGAATTTATTTCATTTCTGCAGGCAGCAGTTTGAAATATTTTTAATAAATTTTGTGTAGCTCAGATTTAGCTAAATTTTGGAGTGAGCTTAGCTCTTATACTCCAGTAGCTGTCATAAAGTTTATAAATAAAAATAATGAACAGAAAAGGAGAAACAAAAATGAGAAGGAATCTATGTGGAAATTGATTTATATAAAAGAATAAACCTTTTTGTTAATTAGTTAGAATAAAATAAGGAGAATCTAAAATTTCAGAACAGCACCCTAATTTGCAAATAATAAATAGAATTCTTTTATATATGTACACAATCACCATCAAAGATGAATAAAAATTTCCACCCCACTACTCTATTTTGTGAAGAAAATAGTGGTGCTTAAGCATGTCTAGGTGAATATGGCCTTCAAGGCCTTAATCTTGGAATCAATAGGCAACAACAATAAGTTATGCATCTCATGTAAAGGCGCTATTCCGGACGGCAACTACCATCTCATCCCCGCCGACGAGGAAGGAATCCCGGAGGGAGGTGCCGGCGAAGGATCGACCAACCCGGAGGCTAACCCCCAGCTAGAGCAAGAAGGCAAGCCCCGGAGCATGACCTGACTTTTTAAATTTATGCATCTATGAATTCTCTATGCTTGTGCATTTACGTTTCAAGGAGTTGATTGAATACCTTAGCTGCACATTTCAAGGAGTTGTCTTTACTTATGTTGAAATCATAAGGATTGACGGGCGGGGTGATAGATGTAGATCTCCCGTCCGTGTATGATAATTGATTTAAGATCGAAACGTGTGGTTGAGTGTGTCAAGTTTTTGAACGTACCACATGCATGCCGATATATGGGAGTCGGTAAGCCCGGTACCAGATTGAAGCAGCTAGGGCCGATAGCCATCTCTCCTTGGAAACTTTGTTTTCCCCTGCCGTACACTTGTGGACATATGAGTGAGACTGTGAGTGAAGCAGTAAACCTTTATCCTAAGGGAGTGGACCCGGTTCCGAAATGTGGATCGATGGGAAAGGTTGGGAAGCCCTTGTACCTTTTATAGCAAGCATTATCCGTGTGTGTTGGGTTTCCCCTGGCCAGGTAGCAAAATTCGGTTCGAACTGTCCGCTTCTCGCGGTTAATGAGACTGCTTGACCGCCTTGCTGCATTGAGTAACAAGTGAAACTATGAGATTGATGAACTTGTTGTATGAATTAAATTGTATTGCACCACTTGTATGCTTAGAGAGGATGCTAATCTAGAATGGTTAAATCTACTAGAATATGATGCTAAAACATGAAAGCAAGGACCTACTCTTAGTTGCTTTTTGGCAAACAAACCCACCAGCCAAAAGCCTTTCATGTTTAGATGTCGGTGATGTAGTTTTCACCCGACGGGTAAGCCTTGCTGAGTATTAGTATACTCAGCCTTGCTTGTGGGATTGATTTACAGGTACAATGTTGGATGTGGCAGTCGATGCTTTGACTTGGCCTACCCAGGTTCCCCCTGGATGGCACATCGAGTGGGTTCCGTCCTCTGCCGAGGATCGGGAGGAGTAGCACCGTGGCAGGCTTCAGCATGGTGTTACTTGTATCGTCGTTAGTTTGTTTTCCGCTGCAATGAACTACTTCTATTCCGCTGCAAAACTTTGATACTCTGATTTAAATTCGAACTTGGTTTGTAATAACTTGAGATACTATTTGTGTATGTTAAATTCGTGGAATGCTGTAATCTCTGGAACTCACCTTCGTGTGGGCGTGCTGTTGTTTCGATCGAGAAAAGTACGTGGTTAAATCGGGTTTAATCCGACGGCGCTCCAGCTTATTCCGGATTAAGTGCCTGACTACTCGATTAGTGGTCCCGGGATACTTAACTTGGAATAATTTCGGAGTGGTCCGCCACATAAAACATAATTTCGTATAAAAACTCGAGGGCTAACGAGCAAAACAACCATCCAGGACGGCGGGCACTATTTTTCAAAAGAGCAGGGGCTAAATCGAAAGAAAAAGGACTTAGTTGTAAATACTTTTGAATAGAGGTGGACCGCGGGTTGATTTCCAGAAAATAGAGGGGCTCTTTTGCAAAATAGGCACGACGGCGGCTGAGGGCTAACATCGGCATGACGTCACGGTTAACTGCGCCGTGGACCGGCCATGAACCACGGTCCACGGGTCCACGGTGAATCGGACCGGGTTTAAACGGGTTTTAGATCTGGGCCGTTGGATCTAGATCGGACGACTCTGAGCATTTGGGGGCAGAGGTCACCGGAGCTCAGCCACGCGCAGCGGCGCGCGGCCGGAATCCCCACCGGAGTTGGCCAATCCGGCGCTACAGGGCTCCAAATCTCACCGCGATGGGCCTGGGAGAGAGAGGAGACGACGGTGAACTCGTTTTGGGGGTTCTACTCGAGGTTTGGACGATGGTGGCGGCTAGCGACGCGCGGCGGCAGAGCGGCTACCACGGCGAGCTTGCGCAAGCACTACGAGGCGAGAGGGAGGGGATAAAGAGGCCCGGCGAGTTCCTCACCACACCGCGAAGTTCCACGGCTCGATTTTGGCGGAAATGCGGCGGCGAGACAAGCTCGAAGCAACGGCGGTGGCTCGGGCTAGGTTAATGGTGGCGGCTAGGGTTTGGTGCGTGCAGGCTTGCGGAAGGGGGGTGGCGCTTATATAGGGGCCCTGGGCCCCTTGGCCTGCGGGCCAAGCCACGAGGAGTTCGGGCGCGGCACGGCAGCGCGGCGGCGCGGCGGCGCGGACTCGAGCTCGACCCCGCGTCGGGCTCAGCCTGTCAGCGGCACGAGGTTGGGGTTGACAGGTGGGCCCCACTTGTCAGTGGCGCAGGAAGGAGACGGGGCTGACCGGTGGGTCCCACCGGCAGCGACTGCGGGCGGAGGGCGGAGCGGCGCGGCTGGCAGGCTGGATGCCGTGCTGGGCTGGGCCGCGTGCTGGGCTGCGCAGGGGAGAAAAGGGTTGGGCCGCGGGGAAGAAAGAAAGGGGAGAAAGAGTGGGCCGGCTGGGCTGAAAAGGGAGAAGGAAAAAGAGAGAGAAAAGAGAAGGTGTTTGTTTTATTCAAACACTTATTTGAATTCAAATTCAAATTTGAATTCAAGAATCCAAAATAACTGCACCAGTATGGAATGCAACAATAATGTTTCTATTTCCTGTACTTGCTTTTAACTATGCAAAATTTTATTTTCCCTACATTTTTCATGAGCACTTGAATATAAAAAGCCAATTAATTACTAAATTCTAAATAGGGCATTTTTAGGGTGTTACAACAGTGTTCTCGGGCCGAAATTCACAAGCAGTGGCAGATCGTCCTCGTGGACCCACCGGACCGTCCGCAGGCAAAGTAGTTTTATATAGAGAGTATGGTTGCTGGGCTCAAAAATTCTTTGTGAGGTGGACCGTCTCTGGGTTGTTGGCGGACCGTCCGCGGTTATGAAAGTTTTTATACAAAGAAGTTTGGAATCTAGAGGTCGCCGGTTTTCAAAGGCGGACCGTCCGCCCCTCACGGGCAGACCGTCCGGTGTGGGTCAGCGCTAGTGGGCCCCACGCTACCACATGATATCTTTTCCTCCTTCCTTCTCCTTCCTCCAACCCGAGCCATTTGCCTTCTTACTCTCTTTCTTCTTCCTCCTCTCAAAGAAAAGACACCCCCTTTGGATTTCTTCGTTGGAGCATTCCCCGGACCGTCCGAGAGCATCCCCGGACTCTCCGCGAACTCCTCCATCATGTCCTCCTGGTACTTTTTCAAATCTTGTATTGTTTTGAATGGATTTCAAATTTGAATGGCAGTTAGGGTTGGGGCTCTGATCTGAAATTTGACCATGGATTCGTGAAATTGGTTGGATATATATGTTGCTAGTGATTTGGTAGTCATGTTGCTGAAGTTTGGTTGGTTGACTTTGAGTAAATTTTGTGGAATCGAAGATTGAATATATGCATCTACAGGAGTTGTTCGCGCATTAATAGTGACTGGCAGACCATCCGCCAACCACTAAAATTTTTATGGAAATTGATAATCAATTCAATGATGATTTATTGGTTTATATGATACATGCTTATGATAAATGGATTTGTTTGACAGTGGTGGTGGTCGTCGTGGTGAACGTGGAAAATTAAAAGAATTGGCTAGCAAGTTGAAAATTGGAAGTTCATCTAAATGGCCAAGAAGAGATGAAAGCGAGAGTAGTGCAACACAGGATACTGATGACAGTGATTGGGATCCTAAAAACAGCAATGCTACCATTGCAAGTGATTATGATGAGCAAGTAAGTTGAGATTGAGAGGCATCCACATGTTGTGGAAATTATTGACATTACACAACATACTGCACCTAGAAGAAGGTGGATTCCAGATGCTTTCTCTAGAGAAAGGACTCCATATCAGTACGATATTCGAGGAGACACCAGCAACAACTTCTTTCATACTAAGGTACAAGAAGATGCTTTCTTTGGCCATCTTGTTGCTAAAACTGTGTTGAGGCATCAAACTATAGATTTCAACTATCTAGTTGAACACAATGTTCTAAGTGGCTTGATTGGAACGTTTGAAGCAATGGACCTTAGAAACTTTCTAGAGCATAGATGTGATTGGAATGACACTCTTATTAGTCAGTTCTATGCCACTGTTGAAGTTCTTCTAGAGTCAGAGGTGCTTGAATGGATGATGAGTCATAGAAAATATTTTGCTACTTTTGCTGAGTTTGCTACAGTGAATCAAATTGATTATGCTTTTATTACTGATGCTACCAGCAAGAATATAATGACTGAAGATCACCTTGACAATGATGCTATTGCACAGTTCCATGAGCCTGCTAGAACTGGAATTACAAGTGTGCTTGGTAAAAAAGGGGCTCAGGCATCATCCAGCTGCTATAAACAAGATTGCTAGAGCTACCATCTAACCAAAGAGTGGCTATAAAGATGGATTTGTTGGGGAGCTTAGGAACTTTGTAGATCATGCTATGTTTGGGAGGAAAGTGAATGTGGTTACCCTGATCATGAATCAAATTCCAAACAAGAAGGTTAACCTTGAGATCAACATATACTTTGCTCCATACATTATGTCTCTCATCAAGGCAAAGACTGGATTTCAGGGTCCTTGTGAAGTACTTCATCTCCCATTCAGGCCATATTGCAATGGCAAGGGGTTTCTTAAAAGAGCTCTAACTCTTTTCCCTGATGTTGGTGGTCCTGATGATTTTCCACTGCCAGATCCAGATGCAGCAGCTATGCCTCATCCTCCTATGTAGCCATAGTGGATGCCTCCTGCAGGATACTTTGATCCTTATTTTGCAAGCACACAGCAAAGCCTGAGTGCACATGTTGATGCTGGATTTCAGAACATACAACAAAATTTTCAGGGTCATATAAAGTCTATGAACCAGCGGCTTCAGGGGTATGTGCATGCTGGTTTTGAGTCCTTTGGGCAGCACATCCATCAAACCATGTATCAGCCCATGATAACTCGTCTTGATGATCTCAGTCAGCAGTTTCAAGGTCCGAGCACTAGTCAGCAGCAGCTCTCTGATCGCCAGGACAGACTTGAGGCTCAGTTCAGGGGATTCTCAGATCATTTCTTCTCTATTTACCCAGCTCCTGTGCCTCCCCCACAGCAGTACCCGTTCCCGCCATTCTATCATCCTCCACCTCTGCCTCAGGATGATTAAATTCTCCTTTTTGGTCATTGATGACAAAGGGGGAGAAGAGTATGAAGGGACGATGAAGAGATTGGGGATTTCTTAAAGATCTTGATGGATGGGATTCATGGATGTAGGGGGAGCTCATGTCATGTTTTTATTCATTTGCATCATGAACTTGAACTCATTCACATTTACTTTCATTCCATAGACTTATTTGTGGCTTGGCTTGTAATAACTTTTTGTGCGCTTAATGGTTTGTGTGTGGTTAGAACTTTATGTGATGAATTATCTATGATCTATCTATGGACTAACGTTTGCATCTTATAATGTGTTCTAACCTCTATGATTGATTTGTGGCAAAGCAAGTTATTCTTATGTTTAGATGGATGTAAACTTTGAAAAATCTTATGTGTGCCATGAGAAGCTCCGTCAATCTCTTATCCATCATGAATATATGCTATAAAAATATTCAAAAATTGGATGCAGATATTTAGGGTGAGCTCTTCTCTAAATTGGATTTGATCTACCTATATTTCTCTCATGTGATCAAGGATAAGGTATATCAAATGTTCACCCCAAGGCTTCCTCATATTTCATCTGTGAAGTAGACATGAAATCAACTTTTTCATCTCTCCTATATGTGGTTGTCATCAATTATCAAAAAGGGGGAGATTGAAAGCATCTAGGCCACTAGTTTAGTGTTTTAGTAATTAATGACAACACTTTGTGGACTAAAGATTTCATTGAGCATATGAATTAAGGTTAGTCACATATATACGCTATGAGATTCCATGAAGATGGTATTGTAAAAAGCAAGAATGCTTCCGCAAAGAAAAGTTGATATGAAGTGGCGAAAGACTCAAGGCAAAGGTATAAGATAGGATTTTCTTTTTGCCGGTCAAGAGGTGACTAGAGAAGTAAATTGACCGGATTTGTAGGCTAGATAGCTGTACTATCAAGAGGGATCAATTTACAATTGCTTGACTAGACAATAGTGTCATATTGCTTAAACACTTGGATTTGCATGCATATAGATGAAAGTTAGTCGCTAACTGAAAATGTGCTGAAAATTTGCACGGCGGACATTCTGGCCAGGCTTGGTGGACGGTCCGCCTCTATAAGAAAATTTACTCAGAGCCGGTGAGCTCTCTGGTGTATTTAATGGTCAGAGGCGGACGGTCAGACCAGAGGCGGCAGACGGTCCGGCGTTGAAGTAATTTTTGGACAGAGGCTCGGCGCCCTCTGGTGGTTTTGGTTGATAACGGCAGACAGTCCGCCTGCTAACTTTCGGACTTGTCTGAACGGCGGACGGTCCAATTTTCGAATAACGATCGGTTCTGACACGCCTTGATGTGACACATAGTCGTTGGTTTATAACGGCAGACTATCGGATTCTGTAGGGGCGATGGTCCTCGAGTTCGCAGAAAACGTGGAATTTTGACAGTTGGATTTGAGGCACCCCTCTATAAATAGAGGCGTGATGTGACATCCCTGATGTTAGTACTCTAAAAACACAATCAAACCAGGATTAAAGGGGTAACAATGGTGGTAGCACACAAAAAATTGATCAAAAATTCAAATTAAATCCAAAACAAAGGCCTTTTTGACACCCAACTGAAATCTCAGGAATATTGTACTAAACTTAAAAATATTCAAAAATAAAAGTTGTTTGTCATCACAAATAAGGCTTAGTCACTGTTGGATATGTTTTCAAATTTTGCAGTTAAGCCCCTCAAAAACTCAAAAAACCGTGGTGAATGCCTGTTTGAAAATGACCTGTTTGAGCTTGAAAAATTTGAAATTTCAGGTTCACCCCAAAAAGAAAGTTGTATCCCACATCTCTAACTCCAACTTTTGTTTTTGCACATTTGAATGTTCAGCTCAAATTTTTGGAGAAAATCCACAGTGAAAGGAGGAGATCCACGGGGCGCCCGACAGCTCGCCCTGGCGCGCTCTGCGCCGGCCGGCCGCGGCCGCCACGTGGCCGGCGAGCGGCGGTGGCCTCGCCTGGCCGGCCAAGCCACGGCGGCACCTTCCTTTTGTCCTTGCTCGGGCGTCTGGCTTCTCGTACGGTCACATCGCGTGTTGCGGCACCTGTGCAGCCTCGCGCCGCGCGGAGCGCCATGATGGCGAGCCGAGCTCGGCCACTGGCCGCGGCCGCGCGCGCCGCGCTGAGCTGCCCGCGGTCGATTCCCTCCTGCTACGCGCCAGGCCCCCCTCTGCGGAGGATCCTTCATCGCACAAGCCACGATCTCCAGCCCCCAACACCCTCCGTTCGCGCTGCCCGAGCTGTCAGAGCCGTCAATGGCGACCCCGACGGTCGAGCACGCGCACACACGCCCCGAGCGAGCCCAGCAGCCTATAGCTTGCTCCAAACGCTTGCCAAGGGACCCTAACTCCTTTCCTCAGCCAGCTCCTTCCCTCGCGCTCCCTCACACGCCTTCTTCAACCTCCGATCGCTTCGAGCAGAGCTCGAGCTCTCACGCCGCGAGCCAAATCCACCACAACTCCCTCCACCATTTCCAAATTCACTATGCGCAGAGCTAGTCCACTTCCTTAGTTTCCTTTTCCCCCACTTCTCTCGAGCCCCCTCACTTCTCCGGCGAAAAATCTGGATTTCCCCAAAAATCCCCATTTCCGGCCGCCGGAGCACCTCCACGTTGAGCTACCCCTTCGAGACATCCCCGACGCCAACCGAGCATCCCAACGTTTTCGCCATGTCCCACTGATGCTCACGAGCCCCTCCAACCGTGGTGAAAGTCACCGATGTGGCGGACCACTCCGAAATTATTCCAAGTTAAGTACCTCAGGACCACTAAACGAGTAGTCAGGCACTTAATCCGGAATAAGCTGGAGCGCCGTCGGATTAAACCCGATTAACCACGTTCTTTTCTCGATCGAAACAACAGCACGCCCACACGAAGGTGAGTTCCAGAGATTACAACATTCCACAAATTGACATACACAATAGTATCGCAAGTTATTACAAACCAAATTCAAATTTAAATCAGAGTACAAAGTCTTGCAGCGGAAAATAATCTAACGACGATACAATAACACCGTGCTGAAGCCTGCCACGATGCTACTCCTCCCGATCCTCGGAAGAGGACGGAACCCATTCGATGTGCCAGCCAGGGGGAACCTGGGCAGGCCAAGACAAAGCATCGACATCCAAAGGTGTACCTGTAAATCATTGCCACAAGCAAGGCTGAGTATACTAATACTCAGCAAGGCTTACCCGTCGGGTGAAAACTACATCACCGACATCTAGACAATGAGAGGCTTTTGGCTGGTGGGTTTGTTTGCCAAAAAGCAACTAAAGGTAGATCCTTGCTTTCAAGTTTTAGCATCATATTCTAGTACATTTAACCATTCTAGATTAGCATCCTCTCTAAGCATACAAGTGGTGCAATACAATTTAATTCACACAACAAGTTTATCAATCTCAAAGTTCCACTTGTTACTCAATGTAGCAGGGCGGTCAAGCAGTCTCATTAACCGCGAGAAGCGGATAGTTCGAACCGAATTTTGCTAACTGGCCAGGGGAAACCCAACACACACGGATACTCTGCTTGCTATAAAAGGTACAAGCATTTCCCAACCTTTCCCATCGATCCACAATTCGGAACCGGGTCCTTAGGATAAAGGTTTACTGCTTCACTCACAGTCTCACGCATATATCCACAAGTGTACGGCAGGGGAAAACAAAGTTTCCAAGGAGAGATGGCTATCGGCCCTAGCTGCTTCAATCTGGTACCGGGCTTACCGGCTCCCATATACCGGCATGCATGTGGTACGTTCAAAAACTTGACACACTCAACCACACATTTCGACCTTAAATCAATTATCATACACGGACGGGAGATCTACATCTATCATCCCGCCCGTCAATCCTTATGATTCCAACATAAGAAAAGACAAGCAACTCCTATGTCTCGCGAGTGACAGGAAATCACTCGACTTGTAACGGACCTAAGCAATGCCCTATCGATCCTTTCATACTAGTGTTGCAATTCATAGGTACTAGGAAATGTGCAGTGTGACATCTCTGATGTCAAAAGAATTAAAAAGTGCAATTAAAATCAATACAACAGGGAATTGGGTTGAAATTCAAAAATTCGTCAAAAATTCAATTATAATTCAAAAACAAGGGTTGTTTGGCACCCAACTAAAACTTAAACATCTCGGACAGCCCTTCGCGACAACCTCGCCACGGCGTTCGCGCCGATCGGTGACCCTCGAGCGGGAATGTCCGTCACGATCGAGGTTAGCCGTAAAAATCCGTCCCGATCGAGCTATGTCCGTGACGATCGAGCCTAGTCAGTATGTCCGTGACGATCGAGCTATGACCGTGACGATCGAGCCTAGCCGGTAGTTTCCGTCACGATTCGAGGCTGCACGACAGGACCCTCGAGGCCCCGCCGTCCGTCGCGCTCGAGGCTCCGCAGCCAAGCTCGAGGGCTCACCCTCGAGCGACGTTCCGTCACCCTCGAGGCTCCGCAGCCAAGCTCGAGGACTCACCCTCGAGCGACGTTCCGTCACGCTCGAGGCTTCGCAGCCAAGCTCGAGGGGGGCACTCACCCTCGAGTGGCGTTTCCGACCATTCGAGGCTCGGCAAGCTCGAGCTTGCGGTTCAAGCTCGAAGCGCCGTAGCGCCTGGTCGAAGTGCCCGGTCCAAGCTCGGAAGTTGTGTCCCGCACCTCAAACTCCAACTTTTAATTTTACACGTTTCGAAGTTCAGCTCAAATTTTTGGAGAAAGTTAAAAAGGGGCAAAGAGCTCCACGGGGCTGCCAGCTCGCCCCTGGCGCGCTCTGCTCCGGCCGGAGTCCGGCCGCCACGTGGCCGGCGTGTGGCGGAGACCGCGTCGGGTCGGCCGAGCTGTGGCGGCAGCTAGCTTTTGTCCTCACGCGTTTGTCCAAGCCTTCCGTACCGTCACTTCGCGGGCGACGGCGCACTGCTGCCTCGCGCCGCGGAGCGCCATCATGGCAAGCTCGCTCGGCACTGGTCGCAGCCGCGCAGCGCCGCCCCGCAGTCGCGATGCTCGCTCGCTACGCGCCAAGGAGCACTGTGGAGGATCCCCTGCGATCACGCCACAATCTTCCTCGCCCAATCGTGTCGCGCGCGCTCTGTTCGAGCTCGCCGCGCCATCAATGGCGACCGCGGCAGCCACCCACGCGCTCGCACGCTCCCGAGGCCGCACAGTGCCTCCCTTGCGTGCCCAAGCACTCCACCGCGCACTCCCACCCCTCCTCTCACTCGCTCACTTGGTCATTTCCACTTCCCCGCGCTCGCTCGGTCTTCTTCCTCCTCGCGACGCGCAAGCCGAACCCAAGCTCTTCGCGAAATTCCTCGTCCACGCTCCACCATTCCCCAATCCATCCCGCACGGAGCTAGTCCACTCCACCAGCTCCAAAACCCCCAACTTTCCCCAAGCTATTGTCCCTTCTCCGGCGAGAATTTGCGATTTCCCCAAATCGACTTTTCCGGCCGTCGAACCACCTCACCGTCGAGACCCTACTCCGAGCCTTCCCCGAGCCTCCTCGAGCACGCCGTTGGCTTCCCCAAGCTCTGCTGGTGCTCTAGGACCTCTTCCCCCACCGCGTGCGGCACCGAGCTCGCCGGCGCAGACCCCGCAGCGGCCGCGCCGCCACCTCCTCGTCGCCGGCGTAACTCCGTCGACCCCCGGCCTCCCAACCGTGCCCCAAACGACTCGTGGTGAGCCCAGGAATCTTTTTCCCCCTCTTCCCCGAGCCCAGTTCGCCGTGGTTTGCCCGGCGTAACTCCGGCGAGCTCCCGAGGGCCATTGTTCATCGTCTACCTCTTTCCAGAGTCTTTCGTGCAAAAGTGCAGGACCTGTTCGCGAAAGTTTGAAAGTTCTAGGGTTCTCGGTGAAAATAGATTCTTACCCTAGATTTGATTTTTCCCGAATCTTGTAAAATCGATTAAAAGTCGTAGAAAAATCGGAAAAATGTGCAAAAAAATACTCTCTGGAATCGTTAGAGTCTAAACTACAATCTCTATTAGACATGTTATTGCTTTTAGTGAACTGTTATTGAATTAAAAATCAAACTAGGAAAACCTAAAGTTGTGCACCATTTCAAATCCATAGCTCCGCTGGGGTTGAGCTTTGGGTATGTTGTGCATATAGGCTTTGGACAGCTTGTGTCCAAAGGAGACTCAAAAATATGATGTGTAGCTCTAGTTATAGATTTAAATGTGTTTTCTGACTTTCTGCAGTAAAGAAATTGTTAAAAATAAATTGTGCAGCGAAAAATCATCATTTTGCTCCTGAGAACTTAAAACTTGTTAACACACATGTTAAAAATGAAAAACTTAATTTTTGCTCTGTTTAGAATGGCAAATAATTAAATATGTGTTTTTGGATAGAAAAATAATGAGGACTACCCAAGGGTTATTTTGAGCCACCACTTGGCCAGAGCCCTCCTCATGATATTGCTTAGCCTTGGTAGGAAGATCTCCTGAAATAGATGAAATTTCAATTTATTATGCCTTTAATTCACTTCCTGCAGCTAGCTGTTTATAGATTTTTAATAAATTATGTGTAACTCGAAATTAGCTAAATTTTGGAGTGAGCTTAGCTCTTATACTCCAGTAGCTGTCATAAAGTTTATAGCTAAAATTAATGAACAGAAAGGGAGAAATAAAAATGGAAAGGAATCTAGATGGAAATCGGATTATATAAAGAGAATAACCTTTTCGGATTAAATTAGTTAGAGTAAAATGAATAACTTAAAATCCCAAAACAGCCACCCTGTTTTGTGAAGAAACAACTAGAATTCTTTTATATATGTACACAATCACCATCGAATTCAACTAAAACCTTTTTCACCACCAACACTTGCTTTTGTGAAGAGAATACAAGTATCTAAGTATGTCTAGGTGAATATGGCCTTCAAGGCCCTAGTCTTAGCATCAAAAGGGCAGCCGCCTTAAAACTTATGCATATCATGTAGAAGGCGTTCTTCCGGACGGCGACTACACCCTCGTCCCCGCAGAAGAGGAGCAAGTTCCGGAGCCCGACGCCGGTGCAGACGTGACCAACGCAGGAGCTAACTCTCAGCCCGAGCAGGAAGGCAAGCCCCGGAGCATGACCTAAATCTTACTAAATTATGCACTTGAATTCTCTATGTTTGTGCATTTACGTTTCTAGGAGTTGATTGAATACCATAGCTGCAATATTTTCCTAGTACCTATGACTTGCAATACTAGTATGAAAGGTTCGGTAGAGCATTGCTGTAGGTTCGTTACAAGTCGAGTGATTTCCTGTCACTCGCGAGACATAGGAATTGTTCGTCTTTACTTATGTTGGAATCATAAGGATTGACGGGCGGGATGATAGATGTAGATCTCCCGTCCGTGTTTGATAATTGGTTAAGGTCGGAAGGTGTGGATACTAAGTCAAGTTTTTGAACGTACCACATGCATGCCGGTATATGGGAGCCGGTAAGCCCGGTACCAGATTGAAGCAGCTAGGGCCGATAGCCATCTCTCCTTGGAAACTTTGTTTTCCCTTGCCGTACACTCGTGGATGTATGCGTGATGCTGTGAGTGAAGCAGTAAACCTTCATCCTAAGGAAGTGGACCCGGTTCCGAATTGTGGATCGATGGGAAAGGTTGGGAAATGCTTGTACCTTTTATCGCAAGCAGAGTATCCGTGTGTGTTGGGTTTCCCCTGGCCAGGTAGCACAAATTCGGTTCGAACTGTCCGCTTCTCGCGGTTAATGAGACTGCTTGACCGTCAGGCCACATCGAGTAATAAGTGGAATTTGAGATTATGAAATTGTTCTATGAATTAAATTGTATTGCTACACTTGTATGCTTAGAGAGGATGCTAATCTAGAATGGTTAAATTTATTAGAATATGGTGCTAAAACTTGAAAGCAAGGATCTACTTTTAGTTGCTTTTTGGCAAACAAACCCACCAGCCAAAAGCCTTTCATTGTCTAGATGTCGGTGATGTAGTTTTCACCCGACGGGTAAGCCTTGCTGAGTATTAGTATACTCAGCCTTGCTTGTGGCACTATTTTACAGGTATAATTCTGGATGTGGATGCTATGACTTGGCCTACCCAGGTTCCACCTGGCTGGCACATCGAATGGGTCCCGTCCTCCGGCGAGGATCGGGAGGAGTAGCTTCGTGGCAGGCTTCATCACGGAGTTACCTGTTTCGTCGTTAGATTATTTACTTCCGCTGCAATGAACTCTAATTTCAGTTATGTTGAACTTTAGATTCCGCTGCAAGACTTGTGTACTCTGATTTTAAAATTTGCACTCGGTTTGTAATAACTACTTCTCTATGTGTGTAAGTTAATTTGTGGAATGTTGTAATCTCTGGAACTCACCTTCGTGTGGGCCTGCTGCTGTTACGATCTAGTTAAGTACGTGGTTTAATCGGGTTTAATCCGACGGCGCTCCAGCTTATTCCGGATTAAGTGCCTGACTACGTGATTAGTGGTCTGAGGGTACTTAACTTGGAATAATTTCGGAGTGGTCCGCCACAGCTGGCATCAGAGCCGAAACAGCAGCCCGGAGAGAGCAACAAACCTTTAATAAACGATTTTTGAATAAAACTTGCCAACTCGTGCTTCCGATGCGTTTTGCAAAGGAAAGTTAAGTTAGGACCGTTAAGGATGTTACCTAGAGCGTGAAGCCTATGTGGGTTAAGGGATCACGTTATGGTAGGTGGCAGATAGTATATTATGCTAACTTCCAGCACATTTCATTCTGTCATTTACTTTCCGCAATGGTGGGCGCAAGGTACGGCGATTGCTGTAACGTACCACGGCACTATATGAAAATATAGTGGCGGCACATAGTCAATACGCTGTGATGGCGTATGAAAATAGAATAGGATGGTGGGCGCAAGGTACGGCGATTGCTGTAGCGTACCACGGCATCATATGCAAATATGATGGCGGCACAAAGTCAATACGCTATGTCAATAGCGTATGAAACTGTCAATATGTTGCCTCGGTGACATATGAACATTGCCCGTTCAATGTTAAACGTTCGGGTGCCACCTCTATAGTGGGTGGTAATGTATGGAGACGCTTTCGTGAGTGCTGGCACGAAAGGTTGATTATATATGCTCTGGAATGGAATTTTCTGCAGGTACACTAACCGCGATTTCGTACGTTGAAACGGATAGAGAATTCCGACTAGTTACTATAAGGAGAGACGAATATTGCCTAGCCACCGGCACTAACTTCGTAAGCCAAAAGTCTATTGGCGTGTGTGTTGTGAGATCGAATAGGCCGCTCATGCATTACATCTCACTGAAATAATATCGATTTGTAACACGTGAACCAAAACGAACCGTCGTCAAAGAAATTGAAATCACAACCCAAAACTCCTGCTGGGAACAATCTGTTTGCACCCTTATTTCGAAACTGAAAACGTTGTCAAATGAAAAAGTGTTCAACATGAAAGTTGTCATAGGTGTTATCTAGTTTGTACTGTAGAAATTTCAACCAATTTGGTTCAGTAGAATAAGAGTTATGCTTAAAATGGTAACCCCCTTGTCTGCTGGAATTTCTGGGAACAACAGATTAGAAAATGGACTTTTGCAAAGTTTCTGCTAGAGGCTTAAAAGCGAAAGTTGTCACAAATTTTGTCTAGTTTATGCTGTCCAAATTTCCACAAATTTGGTTCAGCCAATTAAAAGTTATGCTCAAAATACCACTTCCTGTCTGCTGGAATTTCAGCAGAGAGTTAATTAAAAGATTGGGATTTTTGCGCCACCTAGGTCACTCGTTCTGTTTTTGGGTTGAACTAAAAAGTTATTGGAAGTTATCTGAACTGTATTATGGTCAAGTTGGGTAATGGTTGGGTTTGTAGGTTTTGAGCTATGAAATTTTCCTACTCTGTCCATAATCTGATTACTCTCTTTAAATATATGTCGGTTCTCCCTTTAATTTTGATGTCTATATTGCTGCCGCCTCACTTGTAGCTAGCTCTGTTGTGGCATGTCTAATTTTCAACACTTAAGTAAGCTGCAATTAAGTTAAGAAAGACAAGACTTTTGGACAAGTAGAACTCGATATATGAACCTAATACCGACTTCCTGTTTTGCTGAAAATTCTGGGGGCAGCCAGTGCAAAAATGTATTTTTGCACCATGAACCTCAAATTTGACGAAATGATGAACAGTAACCTTATACACAAACATGTCAAAAACGCTCTGGTGAATTTTGAGAATTTTTGGTTTACTCAAGATGGAGTTATGAAGCCTTAAGGTTGCGGCCGGAAATATTGGATTCCTAATATCTAATGCATATCCTTCAACATGATTTTGTCAAAATTTTTACCACCTAAAGATGGTCTTCTAGGATGTAAGCTGGTTGCCAAAGTTAATTTGAAATTTATAATGGAGACACCCACAAAAGTTCAGCCCCAAGGGAATAAGGAAACTAGAGTTATAGGCAGAATTATAAAGTTCGGTGTGCTGAAAATCCATCTAAACCGAGAAGCCTAGATTGAAAGTTTTGACCACACTTAATCACTAGGTCAGCGTCTGAGAGGCAAACCAATGCGTAGATTACCAAATTCCTACTAACTGGCCAAGGACGAGAAATTTAGATGCTGAAGCTAGGAGCTAAGAATTCTCTTCTACGGAAACACAATCTGTCCAGAGTAGTTCTTCTTTAATTTTAATCTCTAATATCCTCCACATCTACGCTACCATAAGACACCTGTCCCAAAGCAAGGCAATAAGGACTACTTCAATCCATTCTCTTTGTCCTAACCCTTTTAGACACTTGATCCGCTTAGGAAATAGGAGAATGTAATGACTTAGGATCAGCACGTGCTTCTTCCTTGGGCGTAATCATTAAATTAATACGTTAGTTAAGGGTGGATCAAGAACTTTGAACTTAGAAGGAGTATATGGATATGCAATGACTTGAACCAATCATGTAAATGTAGAGGTGTCAAGTATAACAATGTCCTATTACATGATGTGTAGGATCCGAACCCTCGACCTCCCTTAATGCTCGATTGAATACACCTCAATTCTCACACCTTGAGCGAATTGTTATCACTAACTCTCACATGCCGCGTGATTTTGATCACCCGCCACTCTCGACTTTTGGTCCCCTATACTCAACTACCTTGATTTCTTGATCCTTGAATCCTTGTTTTATTCTTGCTCAAGGAAATAAAAATAAATGAGAACAAGACATAAGTTCGGTCAAGGTCACATCTGTATGCATAAAGGTTATCCGTACCTTCTTCATGCAATGGAATCATTCCGAGTAATTCATGTGCATGGGCATTGCATACCATTACCATGTCAATTGCACCATGAAAATCTTTTGGTACCTAACCACATGTGCATCTAACCCATGAGTGCTTCTTCCTCCTGGTGTCAATTGGATTGTCCCCTCTGAATTTATTGTGGTATTGTATTCCCTAACCTATGGTGCCGTGATGGAACCTAGGACCTCGTGTGTGCGCTGCAGCCACACGCTTGAGTCACTTGGGGCACACTGGTATCTTGGTATGTGGGAATATGACCCGCAAAAGACCTTTATTGACAACCCAAATCGATACTTCCTTACTCTCCCTAATTGTTCCGCAATGATGAATTTTAATTATGTGGTGTGAGGTCTACTAACTTGCATCACGGCATGTACGTCATACTCTCATAAGCATACGCACCATACGCTCATGTGCACGTGCATCATATCATGTGCACCTCATCATGAACAGGCCATGTGTACCATGGTAAAGTGCATAAGTTTGGCAATTTAGCAATTAAGATAAAAATTTGAGCAAGAATTTTCCAAAATTTCCATACCACACCACCTTTTCTAGGTGTGTTCCCTCATTGCCATAAGTAGATCTTTTATTGCCCCATCCGTGTTGTTCCTCTTAGCTCATCTTAGAAATTGGGCGGCAACCCCGTGTAACGTCATGCCATGATCGTTTAGTATGATATGGGCTAGTCTTAAAAATCTTTTGAGCACTCTTGTCATCTCATAACCTCGTTGTTCATTAACCCTCCCCAGAGTTTATTCCTAGTTCTTGTTGATATAAAAGTGGGTAAATCATTGATTAATTAAGACCTACAGTTGGTTAAGCGTCTTGCCTACGACTAGCTATAGTCTCAAAAGATCACCTTTGCCTACTGTTTCTCCCACCATCACCGCAGGGTCTCAAGGGCCAGTTTGACCCCCTCTGTATCCGTGCGTCGTGTGCTCTGCCCCGTTCACCAGCCCACTATCCCCTTCGTCGTTTTTCCCTACCGCGGCTGGTCAACACTACCCCAGTTGCCGTCGTACCATCGTCCCGTCACCCAGGGAATCTCATTGCCGGCCCTACCTCCTGCTCTCGACACACCACTATCGCTGTTCCGCCCCGGCTGTCGATAAATGCAGCCTCTCCTATGGCTGCCATCACTCCATGGTGCTCCACTTGAGTCAGTACTCCACCGCTCTCGTCTCTCTTCGGCGACCTCCACGGTAACCAAGCTGCCATTTCCCCACCATGTCCTCCATTCTGTGACAAGCAAACCCTGCCTCCACCCCTTCGTAAAGCCACGAGGAAGTTCCCCTCTCGGCAACCTACCTTGACGTTTAACCAAGATCCACAGCACCAACTTCATCGAAGGAGGAGTTCGCGCAGAAGTCACCTGAGGATTCCGCAAGAATTAAGTCGACGAACAAGGAAGGATTCGACTTTTGACACCATCCATGGCTTGCCCCTTCTTTCCCCCGATTGGCCCTGGTGTTCACTGGACAATAGTGGTGTATTATTTTTGTTTTGTATGCCAAATCTTGATGCTCTTACTTTTCCATATCTACATTCATCGCCCGCACCCACATGAACGACGTTGATGTTATATCGGAGGTCTGGAATCAGTTATCATCTCTGAGCAGCAAACCTGTAAGAACTTGGGTGCGTTGTATCTGCGTTTCTTTGGCCAACACACCTTCCTTCTAATGAAATGTCCACCTTTCCTCCCTGTGCGAATCTCGGGACGAGATTCCTTTTAAGGGGGGTAGGCTGTGACATCTCTGATGTCAAAAGAATTAAAAAGTGCAATTAAAATCAATACAACAGGGAATTGGGTTGAAATTCAAAAATTCGTCAAAAATTCAATTATAATTCAAAAACAAGGGTTGTTTGGCACCCAACTAAAACTTAAACATCTCGGACAGCCCTTCGCGACAACCTCGCCACGGCGTTCGCGCCGATCGGTGACCCTCGAGCGGGAATGTCCATCACGATCGAGGTTAGCCGTAAAAATCCGTCCCGATCGAGCTATGTCCGTGACGATCGAGCCTAGTCAGTATGTCCGTGACGATCGAGCTATGACCGTGACGATCGAGCCTAGCCGGTAGTTTCCGTCACGATTCGAGGCTGCACGACAGGACCCTCGAGGCCCCGCCGTCCGTCGCGCTCGAGGCTCCGCAGCCAAGCTCGAGGGCTCACCCTCGAGCGACGTTCCGTCACCCTCGAGGCTCCGCAGCCAAGCTCGAGGACTCACCCTCGAGCGACGTTCCGTCACGCTCGAGGCTTCGCAGCCAAGCTCGAGGGGGGCACTCACCCTCGAGTGGCGTTTCCGACCATTCGAGGCTCGGCAAGCTCGAGCTTGCGGTTCAAGCTCGAAGCGCCGTAGCGCCTGGTCGAAGTGCCCGGTCCAAGCTCGGAAGTTGTGTCCCGCACCTCAAACTCCAACTTTTAATTTTACACGTTTCGAAGTTCAGCTCAAATTTTTGGAGAAAGTTAAAAAGGGGCAAAGAGCTCCACGGGGCTGCCAGCTCGCCCCTGGCGCGCTCTGCTCCGGCCGGAGTCCGGCCGCCACGTGGCCGGCGTGTGGCGGAGACCGCGTCGGGTCGGCCGAGCTGTGGCGGCAGCTAGCTTTTGTCCTCACGCGTTTGTCCAAGCCTTCCGTACCGTCACTTCGCGGGCGACGGCGCACTGCTGCCTCGCGCCGCGGAGCGCCATCATGGCAAGCTCGCTCGGCACTGGTCGCAGCCGCGCAGCGCCGCCCCGCAGTCGCGATGCTCGCTCGCTACGCGCCAAGGAGCACTGTGGAGGATCCCCTGCGATCACGCCACAATCTTCCTCGCCCAATCGTGTCGCGCGCGCTCTGTTCGAGCTCGCCGCGCCATCAATGGCGACCGCGGCAGCCACCCACGCGCTCGCACGCTCCCGAGGCCGCACAGTGCCTCCCTTGCGTGCCCAAGCACTCCACCGCGCACTCCCACCCCTCCTCTCACTCGCTCACTTGGTCATTTCCACTTCCCCGCGCTCGCTCGGTCTTCTTCCTCCTCGCGACGCGCAAGCCGAACCCAAGCTCTTCGCGAAATTCCTCGTCCACGCTCCACCATTCCCCAATCCATCCCGCACGGAGCTAGTCCACTCCACCAGCTCCAAAACCCCCAACTTTCCCCAAGCTATTGTCCCTTCTCCGGCGAGAATTTGCGATTTCCCCAAATCGACTTTTCCGGCCGTCGAACCACCTCACCGTCGAGACCCTACTCCGAGCCTTCCCCGAGCCTCCTCGAGCACGCCGTTGGCTTCCCCAAGCTCTGCTGGTGCTCTAGGACCTCTTCCCCCACCGCGTGCGGCACCGAGCTCGCCGGCGCAGACCCCGCAGCGGCCGCGCCGCCACCTCCTCGTCGCCGGCGTAACTCCGTCGACCCCCGGCCTCCCAACCGTGCCCCAAACGACTCGTGGTGAGCCCAGGAATCTTTTTCCCCCTCTTCCCCGAGCCCAGTTCGCCGTGGTTTGCCCGGCGTAACTCCGGCGAGCTCCCGAGGGCCATTGTTCATCGTCTACCTCTTTCCAGAGTCTTTCGTGCAAAAGTGCAGGACCTGTTCGCGAAAGTTTGAAAGTTCTAGGGTTCTCGGTGAAAATAGATTCTTACCCTAGATTTGATTTTTCCCGAATCTTGTAAAATCGATTAAAAGTCGTAGAAAAATCGGAAAAATGTGCAAAAAATACTCTCTGGAATCGTTAGAGTCTAAACTACAATCTCTATTAGACATGTTATTGCTTTTAGTGAACTGTTATTGAATTAAAAATCAAACTAGGAAAACCTAAAGTTGTGCACCATTTCAAATCCATAGCTCCGCTGGGGTTGAGCTTTGGGTATGTTGTGCATATAGGCTTTGGACAGCTTGTGTCCAAAGGAGACTCAAAAATATGATGTGTAGCTCTAGTTATAGATTTAAATGTGTTTTCTGACTTTCTGCAGTAAAGAAATTGTTAAAAATAAATTGTGCAGCGAAAAATCATCATTTTGCTCCTGAGAACTTAAAACTTGTTAACACACATGTTAAAAATGAAAAACTTAATTTTTGCTCTGTTTAGAATGGCAAATAATTAAATATGTGTTTTTGGATAGAAAAATAATGAGGACTACCCAAGGGTTATTTTGAGCCACCACTTGGCCAGAGCCCTCCTCATGATATTGCTTAGCCTTGGTAGGAAGATCTCCTGAAATAGATGAAATTTCAATTTATTATGCCTTTAATTCACTTCCTGCAGCTAGCTGTTTATAGATTTTTAATAAATTATGTGTAACTCGAAATTAGCTAAATTTTGGAGTGAGCTTAGCTCTTATACTCCAGTAGCTGTCATAAAGTTTATAGCTAAAATTAATGAACAGAAAGGGAGAAATAAAAATGGAAAGGAATCTAGATGGAAATCGGATTATATAAAGAGAATAACCTTTTCGGATTAAATTAGTTAGAGTAAAATGAATAACTTAAAATCCCAAAACAGCCACCCTGTTTTGTGAAGAAACAACTAGAATTCTTTTATATATGTACACAATCACCATCGAATTCAACTAAAACCTTTTTCACCACCAACACTTGCTTTTGTGAAGAGAATACAAGTATCTAAGTATGTCTAGGTGAATATGGCCTTCAAGGCCCTAGTCTTAGCATCAAAAGGGCAGCCGCCTTAAAACTTATGCATATCATGTAGAAGGCGTTCTTCCGGACGGCGACTACACCCTCGTCCCCGCAGAAGAGGAGCAAGTTCCGGAGCCCGACGCCGGTGCAGACGTGACCAACGCAGGAGCTAACTCTCAGCCCGAGCAGGAAGGCAAGCCCCGGAGCATGACCTAAATCTTACTAAATTATGCACTTGAATTCTCTATGTTTGTGCATTTACGTTTCTAGGAGTTGATTGAATACCATAGCTGCAATATTTTCCTAGTACCTATGACTTGCAATACTAGTATGAAAGGTTCGGTAGAGCATTGCTGTAGGTTCGTTACAAGTCGAGTGATTTCCTGTCACTCGCGAGACATAGGAATTGTTCGTCTTTACTTATGTTGGAATCATAAGGATTGACGGGCGGGATGATAGATGTAGATCTCCCGTCCGTGTTTGATAATTGGTTAAGGTCGGAAGGTGTGGATACTAAGTCAAGTTTTTGAACGTACCACATGCATGCCGGTATATGGGAGCCGGTAAGCCCGGTACCAGATTGAAGCAGCTAGGGCCGATAGCCATCTCTCCTTGGAAACTTTGTTTTCCCTTGCCGTACACTCGTGGATGTATGCGTGATGCTGTGAGTGAAGCAGTAAACCTTCATCCTAAGGAAGTGGACCCGGTTCCGAATTGTGGATCGATGGGAAAGGTTGGGAAATGCTTGTACCTTTTATCGCAAGCAGAGTATCCGTGTGTGTTGGGTTTCCCCTGGCCAGGTAGCACAAATTCGGTTCGAACTGTCCGCTTCTCGCGGTTAATGAGACTGCTTGACCGTCAGGCCACATCGAGTAATAAGTGGAATTTGAGATTATGAAATTGTTCTATGAATTAAATTGTATTGCTACACTTGTATGCTTAGAGAGGATGCTAATCTAGAATGGTTAAATTTATTAGAATATGGTGCTAAAACTTGAAAGCAAGGATCTACTTTTAGTTGCTTTTTGGCAAACAAACCCACCAGCCAAAAGCCTTTCATTGTCTAGATGTCGGTGATGTAGTTTTCACCCGACGGGTAAGCCTTGCTGAGTATTAGTATACTCAGCCTTGCTTGTGGCACTATTTTACAGGTATAATTCTGGATGTGGATGCTATGACTTGGCCTACCCAGGTTCCACCTGGCTGGCACATCGAATGGGTCCCGTCCTCCGGCGAGGATCGGGAGGAGTAGCTTCGTGGCAGGCTTCATCACGGAGTTACCTGTTTCGTCGTTAGATTATTTACTTCCGCTGCAATGAACTCTAATTTCAGTTATGTTGAACTTTAGATTCCGCTGCAAGACTTGTGTACTCTGATTTTAAAATTTGCACTCGGTTTGTAATAACTACTTCTCTATGTGTGTAAGTTAATTTGTGGAATGTTGTAATCTCTGGAACTCACCTTCGTGTGGGCCTGCTGCTGTTACGATCTAGTTAAGTACGTGGTTTAATCGGGTTTAATCCGACGGCGCTCCAGCTTATTCCGGATTAAGTGCCTGACTACGTGATTAGTGGTCTGAGGGTACTTAACTTGGAATAATTTCGGAGTGGTCCGCCACATGCAGCTAAGGTATTCAATCAACTCCTTGAAACGTAAATGCACAAACATAGAGAATTCAAAGTGCATAATTTGGTAAAGTTAGGTTATGCTCCGGGGCTTGCCTTCTTGCTCGAACTGGGGGTTAGCCTCCGGGTTGGTCGATCCTGCACCGGCACCTTCCTCCGGGACTTCTTCCTCGTCTGCGGGAATGAGGTGGTAGTTGCCGTCCGGGATGGCGCCTTCTACATGAGATGCATAGTTTAAGGCGGCTGCCTACAGATTCTAAGATTAAGGCCTGGAAGGCCATATTCACCTAGACATGCTTAAGCATTACTATGCTCTTCACAAAAATAAGGTGTAGGTGTGGAAATAGTTTTATTGATTTCGATGGTGATTGTGTACATATATAAAAGAATTCTATTTATTTCTTCTCAAGTTTAGGGTGCTGTTCTGAATTTTGAGAATTTCTTATTTTACTCTAACTAGTTAACCAAAAAGGTTATTCTTTTATATAATTCAATTTCCACCTAGATTCCTTCTCATTTTTGTTTCTCCATTTCTGTTCATCATTTTTAGCTATAAACTTTATGGCAGCTACTGGAGTATAAGAGCTAAGCTCACTCCAAAATTTAGCTAATTTTGAGCTACACACAATTTATTAAAAATATAACAAACAGCTGCTAGCAGAATCGAATTTAAATCCTATAAAATCGAAAATTCATCTAGTTCAGGAGATTTTCCTACCAAAGCTAGTCATAAGCATGAGGAGGGCTCTGGCCAAGTGGTGGCTCAAAATAACCCTTGGGTAGTCCTCAATAAATTCCTATCCAAAAACACATATTTATTTATTTGCTAGCCTAAACAGAGCAAAAATTAAGTTTTTCATTTTTCACAGGTGTGCTAACAAGTTTTTAGTCCTCTGGAGCAAAATGGTGATTTTTCACTGCACAGATTATTTTTAAAGATTTCTGCACTGCAAAAAGACAGAAAACACATTTTAATTTATAACTGGAGCTACAGTTCATATTTTTAGGTCCCCTTTGGACACAAGCTGTCCAAAGTCACTACACACAACATATCCAAAGCTCAACCCTAGCGGAGCTCTGGATTTGAAATGGTGCACAACTTTCATAGTTTGAATTTTAATTCAAAAAAAGTTCATCAAAAGTATAAACATGTCTAATAGAGATTATAGTTTAGACTCTCACGAATCCAGAGAGTATTTTTGTGCATTTTTCTGATTTTTGTACGATTTTTAATGGATTTTATAAGATTCGGGAAAAACAAATCTAGTTTTAAGAATCTATTCTCGCAGGGAACCTAGAACTTTCAAAACTTCACGAACAAGTCCCTGGACTTTTGCACAGAGACCCCTAGACAAACGAAGACGATGAAGAAAGGCCCTCGGCTCTCGCCGGAGTTGCGCCGGCCAAACGGCGGCGAACTAGGCTCGGGGTAGTGGGGGAAAAGGATCCTGGGCTCACCACGAGTCGTTTGGGGACGGTTTGGAGGCCGGGGGTGGTCGGAGTTGCGCCGGCGACGAGGTGGTGGCGGCGCGGCCGCCGCGGCTTCTACGCCGGTGAGCTCGGGGTCGTTCGCCGAGGTTCGAGGGGTCCTAGAGCACCAGTGGAGCTCGAGGAAGCCAATGGCGTGCTCGGTTGACCTCGGGGACGGCTCGGAGTAGGGGCTCGACGTGCGGGTGCTCCGGTGGCCGGAATTCGCGATTTGGGGGAAATCCGATTTCTCGCCGGAGAGTTGGGGATAGCTCGCAAGAAGTGGGGGATTGGAAGCTAGGGTAGAGGTCTAGCTTCGTGCGCGACGAATTTGGGAATGGTGGAGTGTGGAAGGCGAATTTCTCGGAGAAGCTCGGCTCGGTTCGCGCGGCGCGAGGAAGAGGAAGACCGAGCGAGCGCGGGGAAGTGGAAATGGCCAAGTGAGCGAGTGAGAGGAGGGGTGGGAGTGCGCGGTGGAGTGCTTGGGCACGCGAGAGTGGCACAGTGCGGCCTCGGGAGCGTGCGAGCGCGTGGGTGGCTGTCGCGGTCGCCATTGATGGCGCGGCGATCTCGAACAGAGTGCACACGCGCGGTTGGGCGTCAAAGATCATCGCGTGATGAAGTGGAGATCCTCAGCAGAGGCTTTGGCGCGACGCGAACGGACTCTACCGCCTGCAGTGCGCTCGGCGCGGCGCGAGCGCGCGTGCGGCCACGGCGGCGCGCGACCGTATGATGGCGCTCCGCGGCGCGAGGCGAGGCGAGGCGACGAAGTGATGGCTCGGGAGTGGCCGGACAAGAGCTAGGCGACAAGCGCCAGCGTCCGCCGCGGCTTGGCCAGCTCAGCGCCGCCTGCGCCGCTCGCCGGCCACGTGGCGGCCGAGCTCCGGCCAGCGCAGCGCGCGCCGGGGCACTGTAGCATGCCCGTGGAGCTCCGATTTCAAATTCGAATTTTCTCCAAAAATTCGAACTGAACTTCGAAACGGGTAAAACTAAAAGTTGGGGTTTGAGGTGTGGGACACAACTTTCGAGCTTGGACCAGGCACTTCGACCAGGCGCTACGGCGCTTCGAGCTTGAACCGCAAGCTCGAGCTTGCCGAGCCTCGAATGGTCGGAAACGCCACTCGAGGGTGAGTGCCCCCCCTCGAGCTTGGCTGCGAAGCCTCGAGCGTGCCGAAACGTTGCTCGAGGGTAAGTCCTCGAGCTTGGCTGCGAAGCCTCGAGCGTGCCGAAACGTCGCTTGAGGGTAAGTCCTCGAGCTTGGCTGCGGAGCCTCGAGGGTGACGGAACGTGCGGCCTCGAATCGTGACTGAAACTACTGGCTAGGCTCGATCGTCACGGACATAGCTCGATCGTGACGGATATACGGGCTAAGCTCGATCGTGACGGACATCCGAGCTAAGCTCGATCGTGACGGACATCCGAGCTAAGCTCGATCGTGACGGACATACTAGGTAAGCTCGATCGTGACGGACATACTGGTTCGAGGGTCATCAAGCGGAACGAACGCCGTGGCGAGATTTGTTATGAAGGGCTGTATCTGTGATGACAGCAACTCTTATTGTCGGAGATTTTTAAGTTCAGTACCAAAATCTTGAGATTTCTGTTGGGTGTCACCAGACCTTTGTTTTTGAATTTCAGTCTGAATTTTTGGTCAATTTCTGAATTCTAACCCCATTGTTTTGCCTTATCTTCCTTTTTATTAATTATTTTATTTAGCCTCTCCCTCCTTTCTTAGACCCTTCAATAGTGTCACTAAACATCAGAGGTATGCTGCTCAAAGAGAGTTTTCAATTTAAAGCCCTACCTCCTTTTATTTTGAGAGTAAAAATCTTATTTTAACTTAAAGTCAAAACATGGACACATACATGGAGGTTAAAAGCTTATTTATTTTATATGCTCAACCTTTAATTATGTCGTTAACAACTTGACATATATTAAATATTAATTAATTTACATCCTTTGTATTTTATGAAAGCTCATGTTGTGAACAAAATCTCATTTTATTACTAAAACCTCAAGATTGTCACATGTAGGCCATGATGAGAACTGCAAGCTTCATTAGTCCAAGTGCTTAACCCTAACATTCAATCATTAACAATTATTTTACTAAAGAACATTAGGAGCACTCTAAATATCATTTTATTTATAGCCCAAAGTGTGCTCCCTTAAAAAGGGTGTGTGGCCGTGTGTTTTTCATCTCATGGTTAAGTCGGCCTTTTAAACTTGATTTCCTATGTTTGGTGGATTAAGCATCTGAGTTATACATAACTCACCAAGGTTGCAAATGACATTTTTAGATACACAACTTTCATTTGAGAAAGTGGTTTGGTTTTATAATTAGAACATACTTTCCCAAACCTTTCATATTGATCAGACGTTTGTGATGTGCACAACTCTTATTTAAAATTTTAAATTAGAACCTTGCCTTCTGAAGGTCATTAATATCGTTAGTTGGAATTATTTCATGTGTTGACTTCACATGAGCCATTCGTCCTTTAAGACCTTTAGGGGCATAGAAGCATTACTTAATTTGCCGTTCAATCCTGATTTCTTTTTAGGAAATTTTTATGCGTCGTCTCGAGAGTATGCATTTAGAGTTTTGTCGTGCAACTTGTAAGAGAAGATGTTTAGATTTGTACTAGAAAAGTTTTTGTTGGGTTCAATTTCAAGAACCAAAGCACGAGTACAAACTTAACAATCCTCATGTATAATTCTCATTCCTACTAGTGATTTAGTTTCAGGGTTTATAGTTCCTTAGTTTGGTTAATCACTCTTACTTATACGCTTAAAACACCAGGGGTGTTACAACCGACCTCGCCGGAGTTGAAGCCGCGGCGGCCACACCGCCACTGCTCCCGTCACCGGCCACCTCCGATCCTCCTCCGACCTCCCAACCGCCACCATTCGACTCGTGGTGAGCTGCTCGTCCTTTTCCCCCACTTCTCCGACCTCCTCCCACCGTCGTTTGGCCGGCGCAACGTCGCCGACGAGCTAAGGGCACAACTTCATCTTCTTCCTTTTCGCAGGGTTCCCAGCGAAAGAACCCAGGGGCCTGTTTGTGAGGTTTCAAAAGTTCCGAGGGTCGCGGAGTAAAAGGATTCTTAAGGTTTAGTTCTTTTTCCCGAAATCTTATAAAATCCACTAAACATCGTAGAAAAATCAGAAAAATGCTCAAAAATACTCCCTGGACTCGTGAGATGAATAGTTTTTGAATTAAAATTCAAACTCAGTTTTTAGAACCTTGTGCACCATTTCACATCCTGAGCTCTTCTGGAGCTGAACTTTGGATATGTTGCTTGTGATGCCCTTGTACGCTTTGTGTCCAAAGAAGACCAAAAAATATGGACTGTAGCTTCAGGTATGAATTATTTCGTGATTGCTGTTCTAGTGTAGTTCTCCAATTATCAAAAATAATCCCTGCATTCAAAAATCACCATCTTTCACCAGAGGTCTAGGAACTTGTTTGCACATGTGGCAAAAATGCTAAACTTAATTTTTGACCCTGTTTAGACTAGAAAATAAATAGATGATGGTTTTTGGATAGAAAATTATTGAGGGCTGACCAAGAGTTATTTTTAGCCACCACTTGGTCAGAACCTTTCTTCCACTCATGAGTAGCTCTGGTAAAGAAATCTCCTGTTTTGGAAGTAGTTTTAATTTTATATGAATTAATCTTTTCTTCTAGGACAGCAACTTGTTCCATTTTTAATAAATTATGTGTAGCTCAGTTTTAGCTAAATTTTGGAGTGAGCCTAACTCTTATACTCCAGTAGCTGTCATAAAGTTTGTGGATAAAAAGGATGCGCAGAAACAGAGAAAAATAAATGAGAAGAAGCTAGAGCAAAATTGAGTTTTATAAAAAGAAATAGAACACTTTGGATAATTAATTAAATATGGAGCAAGTGAAATCTAAATTCCAGAACTGCACACTTGCTTAAAAATAATAATTCGAAATGTTGTATATTTGTACTCAATCACCATCATAAAGACATAAAAATTTCCACACACCTCTAATTTTGTGAAGGAGAAAATAGTTCACTAGTATGTCTTGGTGAATATGGCCTTCAAGACCTTGTTCTTAGATCACATAGGCAGCCGCATTAAAGTTGTGCATCTCATGTAGAAGGCGCTCTCGCTGACGGTACCTACAACCTCGTCCCCACCAACGAAGAAAAAGCTCCCGAAGGTGGTGCCGACGTCATCGTGATTGACCTGGAGCCTGACAGTCAGCTAGCTCAAGAAGGCCAGCCCCGGAGCATAACCTAGCTTTAAATTGTGCAACTATGAATTATTTATGCTTGTGCATCTACAATTCAAGGAGTTGTTTTGAACACCCTAGTTGCATGATTCTAGTACCTATGTCTTGAAATACTAGTATGATAGGGTCGGTGGAGCAATGCCTTTAGGACCGTTACAAGTCGAGTGATTTCCTGTCACTCGCGAGATATAGGAGTTGCTTGTCTTTACTTATGTTGGAATCATAAGGATGGACGGGAGGGATGGTATATGTAGATCTCCCGTCCGTGTATGATAATTGGATTAAGGTCGAAACGTGTTGTCCTGTGTGTCAAGTTTTTGAACGTACCACACACATGCCGACTTATGGGAATCGGTAAGCCCGGTACCAGATTGAAGCAGCTAGGACCGATAGCCATCTCTCCTTGGAAACATTTTGTTTCCCTTGCTGTACACATGTGGATATATGCGTGATGCCGTGAGGGAAGCGGTAAACCTTTATCCTAAGGGAATGGACCCGGCGCCGAATTGTGGATTGATGGGAAAGGTTGGAAAGTGCTTGTACCTTTTATAGCAAGCATTACCCTTGTGTGTTGGATTTCCCCTGGTCAGGTAGCAAAATTTGGTTCGAATTGTCCGCTTCTCGCGGTTAATGAGACTGCTTGACCGCTGTGCTGCATTGAGTAATAAGTGGAACTTGAGGATGATAAACTTGTTGTATGTACTAAATTGTATTGCGCCACTTGTATGCTTAGAGAGGATGCTAATCTAAAATGGTTAACTCTACTAGAATTTGATGCTAAAATCATACAAATAAGGATCCACTCTTAGTTGCCTTTTGGCAAACAAACCCCACTAGCCAAAAGCCTCTCATGTCTAGATGTCGGTGATGTAGTTTTCACCCGGCGGGTAAGCCTTGCTGAGTATTAGTATACTCAGCCTTGCTTGTGGCTATTATTTCATCTACTGTTATGGATGTGGCAGTCGATTCCATCACTTGGCCTACCCAGGTTCCTCCTAGCTGGCATGTTGAATGGGTTCCGTCCTCTGCCGAGGAGCGGGAGGAGTAGCACCATAACCTGCTTCATCGTGGTGTTGCTATGTATCGTCGTTAGATTTATTTCCGCTGCAATGAACTCTCGTACTATGATTTGAAATTCGAACTTGGTTTGTAATAACTTGATGTTACTATTTATGTATGTTGAATTTGTGGAATATTGTAATTTCTGGGTCTCACCTTCGTGTGAGCGCGCGTGTTGTTTCGATCATAAAAGTACGTGGTTAATCGGGTATAATCCGACGGCGCTCCAGCTTATCCCGGATTAAGTGTCTGACTGCTTGATTAGTGGCCCATGGGTACTTAACTTGGAATAATTTTGGAGTGGTCCGCCACAGCTGGCATCAGAGCCGAAACTTGCGCACCAGAGAGAGCAACAGACCCTAAATAATATTTTTGAATAAAACTTGCCAACTCTTGCTTCCGCCGCGCACTTGCGATGGAAGGTTATCCATAGGACCGCTAAGGATGATATATAGAGCCTGAAGCCTATGTGGGTTAAGGGATCACGATATGATAGGTGGCTAATTATATATTATACTGACTCCCAGCACATTTCATTCTGTCATTTACTTTACGCATGGTGGGCGCAAGGTACGGCGATTGCTATAACGTACCACTGCACTATATGAAAATATAGTGGCGACACATAGTCAATACGCTGTGATGGCGTATGAAACTAGAATATCATGGTGGGCGCAAGGTACGCCGATTGCTGTAGCGTACCACGGCATCATATGCAAATATGATGGTGGCACAAAGTCAATACGCTATTTCATGAGCGTATGAAATTGTCAATATGTTGCCTTGGTGACATATGAAGTATTGTCCGTTCAATGTTGAATGTTCGGGTGCCACCTCTATAGTGGGTGGTAATGTATGGAAACACTTTTGTAAGTGCTGGCACGAAAGGTTGATTATATATGTTCTGGAATGGAATTTTCTGCATGTACACTAACCACGATTCCGTAAGATGAACGGTTAGAAAACTTCGGCTAGTGAATATAGGGAGAGATGGATATTGCCTAGCCACCGGCACTAACTTCGTAGGCCAAAAGTTTATTGGCACATGTGTTGGTGAGAGCGAATAGGCCGCTCATGCATTGCAATTCACTGAAATTTTATTGAACCTTAATGCACGACCATTGAACTACCCGTCATCAAATTTGAATAACAACCGGGAATTGTGTCGAAACCCTGCCGAAAACAGTCTGTTCGCATCGTTATTTCGAACCTGAAAACCTTGACAAACGAAAAAGTGTATAACATGAAAGTTGTCATAAATGTTATCTAGTTTTTGCTGTAGAAATTTCAACAAATTTGCTTCAGTAGAATGAGAGCTATGCTTAAAATGGTAACCCCCTGTCTGCTGGAGATTTCTGGGAACAGTGAGTTAAAAAACTGAATTTTTACATCTTCTTAACGACGGTTTCTGCTCAAACGTTCAACATGAAACTTGTTGGAAATTACTTAAACAATGTTCTGGCCAAATTTGGGTATTTTTGGGTTTATAGATGTTGAGTTTTATAATTTTTACTACACTATCCAGAAACTGTTTTATTTTCTTGGCGCTAACCGGTTCTCACACTTGACCTTTTTGTTCAGATGGACGGCCACACTGACCTTGCTAGCTACCCCAATGACGTCTCCTTCTCGGACTGTCTTGGATGGGAAGGTTTTCCTAGCATCCTTTGGTCCGTTTTGCAGGCGCTTGATTATCCAACCCCGCCACAATATGAGAGAACCATCCTCCGTGACCGAGGCGTGACTCGTTCCCGAGTGCGTTTGGTGGTGCATCGCCACCCACCGTGTCCCAGCTCTCCTACATGGAGTGTGGAGGTCCATGGGCATCACATGGAGACCACTTGTGAGCTAACTGCCCTCAATGGGATCAGTTCCTTCTGCGCCCAGAACCAGGACCTTGTGGAGCATCAGCTTCTTGGGCTATTTCCACCGGCCCAGCCGGACGATGCTCATTGGATGAGGCGCTATCTCAGCTCACCTTTGAGGGTGGCGGAGAACCCCGTCGCTGCAGCTGTACTCTTGATGAGATGGATCTGGGCTTATCACCGGCTGCAGGCACTTTTGGGGTGGTCACAGAGAGAGGCACTTAACCTTGCCATTGATACGTCTGTTTGTGCCCACGACCTTGGGGTAGAGAGGACCTCTTTGTCCATAGAGGTGAGCACCTGGGACGCCATGATTGCAGATTTGGAGAGGCAATTGACCGACCTCCACATAGCGCACAACAATGTCCACAATGAGCTAACCCAAACAAGGGATGAGCTTGAGAACGTGCAGGGTGTCTTGGAGCATGCCAATGCCATGCTAGCCGCCCATGACGCTCAGCACCTTCTTGAGGAAGGTGGAGAGCACGGGGAAGGAGAGGCTCCTGATTCCGACATGGACACAGAGGATGACATGCCACCCCTTCCAGCTCCACCGTCTCCAATGGGCAGCGAGGCTACAACTAACAACCTAGATGACTTCTAGGAGCTGCAGTAGCAAGATTACTCCTCCGCATAGCCTAAATTTTGGCTTCATGATGTATTAGGCTAGATGGAGTTGAGTTCCCCCTTTTATCTTTTGGAACAATGTAATTCATTAGTATGGGATGTGTGTGCCCCAAAACCTGATGAAGGTTGTAATGGTTGTGCTGAAAACATTCTGCAGCTATCTTTGTTTTAATTATTAATGTGTTTTCCATTCACTTCTGAGCTTGCAGTTTTGGAAGTAGTTTCGATTTTATATGAATTAATCTTGTTTTCTGGGACAACAACTTGTTCCATTTTTAATAAATTCTGCGTAGCTCAGTTTTAGCTAAATTTTAGAGTGAGCCTAACTCTTATACTCCAGTAGCTGTCATAAAGTTTGTGGATAAAAAGGATGCACAGAAACAGAGAAAAAAATGAGAAGAAGCTAGAGTAAAATTGAGTTTTATAAAAAGAAATAGAACAATTTGGATATTTAATTAAATATGGAGCATGTGAAATCTAAATTCTAGAACTGCACAATTGCTTAAAAATACTAATTCAAAATGTTATATATGTGTACACGATCACCATCATAAAGACATAAAAATTTCCACACACCTCCTCTAATTTTGTGAAGGAGAAAATAGTTCACTAGTATGTCTAGGTGAATATGGCCTTCAAGACCTTGTTCTTAGATCACATAGGCAGCCGCATTAAAGTTGTGCATCTCATGTAGAAGGCGCTCTCGCGGACGGTACCCACAACCTCGTCCCCGTCAATGAAGAGGAAGTCCCCGAGGGTGGTGCCAACGTCGTCGTGATCGACCCGGAGCCTGATAGTCAGCTAGCTCAAGAAGGCAAGCCCTGGAGCATGACCTACCTTTTAATTCGTGCAACTATGTATTTTCAATGCTTGTGCATTTACGTTCTAGGTGTTGTATGAATACCCTAGTTGCATGATTCTAGTACCTATGACTTGAAATACTAGTATGATAGGATCGGTAGAGCAATGCCTTTAGGACCGTTACAAGTCAAGTGATTTCCTGTCACTCGCGAGATATAGGAGTTGCTTTTCTTTACTTATGTTGGAATCATAAGGATGGACGGGCAGGATGGAATGTGTAGATCTCCCGTCCGTGTATGATAATTGGATTAAGGTCGAAACGTGTGGTTCTGTGTGTCAAGTTCTTGAACGTACCACACGCATGCCGACCTATGGGAATCGGTAAGCCCGGTACCAGATTGAAGCAGCTAGGACCGATAGCCATCTCTCCTTGGAAACATTTTGTTTCCCTTGCTGTACACATGTGGATATATGCGTGATGCCGTGAGTGAAGCGGTAAACCTTTATCATAAGGGAATGGACCCGGCGCCGAATTGTGGATTGATGGGAAAGGTTGGAAAGTGCTTGTACCTTTAATAGCAAGCATTACCCGTGTGTGTTGGATTTCCCCTGGTCAGGTAGCAAAATTCGGTTCGAATTGTCCGCTTCTCGCGGTTAATGAGACTGCTGGACCGTTGTGCTGCATTGAGTAATAAGTGGAACTTGAGGATGATGAACTTGTTGTATGTACTAAATTGCATTGCGCCACTTGTATGCTTAGAGAGGATGCTAATCTAGAATGGTTAACTCTACTAGAATTTGATGCTAAAATCATGGAAATAAGGATCCACTCTTAGTTGCTTTTTGGCAAACAAACCCACTAGCCAAAAGCCTCTCATGTCTAGATGTCGGTGATGTAGTTTTCACCCGGCGGGTAAGCCTTGCTGAGTATTAGTATACTCAGCCTTGCTTGTGGCTATTATTTCAGGTACTGTTATGGATGTGGCAATCGATTCCATCACTTGGCCAACCCAGGTTCCTCCTGGCTGGCATGTTGAGTGGGTTTCGTCCTCTGCCGAGAAATGGGAGGAGTAGCACCATGACCGGCTTCATCGTGGTGTTGTTATGTATCGTCGTTAGATTTATTTCCGCTGCAATGAACTTTCGTACTCTGATTTGAAATTCGAACTTGGTTTGTGATAACTTGATGTTACTATTTATGTATGTTGAATTTGTGAAATGTTGTAATTTTTGGGACTCACCTTCGTGTGAGCGCGCGTGTTGTTTCGATCATGAAAGTACGTGGTTAATCGGGTATAATCCGACGGCGCTCCAGCTTATTCCGGATTAAGTGCATGACTGCTTGATTAGTGGCGCATGGGTACTTAACTTGGAATAATTTCGGAGTGGTCCACCACACGTGACCGACGTGGGGATCTCCTCTTGGCCATTCCACTCACTTGCAACACGCATTTGAGCTCTCCACTCCCTCTCTCTCACCCACATAGCTTGGGATTGCATTTTTGGTGAGATAGAGAGGCATCTAGTGCTAGCATTCAAGGTTTGAGCTTTGGGGCACTAGGAGTTCCTCAAGCAAGGTTGTTGATTTGTTACTCTTGGAGGTTGCTGCCTTCTAGACGGCTTGGAGATTGGTTTTCATTGAGCTCTTCAAGAAGATTGTGAAGAAGCCTTTGATTCATTCTTGTGAAAAAGTTCATGAGCTTTGTCTCATCGGAGTGGTGAAAAGCATCTCTAGTGGAATGAGGTTTGGAGCGGTTCATACACCAAGTGGATTCTTGGTAGAGGAGCAATTGGAACCTTTGAATCCACCTCAACGTGGATTAGGGGGGACCGGCAAGTCACCCACACCACGGAAAAATTGCTTGTGTCTTCGGTTATTTGTTTCACTCAATTTCATACAAGCAATTTACTTTGAGCAATTTATCTCACAGTTATTGAATTATATCTTGTCATCGTAGGTTGCAAACCTTTGACATAGAATAGTTTCACTAGCGATAGAATTTAATTTGTGTTGCTAATTAAATTTATCTAGTGTTGTGTTTTTAGTTTGAAACCTCCTATTGACCCCCCTCTAGTCGATAATCCTCGATCCTACACCTTCACGAGCGAAGCATCGTAGTCTTCGGGTAGAGGTCGCATGGATGACCTAATGCCAAGTAAAGCCTTGGCTTGATGTTTGATGGCATCGAACCATCGACTTAACTCAGTTTGAGACATGCTCGATAAAATACGTTCAGATGAATGAAGAGGCCAAGAGTCTGAAGGCCAAGAGCCAAACAAAGAACTGCTTCGCTAACTTGCAATTGCAATAATGTATCACTTTTCTTGATTTGATATGATAGTGTAACCGCTTTATTGTCTGGCAAATTGCCAAAAATACTTCTACTATGGATCAAATGTGTCATGGACAAATGTGTTGAAATGTATGAGCTTCGAGCTCTTGTATGTTGAAAGAACATGTCATTTGATAGAATAAAAATACATGTAATGCACCTATGAAGAGCATGGGTTTGTACTCTTGTAACCTTGTGTAACAGCACGGGCTCAAGGGGATCGCCAATTACTCCATTATTTTTGGTGGCGGCAACAACAACAACTGCACCCTCAGCCTTGACACAAGGGCCTGACCAGCAATTGCTTTGACGTCTATATTGCCACCTTTGAATCAAGGGAGTCAGCACCAACAATACCACCTACGGTGAATCTAGGTGGCCTTCGTCCTCAGCAGCAATGTTCGCCTCAAATGGGCTCGACGACAACAACTTAATCCTCATCCTCGACGAAAACCTTCGACCCCAGGACATAGGCGATGTCTGCATCGCCTTAGTCCCAAAAAACAGTGTTTGGCTCGAGGGGCTTGCCATTGGCTTCGGCATCAACTACCATGTTGCCTCATCTTGTCTTGAGGAGCTAATGTCCGGTGACTTGTAATTTTTGTAGGTTATCGCTTTTTTGGGCTGACAAGGGGGTGAAGACTTGTACTATTTCTATCTTCACTTCGATTACATGGGATTTTTTGCACTCTTTCATGGGAGCGATGAGCCTTCGTCACGAACCCCGGCTAAGAGGGGCTAGGGGCCAGATAGCCTCGGGAGGCATGACTTTGCCCGGTGCTCGTGACTTAAGGCCCATGCACCACGCCTTCACGTTCATCTACGGACTCGAGGCGCTCGGTGATGATGACTATGCCCCTCACCTTCGAACTTGAGGAACTCAGCAATGACGACTTCGCCTTCGCCCTCACCTACGAACTCGAGGGACTCGGCGACGACTACTACTTCCACTTCACCTTCGCCTTCGGACTCGAGGGGCTCGGCGACGACTACTTTGCCTTCGCCTTCGGACTCGAGGGTGGAGACCACTACTTTGCCTTCGCCTTTGGACTCGAGGGGCTCGGCGACGACTAGTTCGCCTTCGCCTTTGGACTCGAGGGGCTCAGCGATGACTACTTCACCTGCGCCTTTGGACTCGAGGGTTCTATTTTTTACAAAGGAGGGAAATATGTAAATTTGGCTAAGGTTTTATGTGACATCCCTGATGTTCAGAACCTTAAAAATACACTAAAAACAGGGTTAAAGGACAGCAATGGTCTTAACACACTTAAGTTGACTTTTAAATTCGAGTTTGAATTTCAATAAGGCTAAATTGACACCCAACTGAGATCTCAAAAATTTCTTACTAAACTTGAAAATCTCCAAAAATAAACGTTGTTTGTCATCACAAATAAAGCCTAGTTACTGTTGGGAACTTTTCCAAATTGTGCAGTTAAGCCCCTCAAAAACCCTAAAAACCTGAATAACACCTTTTAAAAATGGCTTGTTTGAGCTTGAAAAATTCGAAATTTCAGGTTCACCCCAAAAAGAAAGTTGTGTCCCACATTTCAAACTTCAACTTTTGTGTTTGCACTTTTTGAAGTTTAGTTCAAATTTCCAGAGTTGTGCACAGTTGAACCAGGGAGCTCCACGGGCGTCCCGACAGATAGCTCGGCCAGCTCTACCCGAGGCCGGCAGCGGCCGCCACGGGCCGGCAAGCGGCGGCGACCCCGGCCGACCGGCCAATCCCTCGGCAGCCGTGTCCCAACCTCTCGCACATGCGTCTGACCCCCTGAGCTGTCCCGTCGCGCACCGCACAAGCCACCTCACCGCGGCGAGCGGGCACGCCATCATGGCGAGCTAAGCTCCACCATTGGCCACGGTCGCGCACGTCGAGCAGAGCACCCCCACGGCCCAGATTCGTGCCCGCTACACGCCAACAAGCTCTGCGGCATATCTCCCCTCGCCCACGCCATGATCCTTCGCGCCCAACCACACGCCAGCGCCCTGCCCGAGCTCACAGGCCAACAATGGCATGGCCCCGTCGCCCAACCACCCCGCGCACGTTCCCAAGGCTGCTTGGCCCTCTCTAGCTTGCCCCAACACTCCACCAAGCAACCTCACACCCTTTCCTAGCCGGCGACGCAGCCATTCCCTCTCCTCTGCGCTCCCGTACTCCTTCATCCACCTCCGTCCGCGAAGAGCAGAGCTCGAGCTCTCGCAGCCGCAAACCAAAATCCACCACGATTCCCTCGATGATTTCCCAATCCACCACACTCGAAGCTTGCCCATCCACCTCGCTAGCTCCTTGAGCCATCCCCAACCAAAGCCGAGCACCGCTCGACGGGAATCGACGATTTCCCCCGCCGCTCGGCCATTCCCGCCACGAGCCCCACCTCCACGTCGAGCTCTACTCTCTGGTCATCCCCATCGCCGCCAAGCACCTCGACGAGCTCCGCCTCCTCCCGGTGAAGCTCTCAAGCCAAGCCGCGCACCGCCTCGACCCTCGCAACCGGCTACCGATGTCGCCGGAACAAGCGCTCCGCCGCTCACCGTCGACGAGCCGCGCCGCTTCACCTACGTCCACGAGACCAACCCCAACCGACTCGCGGTGAGCCCGTCGTCATTTCCCCCACTTCCCCCGCACTGGTTCGCCGTCTCCTCGCTGGATTCCGGTCGCCGGCGAGCCAAGGACCTAGATGCGTTCCCCTTTTTAGTTCTACGGTCCTCCGTGTAAGTTTCTGGGACTTGTTTGCAAGGTTTCAAAAGGTCTAGGGTCCCCGGCGTAAAAATATTGTTTACACCTAGATCTATTTTCTGAGATATTGTAAAATCCACTAAAAGTCATAGAAAAATCGAAAAAATGCACAAAAATACTCCTTGGACTCGCGAGATTGTATACTCCAATCTCATGTTGGCATGTATACACTTTTGATGAACGGTTTTTGAATTAAAATTCAAACTCAGTTTTTAGAGTTTTGTGCACCATTTCAAATCCCGAGCTCTTTCATAGCTAAACTTTGGATATGTTTCTTGTGTGGTCTGTAGAAGCTTTGTGTCCAAAGTAGACCTAAAAATATGGACTGGAACGTCAGTTATCAATTATTTTGTGATTTCTGTTCTAGCTCAGTTCTGCATTTATTAGAAATATTTCATGCAGTCAAAAATCACCAACTCTCACCAGAGGTCTAGAAACTTGTTGGCACATGTCATAAGAATGCTAAACTTAATTTTAGACCCTGTTTAGGCTAGAAAATAAATAGGTGTTGGTTTGCGGGTAGGAAATTATTGAGGGTTGTCCACGTGTTATCTTTAGCCACCACTTGGTTAGATCCTTCCTTTTACTCATGTCTAGCTCTGGTAGAGAAATCTTGTGTCTTGGAAGTAGTTTTTCTTTTATATGAATTAATCTTGTTTCTTTGAGCAGCAACTTGCACTATTTTTAATAATTTCTGTGTAGCTCGGTTTTAGCTAAATTTTGGAGTGAGCCTAGCTCTTATACTCTAGTAGCTGTCATAAAGTTTGTGGATAAAAAGGATGAATAGAAACAGAGAAACAAAAATAAGAAGGAACTATAGTGATTTGAGTTTTATAAAAAGAAATAGATCACTTTTTATAATTGAAGTAAATAGGGTGCATGTGAAGTTGAAATTCCAGAACTACACACTTGCAAGAAATAATGGTTTGAATTGTTTTATATGTGTACACAATCACCATCATAAAGGCATAAAACTTACAACACATACCTTCTCTAATTTGTGAAGAAAAGAATAGCTCACTAGTATGTCTAGGTGAATATGGCCTTCGGAGGCCTTGCCTTTATATCACATTGGGCAGCCACATTGAAGTTGTGCATCTCCTGTAGAAGGAGCTCTCGCTGACGGCACATACAATCTCGTCCCCGCCAACGAAGAAGAAGCTCCCAAAGGTGGTGCCGACGTCATCGTGATTGACCACAATCCCGGAGCCTGACACCGGCTTAGCTCAAGAAGGCCAGCCCCGGAGCATAACCTAGCTTTAAATTGTGCAACTATGAATTATTTATGCTTGTGCATCTACATTTCAAGGAGTTGTTTTGAACACCCTAGTTGCATGATTCTAGTACCTATGTCTTGAAATACTATTATGATAGGGTCGGTAGAGCAATGCCTTTAGGACCGTTACAAGTCGAGTGATTTCCTGTCACTCGCGAGATATAGGAGTTGCGTGTCTTTACTTATGTTGGAATCATAAGGATGGACGGGCGGGATGGTATGTGTAGATCTCCCGTCCGTGTATGATAATTGGATTAAGGTTGAAACGTGTGGTTTTTTGTGTCAAGTTTTTGAACGTCCCACATGCATGCCAATACCATATTGAAGCAGCTAGGACCGATAGCCATCTCTCCTTGGAAATGTTTTGTTTCCCTTGCCGTACATATGTGGATATATGCGTGATGCCGTGAGTGAAGCGGTAAATCTTTATCCTATGGGAGTGGACCCGTCGCCGAATTGTGGATTGATGGGAAAGGTTGGGAAGTGCTTGTGCCTTTTATAGCAAGCATTATCCGTGCGTGTTGGTTTCCCTGGCCAGGTACCAAAATTCGGTTCGAACTGTCCGCTTCTCACGGTTAATGAGACTACTTGACCGCTGTGCTGCATTGAGTAACAAGTGGAACTATGAGGATTAAGAACTTGTTGTATGTACTAAATTATATTGCACCACTTGTATGCTTAGAGAGGATGCTAATCTATAATGGTTAACTCTATTAGAATTTGATGCTAAAATCATGAAAGTAAGGATCTACTCTTAGTAGCTTTCTGGCAAACAAACCCACCAGCCAAAAGCCTCTCATGTCTAGAAGTCGGTTATGTAGCTTTCACCAGACGGGTAAGCCTTGCTGAGTATTAGTATACTCAGCCTTGCTTGTGGCTATTTATTTCAGGTACTGCTTTGTATGAGTCGGTGAATTCCGTCTCTTGGCCAGCTCAGGTTCCCCCTGGCTGGCACGTCGAGTGGGTTTTGTCCTCCTCCGAGGATCAGGAGGAGTAGCACCATGGACGGCTTCATTATGGTGTTGCTATGTATGTTTGTTAGTTTAATTCCGCTGCACTAAACTCTCGTACTTTATTTGAAATTCAGACTTGGTTTGTAGTAACATTGATGAGACTATTTATGTAAGTTGAACTTGTGGAATGTTGTATTTTCTGGGGCTCACCTTCGTGTGGGCACGCGTGTTGTGTCGATCGTGAAAGTATGTGGTTAATCGGGTATAATCCGATGGCGCTCCAGCTTATTCCGGATTAAGTGCCTGACTACTTGATTAGTGGTCTGTGGGTACTTAATTTGGAATAATTTCAGAGTGGTCCGCCACAGCTGGCATCGGAGCCGAAACATGCGCACCAGAGACAGCAACAGCCCCTAAATAAACAGTTTTTGAATAAAACTTGCCAACTCTTGCTTCCGCCGCGCACATGCGATGGAATGCTATCCATAGGACCGCTAAGGATGAAGAATAGAGCGTGAAACCTATGTGGGTTAAGGGATCACGATATGATAGGTGTCTAATTATATATTATACTGACTCCCAGCACATTTCATTCTGTCAATTACTTTTCGCAATGGTGGGCGCAAGGTTCGGCGATTGCTGTAACGTACCACGGCACTATATGAAGATATAGTGGCGGCACATAGTCAATACGCTATTGGATGGCATATAAAACTAGAATAGCATGGTGGGCGCAAGGTACGGCGATTGTTGTAGCGTACCACGACATCATTTGCAAATATGATGGCGGCACAAAGTCAATACGCTAGTTCATGAGCGTATGAAATTGTCAATATGTTGCCTTAGTGACATATGAAGCATTGCCCGTTCAATGTCGAACGTTCGGGTGCCACCACTATAGTGGGTGGTAATGAATGGGGACGCTTCCATCAGTGCTGGCACGGGAGGTTCATTATAATTGTTCTGGAATAGAATTTTCTGCAGGTACGCTAACCACGATTCCGTAAGTTGAATGGTTAGAAAAGTTCGGCTAGTTAATATAGGGAGAGACGAATATTGCCTAGCCACCGGCACTGACTTCGTAGGCCAAAAGTTATTGGCACGTGTGTTGGTGAGAACGAATAGGCCGCTCATGCATTTATAATTCACTGAAACTCTATTAAACCATAATGTATGATCATTGAACTACCCGTTACCAAAGTTTGAATAACAACCGGAAATTGTGCTAAAACACTGCTGAAAACAGTTCTGCTTGCATTGTCGTTTCGAGCCTGAAAACCCAGTCAAACAAAACAGTGTTCAATATGAAAGTTGTCATAAATGTTATCTAGTTTGTTGTGTTGAAATTTCAACGATTTTGGTTCAGTAAATTAAGAGTTATGCTTAAAATGGTAACCCCCTGTCTGCTGGAATTTTCTGGGAACAGTGGGTTGGAAATTGAATTTTTACACCTTCTTAACGATTGTTTCTGCTCAAAACTTCAACATGAAACGTGTTTGAAATTACTTAAACAAAGTTGTGGCCAAGTTTGGGAATTTTTGGGTTTGTAGATTTTGAGTTTTACCATTTTTACTACACTGTCGAGAATCTGTTTTTATTTTCTTTGGCGCTAATTGGTTCTCACACTTGACCTTTTTGTTCAGATGGACAGCCACGCTGACCTTGCTAGCTACCCCAATGATATCTCTTTCTCGGACTGCCTAGTTTGGGAGGGTTTCCCCAGCATCTTTTGGTCCGTGATGCAGACACTTGACTACCCCAACCCGCCCCAATATGAGAGAACCATCCTCCGTGACTGTGGTGTGACACGATGAAGAGTGTGTTTAGTGGTGCACCGCCACCCACCATGTCCAAGCTCTCCAACATGGAGTGTGGAAGTTCATGGGCATCATATGGAGACAACTTGTGAGATGGCTGCTCTCAATGGGATCAGCTCCTTTTGTGCCCAGAACCAGGGGCTTTTGGAGGACCAGCTCCTTGGAATTTTTCCACCTGTCCAGCCTGACGACGCTCACTGGATGAGACGCTATCTCAGCTCACCTCCGATTGTGGCAGAGAACCCCGTTGCAGCAGCCGCACTCTTGATGAGGTGGATCAGGGTGTATAACAGGCTGTAGGCACTTCTGGGACGGTCTCAAAATGCAGCACTTAACCTTGCTATTGACATGTCTGTTCGTGCTCGTGACCTTGGGATAGAGAGAATCTCTTTGTCCATAGAAGTGAGTACCAGGGATGTCATGATTGTAGACTTGGAGAGGCAGTTGACCGACCTCCACTTAGAGCACAATAATGCCAACAATGAGCTAACTCATGTGAGAGGTGAGAGATGAGCTAGAGAACGTGCAGACTGACTTGGAGCATGCAAATGCTATGCTAGCTGCCAATGATGCTCAGCACCTTCTCAATGAGGGTGGAGAAAATGAAGGAGAAGCCCCTGATTCAGACATGGACACAGAGGATGACATGCCACCTCTTCCAGCTCCACCGTCTCCCATGGGCAGCCAGGCTACAGCTAACAACCTAGACGACTTCTAGGAGCTTCGGTAGCAAGTTACTCCTCTGTGTAGCCTAAATTTTGGTTTCATGATGTAATAGGCTAGTTGGAGTTGAGTTTCCCTTTAAGTTTTTGAACAATGTAATCCATTTGTCATGGGATTTGGGATCCCAAAAACTTGAGAAAAGATGTAATGGTTGTGCTGAAAACTTTCTGCAGCTACTCTTGTATTAGTTATTAACGTGTTTTCCATTCACTTCTTGGCTATTACTTGAACTATAAAGTTGTCTGAAATTTGTCAAACAAAACGCTCACCAAAATTCAACATCATTGGTTAAGTGAAATAAAAATGGCGACCAAAACACTACAGCTTGGCCTCCTGAAAAACAGCGAAAACAGAGAACTGAAACTTGAATTTTTAGGCCTAGTTCTAGCTCAATTTTGGTTCTGAGCCAAACACGAAAGTTGTAGAGTATGAAATTTTCAAGCTACTAACCGAATTGGAGCATCTAACTTGACTTCTGTTGGGAGATATGATTTTTCTTCCAAAACTGCTTGCTGATATGTTATCCTTACGCAGTAAACTTCATTACATTGCCACGTTCTATCTTGTCATCATTTATGCAAGTTTATGAATTGTGTCTAATACAAGTACCTACTGCAGATGGCTATCACTCGCAGCGGTCATGATGCTAGCGGATCCAACGCTAACCAGCAGGGGCCGGAAGGGCAACAGCCACCACCACCTCCGCCACCACAACAACCCCCGACGTGGCAGTAGCTGTATGCCACCCAAACAGAGATCCTCCGTAATCTGCAGCAGCAGCAACATATGATGCAACAGCAACATATGATGCAGCAGCAATAGGGTGGTCATCGTACTCCTCCACCTCAAGTGGCCCGGTATGAGGACTTCTTGGCTACTCACCCTCAGGTGTTCTCAAGAGCCGAGGAGCCCGTGGAAGCTGATGCATGGATTCGGGCCATCGAATCCAAGTTCTCCATCCTGGCTACACCTTGTACTCCAAACCGCAAGGTGGTCTTTGCGGCGCAGCAACTCCGTGGCACAGCTCTCCTGTGGTGGGAGAACTATCTGGCTCTTCAGGAGGAGAACCATCTCATTGAATGGGAGGAATTCAAGACTGCTTTCAAAGCCCACCATATTCCTGCTGGGCTTATTGAGAGGAAGCTGAACGAGTTCCTGGCTCTGACTCAGGGAACCCGCACTATGCTCCAGTACTCCCAGGCCTTCAATGACTTGTGTCCTTATGCATGTCATCATGCTGACTCCAATGAAAAGAAGATTGAGAGGTTCCATCGTGGCCTCATTACCAAGCTCAAGGCCCAGCTGACCACTACACGAGTTGCCACATATGGTGAACTTGCGAACATTGACATTGCCCAGGAAGATGCCAACATGGTTCATAAGGCCGAGAAGAAAAGAAAGGCTCCTGCTGGACCTTCGGGTGGACAACCTCAGAGGTTCCGCTTGGTTCCCCCGGCTGCACCGCAGGGACAGCCACGGGCGCCTCAGGGTGGGCGTTGGGTTGCACGGCCACCACAGCAGGGTGCGCCTGTTTCCCTCCACCACCACAGCAGCAACAGGCGCCAAGGCAAAACGTGCAGCAGCCGCTTCGTCCTGGAGCTGGCTACCAATGCTTCAAGTGTGGCAGTAATAGCCATTTCATCAAGGACTGCCCGCAAAACAAGCCTCAGAACCAGCGTCCTGGGAACCAGCAAAACAAGGTCAAGCAGCAGCAAGTCCAAGTCAGGAAGGGAAGGCTACCCTAGCTGACCTATGTGGCGGACCACTCCGAAATTATTCCAAGTTAAGTACCTTGGGACCACTAATCACGTAGTCAGGCACTTAATCCGGAATAAGCTGGAGCGCCGTCGGATTAAACCCGATTAAACCACGTACTTTTCTCGATCGAAACAACAGCACGCCCACACGAAGGTGAGTTCCAGAGATTGCAACATTCCACAAATTATCTTACACAAATAGGTATCACAAGTTATTACAATCCAAGTTTGAAATGAAATCAGAGTATCAAAGTCTTGCAGCGGAAATAAAATAGTTCATTGCAGCGGAAGTAAATAAACTAACGACGATACAATAACACCATGCTGAAGCCTGCCACGGTGCTACTCCTCCTGATCCTCGGCAGAGGACGGAACCCATTCGATGTGCCAGCCAGGTGGAACCTGGGTAGGCCAAGACAAAGCATCGACATCCAAAGGTGTACCTGTAAATTAATGCCACAAGCAAGGCTGAGTATACTAATACTCAGCAAGACTTACCCGTCGGGTGAAAACTACATCACCGACATCTAGTCAATGAAAGGCTTTTGGCTAGTGGGTTTGTTTGCCAAAAAGCAACTAAATAAGTCCTTGCTTTCAAGTTTTAGCATCATATTCTAGTAAATTTAACCATTCTAGATTAGCATCCTCTCTAAGCATACAAGTGGTGCAATACAATTTAATTCATACAACAAGTTTATAAATCTCATAATTCCACTTGTTACTCAATGTAGCAGGGCGGTCAAGCAGTCTCATTAACCGCGAGAAGCGGACAGTTCGAACCGAATTTGTGCTACCTGGCCAGGGGAAACCCAACACACACGGATACTCTGCCTGCTATAAAAGGTACAAGCATTTCCCAACCTTTCCCATCGATCCACAATTCGGAACCGGGTCCATTTCCTTAGGATAAAGGTTTACTGCTTCACTCACAGCATCACGCATATATCCACAAGTGTACGGCAGGGGAAAACAAAGTTTCCAAGGAGAGATGGCTATCGGCCCTAGCTGCTTCAATCTGGTACTGGGCTTACCGATCCCCATACATCGGCATGCATGTGGTACGTTCAAAAACTTGACACACTTAACCACACGTTTCGACCTTAAATCAATTATCATACACGGACGGGAGATCTACATCTATCATCCCGCCCGTCAATCCTTATGATTCCAACATAAGTAAAGACAAGCAATTCCTATGTCTCGCGAGTGACAGGAAATCACTCGACTTGTAACGGACCTATAGCAAAAGCACTATCGATCCCTTTCATACTAGTATTGCAAGTCATAGGTACTAGGAAAATTTGCAGCTACGGTATTCAATCAACTCCTTGAAACGTAAATGCACAAACATAGAGAATTCAAAGTGCATAATTTGGTAAAGTTAGGTTATGCTCCGGGGCTTGCCTTCTTGCTCGGACTGGGGGTTAGCCTCCGGGTTGGTCACTTCTACACCGGCACCGTGCTCCGGGACTCCTTCCTCGTCTGCGGGGATGAGGGTGTAGTCGCCGTCTGGGATAGCGCCTTCTACATGATATGCACAGTTTAAGGCGGCTGCCTTTAGATCCTAAGACTAAGGCCTTGAAGGCCATATTCACCTAGACATGCTTAGGCATTTCTATTTTCTTCACAAAAGCAGTGTAGGTGTGGAAAAAGTTTTATTTGAATTCGATGGTGATTGTGTACATATATAAAAGAATTATATTTATTTCTTCACAAAGTTGGGTGCTGTTCTGGAATTTCAGATTCTATCCATTCTATATTAACCAATTAACCAAAAAGGTTTATTCTTTTATATAAATCAATTTCCATCTAGATTCCTTCTCATTTTTGTTCCTCCATTTCTGTTCATCAATTTTAGCTATAAACTTTATGACAGCTACTGGAGTATAAGAGCTAAGCTCACTCCAAAATTTAGCTAATTTTGAGCTACACATAATTTATAAAAATTATATCAAGTTGCTGCCAGCAGAATTGAAATTAATTCATATAAAATTGAAAATCCATCCATTTCAGGAGATCTTCCTACCAAGGCTAAGCATAAGCATGAGGAGGGCTTTGGCCAAGTGATGGCTCAAAATAACCCTTGGGTAGTCCTCAATAATTTTCCATCCAAAAACACATATTTAATTATTTACCATCCTAAACAGAGCAAAAATTAAGTTTCTCATTTTTCACAGGTGTGCTAACAAGTTTTTAGTCCTCTGGAGCAAAATGGTGATTTTTCACTGCCCAGATTATTTTTAATGATTTCTGCACTGCAAAAAGACAGAAAACCTATTTTAATTCATAACAGGAGCTGTAGTTCATATTTTTAAGTCCCCTTTGGACACAAGCTGTCCAAAGTCACTACAAACAACATATCCAAAGCTCAACTAGCTCTGGATTTGAAATGGTGCACAACTTTAGGTTTTCATAGTTGGAATTTTAATTCACATACAGTTCGTCAAAAGTACAAACATGTCTAATAGAGATTGTAGTTTAGACTCTCACGAATCCAGAGAGTATTTTTGTGCATTTTTTTCTGATTTTTGTACGATTTTTAATGGATTTTACAAGTTTCGGGAAAATCAAACCTAGACTTAAGAATCTTTTTACGCAGAGAACCCTAGATCTTTCAAAACTTCGCGAACCAGTCCTGCACTTTTGCACAGAGGCCCCTAAACAAAGGTAGACGACGAAGAAAGGTCCCTGGGACCTCGCCGGAGTTGCGCCGGGCAAACTACAGCGAACTAGGCACGGGGAAGTGGGGGGAAATGATCCTGGGCTCACCACGAGTCGTTTGAGGACGGTTTGGAGGCTGGGGGAGGTCGGAGTTGTGCCGGCGACGAGGTGGTGGCGGCGCAGCCGCCGCGGCTTCTACGCCGGTGAGCTCGGGGTCGTTGCGGAGGGGGAAGAGGTCCTTGAGCACCAGCAGAGCTTGGGGAAGCTAATGGCGTGCTCGAGGAAGCTCGGGGACGGCTCGGAGTAGGGGCTCGACGTGGGGGTACTTCGACGGCCGGAATTTGCGATTTGGGGGAAATCGACAATTCGCGCCGGAGAAGGGTCAATGTCTTGGGGGAAGTTGGGGGTTTTGGAGCTGGTGGAGTTGACTAGCTCCATGCGGGATGGATTTGGGAATGGTGGAGCGTGGACGAGGAATTTCGCGAAGAGCTTGGGTTCGGCTTGCGCGTCGCGAGGAAGAAGAAGACCGAGCGAGCGCGGGGAAGTGGAAATGGTGAAGTGAGCGAGTGAGAGGAGGGGTGTGAGTGCTTGGTGGAGTGATTGAGCACGCAAGAGTGGCACAGTGCGGCCTCGGGAGCGTGCGAGCGCGTGGGTGGCTGTCGCGGTCGCCATTGATGGCGCGGCGAGCTCGAACAGAGCGCACACGCGCGGTTGGGCGTCAAAGATCATCGCGTGATGAAGTGGAGATCCTCAGCAGAGGCTTTGGCGCGACGCAAATGGACTCTACCGCCTGCAGTGCGCTCGGCGCGGCGCGAGCGCGCGTGCGGCCACGGCGGCGCGCGACCGTATGATGGCGCTCCGCGGCGCGAGGCAGCAGTGCGCCGTCGCCCGCGACGTGACGGTACGGAAGGCTTGGACAAACGCGTGAGGACAAAAGCTAGCTGCCGCCGCGGCTCGGCCGACCCGACGCGGTCTCCGCCATACGCCGGCCACGTGGCGGCCGGACTCCGGCCGGAGCAGAGCGCGCCAGGGGCGAGCTGGCAGCCCCGTGGAGTTCCTTTGCCCCTTTTGAACTTTCTCCAAAAATTTGAGCTGAACTTCGAAACGTGTAAAATTAAAAGTTGGAGTTTGAGGTGTGGGACACAACTTTCGAGCTTGGACCAGGCACTTCGACCAGGCGCTACGGCGCTTCGAGCTTGAACCGCAAGCTCGAGCTTGCCGATCCTCGAACGGTCGGAAACACCACTCGAGGGTGAGTGCCCCCCTCGAGCTTGGCTGCGAAGCCTCGAGCGTGACGGAACGTCGCTCGAGGGTAAGTGCCCCCTCGAGCTTGGCTGCAAAGCCTCGAGCGGGACGGAACGTCGCTCGAGGGTAAGTCCTCGAGCTTGGCTACGAAGCCTCGAGCGTGCCGGAACGTCGCTCGAGGGTAAGTCCTCGAGCTTGGCTGCGGAGCCTCGAGCGTGCCGGAACGCGCGGCCTCGAATCGTGACGGACTGCGGGGCCTCGAGGGTCCTATCGTGCGGCCTCGAATCGTGACTGAAACTACTGGCTAGGCTCGATCGTCACGGACAATACTGGCTAAGCTCGATCGCGACGGATATACGGGCTAAGCTCGATCGTGACGGACATCCGGGCTAAGCTCGATCGTGACGGATATACGGGCTAAGCTCGATCGTGACGGACATCCCCGCTCGAGGGTCATCGAGCGGAACGAACGCCGTGACGAGGTTGTCGCGAACGGCTGTAGGTGTAGGTGATGACAACTATTTTGGTCCGAGATTTTTAAGTTCAGCACCCAAGTCTTGAGATTTCAGTTGGGTGTCACCAGACCTTTGTTTTGAATTTCAGTCTGAATTTTTGGTCAATTTCTGAATTCTAACCCCATTGTTTTGCCTTATCTTCCTTTTATTAATTATTTTATTTAACCTCTCCCTCCTTTCTTAGACCCTTCAATAGTGTCACTAAACATCAGAGGTATGCTGCTCAAAGAGAGTTTTCAATTTAAAGTCCTTCCTCCTTTTATTTTGAGAGTAAAAATCTTATTTTAACTTAAAGTTAAAACATGGACACATACATGGAGGTTAAAAGCTTATTTATTTTATATGCTCAACTTTTAATTATGTCGTTAACAACTTGACATATATTAAATATTAATTAATTTACATCCTTTGTATTTTATGGAAGCTCATGTTGTGAACAAAATCTCATTTTATTACTAAAACCTCAAGATTGCCACATGTAGGCCATGATTAGAACTGCAAGCTTTATTAGTCCAAGTGTTTAACCCTAACATTAAATCATTAACAATTATTTTACTAAAGAACATTAGGAGCACTCTAAATATTATTTTATTTATAGCCCGAAGTGTGCTCCTTTAAAAAGGGTGTGTGACCGTGTGTTTTTCATCCCATGTTTAAGTTGGTCTTTCAAACTTGATTTCCTATGTTTGGTGGATTAAGCATCTGAGTTATACATAACTCACCAAGGTTGCAAATGACATTTTTAGATACACAACTTTCATTTGAGAAAGTGGTTTGGTTTTATAATTAGAACATACTTTCTCAAACCTTTCATATTGATCAGACGTTTGTGATGTGCACAACTCTTATTTAAAATTTTAAATTAGAACCTTGCCTTCTCAAGGTCATTAATATCGTTAGTTGGTTTTATTGCATGTGTTGACTTCACATGAGCCATTAGTCCTTTAAGACCTTTAGGGGCATGGAAGCATTACTTAATTTGCCGTTCAATCCTGATTTCTTTTTAGGAATTTTTTATGCGTCGTCTTGAGAGTATGTATTTAGAGTTTTGTCGTGCAACTTGTAAGAGAAGATGTTTAGATTTGTACTAGAAAAGTTTTTTTTTTGTTGGGTTCAAATTTTAAGAACCAATGCACGAGTACAAACTTAACATTCCTCATGTGTAATTCTCATTCCTACTAGTGATTTTCGTTTCAGGGTTTAGTGCCTTAGTTTGTTTAATCACTCTTATTTATACGCTTTAAACACCAGGGGTGTTACAGCCTACCCTCCTTAAAAAGAATCTCGTCCCGAGATTCGCATAGGGAGGAAAGGTGGACATTTTATTAGAAGAAAGAGGTGTTGGTTAAAGAAACGCAGATACTACGCACCCAAGTTCTTACAGGTTCACAGCTTGGAGATGATAATTGATACCGGATCTCCGATACAACATCAACGTCGTTCATGTTGGAGCGGTGATGAATGTAGACATGGAAAGCTAAGAGCATCAAGATTTGGCACACAAGGCAAAAGTAATACACCACTATTGTCCAGTGAACTTCAGGGCCAATTGGGGAAAAGAATGGGCAAGCCATGGATGATGTCAAAAAGTCGAAATCTTCCTTGCTCGTCGACTTAATTCTTGTGGAATCCTCAGGTGACTTCTGCTCGAACTTCTTCTTCGATGAAGTTGGTGCCGTAGACCTTGGTTAAACGACAAGGTGGTTGCCGGGAGGGGCACTTCCTCGTGGCTTTACAAAAAAGGTGGAGGCAGAGCTTGCTTGTCAAAGAACGGAGGACTCGGTGGAGAATGGGCAGCTTGGGTACCGTGGAGGTCGCCGAAGAGAGGCGAGAGCGGTGGAGTGGTGTGACTCAAGTGGAGCACCTTGGAGTGATGGCAGCCATTGGAGAGGCTGCATTTATCGACGGCCAGAGCAGAGCAGCCATAGTGGTGTGTCGACAGCAGGAGGTAGGGTCCGGCAATGAGATTCCCTGGGTGATGGAACGGTGGTACGATGGCAACTGGGGTAGTGTTGGCCAGCAGCGGTAGGGAAACGACGAAGGTGATAGTGGACTGGTGAACGGGGCAGAGTACACGGCGCACGGACACAGAGGGGGGGTCAAACTGGCCCTTGAGACTCTACGGTGATGGGGGGAGAAACAGTAGGCAAAGGTGATCTTTGAGACTATAGATAGTCACGGGCAAGACGCTTAACCAATTGTAGGTCTTAATTAAACAATGATTTACCCACTTTTATATCAACAGGAACAAAGAATAAACTCTGGGGAGGGTTAATGAACAACGAGGTTATGAGATGACAAGAGTGCCCAAAAGATTTTTAAAACTAGCCCACAGCATACCATGATCATGACATGACGTTACACGGGGTTGCTGCCCAATTTCTAAGATGAGCCTAAAGGAAGAGTGGGGCAATAAAAGATTTGCTTATGGCAAGGAGGGAATACACCTAGAAAAGGTGGTGTGGTATGAAAATTTTGGAAAAATTCTTGCTCAAATTTTTATCTTAATTGTCGAATTGCCAAACTTATGCACTTTACCATGGTATACATGGCCTGTTCATGATGAGGTGCACATGATGTGATGCACATGCACATGAGCGTATGGTGCATATGCTTATGAGAGCATGTTGTGCATGCCCGATGCAAGTTAGTAGACCTCACACCACATAATTAAAATTCATCATTGCGGAACAATTAGGGAGAGTAAGGAAGTATCGATTTGGGTTGTCAATAAAGGTCTTTGTGGGTCATATCCCCACATACCAAGACACCAGCGTGCTCCAAGTGACTCAAGCGTGTGGCTGCAGCACACACACGAGGTCCTAGGTTCCATCACAGCACCATAGGTTAGGGAATGCAATACCACAATAAATTCAGAGGGAACAACCCAATTGACACCAGGAGGGAGAAGCATTCATGAGTTAGATGCACATGTGGTTAGGTACCAAAAGATTATCATGATGCAAATGACATGTTAATGGATATGTAATGCCCATGCACATGAATTGCTTATAAAGGAATAAAATGCATATTGTATCTATAACTGATTATGCATAGAAAAAGTGACATTGACCCAATTTTGCATATTCATTTCAATTATTTATATTATCTTGAGCAAGAACAACAGCATAGGATCCAAGGATTAAGGAATCAAGTTACTTCGGTACAAGGTATCAATGTTAAACAAAGTGAAGTAAATCAAATCGGTATGAGAGAGTTGGTGAAGACACCTGAATCAAGGTATGAGTTTAGACTGTATAGAATCAGACAACAACGGAGGCACGACTCATGCTTGACATCCAAACCTTCACAATTGGTCCATGTCAAAGCACACCAAACAATTTTCTTATTTCACAAGAAGGAAACAAGAGGGATAAAAGGCACTGGGCCAAGAGAGTGGAGTGAAGTTGTTTACATACCATTGATTTACTACAATTGTCGAAGGGGTAGAAAGTGAGTGAAAGACATGAGAGCTGGAAATGAGTGGAAGAAAATTTGTAGTTCACAGATCTAACATCCAGAGTTATTCATCTTTGGTCAGGTAGTAGAAATTTGGTAAGCTACACATTGCTTTGTATCTCGGACGCGGATCTAGTGGTTAAGTTGGTCAAAACTTTCAATCTAGGCTTCTCGGTTTAGATGGATTTTCAGCACACCGAACCATATGATTTTTTCCCTATAACTCTAGTTCCCTTATTCCTTTGTCAGATTATGGAATTCGGCATGAAAGAGACGAAACAAGGCAGATTTTGGACAGTGAGTAAAATATTCATAGCCAAAAATTTAACACCCCAAAATTTCCCAAACTTCACCAGATTGTTCCTAACATATTTGTATACAATGTTACTGTTCAGCATTTCTTCAATTTTGAGGTTAAGATGGTGCAAAAATTCAAATTCTTAACGACTGTCCCCAGAATATTTAGTAAGACAGGAGGTCGGTATTTGGTCCATATGTCGAGTTCTACTGGTCCAAAAGTCTTGCCCTTCTTAACTTAAATGCAGCTTACTTAAGTGTTATAAATTACAGATGCCACAGCAGAGCAAGCTACAAGTGAGGCGGCAGCAATATAGACATCAAAACTAAGTGAGGACCGACATATATTTAAAAAAAAATAATCAGATTATGGACAGAGTAGGAAAAATTTCATATCTCAAAATCTATAAGCCCAATCATTACCCAACTTGACCAGAATACAGTTTAGATAATTTCCAATAACTTTTTAGTTTAACACAAAAACAGAACAAGTGATCTAGGTGGCGCAAAACCCCAATCTTTTAATTAACTCTCTGCTGAAATTCCAGCAGACAGGAAGTTAGTATTGTGAGCATAACTTTTAATTGGTTGAACCAAATTTGTGGAAATTTTGACAGCATAAACTAGACACAATTTGTGACAACTTTCATTTTTAAGCCTCTAGCAGAAACTGCTGTTAAGAGGGTGTAAAATCCACTTTCAAACTTGTTGTTCCCAGAAAATTCCAGCAGACAGGGGGTTACCATTTTAAATATAACTCCAGTTCTACTGAACCAATTTCGATGAAATTTCTACAGCATAAACTTCATAATATTTGTGACAACTTTCATGTTGAACACTTTTTCATTTGACAACGTTTTCAGTTTCGAATTAAGGGTGCAAACAGGCTGATTTCGGCAGAGTTTCGACACAATTTCCGGTTGTTATTCAATTTTTGATGACGGTTAGTTCAATGATCGTGCATTATGGTTCAATAACATTTCAGTGAGTTGCAATGCATGAGCGGCCTATTCGTTCTCACCATCACACGTGCCAATAAACTTTTGGCCTACGAAGTTAGTGCCGGTGGCTAGGCAATATCCGTCTCTCCCTATATTAACTAGCCGAACTTTTCTAACCGTTCATCTTACGGAATCGTGGTTAGTGTACCTGCAGAAAATTTCATTCCAGAACATTTATAATCAACCTTTCGTGCCAGCACTCACGAAAGCGTCTCCATACATTACCACCCACTATAGAGGTGGCACCCGAACGTTTAACATTGAACGGGCAATGTTCATATGTCACCAAAGCAACATATTGACAGTTTCATACGCTATTGAAATAGCGTATTGACTTTGTGCCGCCATCATATTTGCATATGATGCCGTGGTACGCTACAGCAATCGCCGTACCTTGCGCCCACCATCCTATTCTAGTTTCATACGCCATCACAGCGTATTGACTATGTGCCGCCGCCACTATATTTTCATATAGTGCCGTGGTACGTTACAGCAATCGCCGTACCTTGCGCCCACCATTGCGTAAAGTAAATGACAGAATGAAATGTGCTGGAAGTCAGTATAATATACTATTTGCCACCTATCATATCGTGATCCCTTATCCCACATAGGCTTCACGTTCTAGGTAACATCCTTAACGATCCTATTTATAGCCTTCCTTTGCAAAGCGCATCGGAAGTACGAGTGGCAAGTTTTATTCAAAAATCGTTTATTAAAGGTCTGTTGCTCTCTCCGGTGCGCTGTTTCGGCTCTGATGCCAGCTGTGGCGGACCACTCCGAAATTATTCCAAGTTAAGTACCTTGGGACCACTAATCACGTAGTCAGGCACTTAATCCGGAATAAGCTGGAGCGCCGTCGGATTAAACCCGATTAAACCACGTACTTTTCTCGATCGAAACAACAGCACGCCCACACGAAGGTGAGTTCCAGAGATTGCAACATTCCACAAATTATCTTACACAAATAGGTATCACAAGTTATTACAAACCAAGTTTGAAATGAAATCAGAGTATCAAAGTCTTGCAGCGGAAATAAAATAGTTCATTGCAGCGGAAGTAAATAAACTAACGACGATACAATAACACCATGCTGAAGCCTGCCACGGTGCTACTCCTCCTGATCCTCGGCAGAGGACGGAACCCATTCGATGTGCCAGCCAGGTGGAACCTGGGTAGGCCAAGACAAAGCATCGACATCCAAAGGTGTACCTGTAAATTAATGCCACAAGCAAGGCTGAGTATACTAATACTCAGCAAGACTTACCCGTCGGGTGAAAACTACATCACCGACATCTAGACAATGAAAGGCTTTTGGCTAGTGGGTTTGTTTGCCAAAAAGCAACTAAATAAGTCCTTGCTTTCAAGTTTTAGCATCATATTCTAGTAAATTTAACCATTCTAGATTAGCATCCTCTCTAAGCATACAAGTGGTGCAATACAATTTAATTCATACAACAAGTTTATAAATCTCATAATTCCACTTGTTACTCAATGTAGCAGGGCGGTCAAGCAGTCTCATTAACCGCGAGAAGCGGACAGTTCGAACCGAATTTGTGCTACCTGGCCAGGGGAAACCCAACACACACGGATACTCTGCCTGCTATAAAAGGTACAAGCATTTCCCAACCTTTCCCATCGATCCACAATTCGGAACCGGGTCCATTTCCTTAGGATAAAGGTTTACTGCTTCACTCACAGCATCACGCATATATCCACAAGTGTACGGCAGGGGAAAACAAAGTTTCCAAGGAGAGATGGCTATCGGCCCTAGCTGCTTCAATCTGGTACCGGGCTTACCGATCCCCATACATCGGCATGCATGTGGTACGTTCAAAAACTTGACACACTCAACCACACGTTTCGACCTTAAATCAATTATCATACACGGACAGGAGATCTACATCTATCATCCCGCCCGTCAATCCTTATGATTCCAACATAAGTAAAGACAAGCAATTCCTATGTCTCGCGAGTGACAGGAAATCACTCGACTTGTAACGGACCTATAGCAAAAGCACTATCGATCCCTTTCATACTAGTATTGCAAGTCATAGGTACTAGGAAAATTTGCAGCTACGGTATTCAATCAACTCCTTGAAACGTAAATGCACAAACATAGAGAATTCAAAGTGCATAATTTGGTAAAGTTAGGTTATGCTCCGGGGCTTGCCTTCTTGCTCGGACTGGGGGTTAGCCTCCGGGTTGGTCACTTCTACACCGGCACCGTGCTCCGGGACTCCTTCCTCGTCTGCGGGGATGAGGGTGTAGTCGCCGTCTGGGATAGCGCCTTCTACATGATATGCACAGTTTAAGGCGGCTGCCTTTAGATCCTAAGACTAAGGCCTTGAAGGCCATATTCACCTAGACATGCTTAGGCATTTCTATTTTCTTCACAAAAGCAGTGTAGGTGTGGAAAAAGTTTTATTTGAATTCGATGGTGATTGTGTACATATATAAAAGAATTATATTTATTTCTTCACAAAGTTGGGTGCTGTTCTGGAATTTCAGATTCTATCCATTCTATATTAACCAATTAACCAAAAAGGTTTATTCTTTTATATAAATCAATTTCCATCTAGATTCCTTCTCATTTTTGTTCCTCCATTTCTGTTCATCAATTTTAGCTATAAACTTTATGACAGCTACTGGAGTATAAGAGCTAAGCTCACTCCAAAATTTAGCTAATTTTGAGCTACACATAATTTATAAAAATTATATCAAGTTGCTGCCAGCAGAATTGAAATTAATTCATATAAAATTGAAAATCCATCCATTTCAGGAGATCTTCCTACCAAGGCTAAGCATAAGCATGAGGAGGGCTTTGGCCAAGTGATGGCTCAAAATAACCCTTGGGTAGTCCTCAATAATTTTCCATCCAAAAACACATATTTAATTATTTACCATCCTAAACAGAGCAAAAATTAAGTTTCTCATTTTTCACAGGTGTGCTAACAAGTTTTTAGTCCTCTGGAGCAAAATGGTGATTTTTCACTGCCCAGATTATTTTTAATGATTTCTGCACTGCAAAAAGACAGAAAACCTATTTTAATTCATAACAGGAGCTGTAGTTCATATTTTTAAGTCCCCTTTGGACACAAGCTGTCCAAAGTCACTACAAACAACATATCCAAAGCTCAACTAGCTCTGGATTTGAAATGGTGCACAACTTTAGGTTTTCATAGTTGGAATTTTAATTCACATACAGTTCGTCAAAAGTACAAACATGTCTAATAGAGATTGTAGTTTAGACTCTCACGAATCCAGAGAGTATTTTTGTGCATTTTTCTGATTTTTGTACGATTTTTAATGGATTTTACAAGTTTCGGGAAAATCAAACCTAGACTTAAGAATCTTTTTACGCAGAGAACCCTAGATCTTTCAAAACTTCGCGAACCAGTCCTGCACTTTTGCACAGAGGCCCCTAAACAAAGGTAGACGACGAAGAAAGGTCCCTGGGACCTCGCCGGAGTTGCGCCGGGCAAACTACGGCGAACTAGGCACGGGGAAGTGGGGGGAAATGATCCTGGGCTCACCACGAGTCGTTTGAGGACGGTTTGGAGGCTGGGGGAGGTCGGAGTTGTGCCGGCGACGAGGTGGTGGCGGCGCAGCCGCCGCGGCTTCTACGCCGGTGAGCTCGGGGTCGTTGCGGAGGGGAAGAGGTCCTTGAGCACCAGCAGAGCTTGGGGAAGCTAATGGCGTGCTCGAGGAAGCTCGGGGACGGCTCGGAGTAGGGGCTCGACGTGGGGGTACTTCGACGGCCGGAATTTGCGATTTGGGGGAAATCGACAATTCGCGCCGGAGAAGGGTCAATGTCTTGGGGGAAGTTGGGGGTTTTGGAGCTGGTGGAGTTGACTAGCTCCGTGCGGGATGGATTTGGGAATGGTGGAGCGTGGACGAGGAATTTCGCGAAGAGCTTGGGTTCGGCTTGCGCGTCGCGAGGAAGAAGAAGACCGAGCGAGCGCGGGGAAGTGGAAATGGTGAAGTGAGCGAGTGAGAGGAGGGGTGTGAGTGCTTGGTGGAGTGATTGAGCACGCAAGAGTGGCACAGTGCGGCCTCGGGAGCGTGCGAGCGCGTGGGTGGCTGTCGCGGTCGCCATTGATGGCGCGGCGAGCTCGAACAGAGCGCACACGCGCGGTTGGGCGTCAAAGATCATCGCGTGATGAAGTGGAGATCCTCAGCAGAGGCTTTGGCGCGACGCAAATGGACTCTACCGCCTGCAGTGCGCTCGGCGCGGCGCGAGCGCGCGTGCGGCCACGGCGGCGCGCGACCGTATGATGGCGCTCCGCGGCGCGAGGCAGCAGTGCGCCGTCGCCCGCGACGTGACGGTACGGAAGGCTTGGACAAACGCGTGAGGACAAAAGCTAGCTGCCGCCGCGGCTCGGCCGACCCGACGCGGTCTCCGCCATACGCCGGCCACGTGGCGGCCGGACTCCGGCCGGAGCAGAGCGCGCCAGGGGCGAGCTGGCAGCCCCGTGGAGTTCCTTTGCCCCTTTTGAACTTTCTCCAAAAATTTGAGCTGAACTTCGAAACGTGTAAAATTAAAAGTTGGAGTTTGAGGTGTGGGACACAACTTTCGAGCTTGGACCAGGCACTTCGACCAGGCGCTACGGCGCTTCGAGCTTGAACCGCAAGCTCGAGCTTGCCGATCCTCGAACGGTCGGAAACACCACTCGAGGGTGAGTGCCCCCCTCGAGCTTGGCTGCGAAGCCTCGAGCGTGACGGAACGTCGCTCGAGGGTAAGTGCCCCCTCGAGCTTGGCTGCAAAGCCTCGAGCGGGACGGAACGTCGCTCGAGGGTAAGTCCTCGAGCTTGGCTACGAAGCCTCGAGCGTGCCGGAACGTCGCTCGAGGGTAAGTCCTCGAGCTTGGCTGCGGAGCCTCGAGCGTGCCGGAACGCGCGGCCTCGAATCGTGACGGACTGCGGGGCCTCGAGGGTCCTATCGTGCGGCCTCGAATCGTGACTGAAACTACTGGCTAGGCTCGATCGTCACGGACAATACTGGCTAAGCTCGATCGCGACGGATATACGGGCTAAGCTCGATCGTGACGGACATCCGGGCTAAGCTCGATCGTGACGGATATACGGGCTAAGCTCGATCGTGACGAACATCCCCGCTCGAGGGTCATCGAGCGGAACGAACGCCGTGACGAGGTTGTCGCGAACGGCTGTAGGTGTAGGTGATGACAACTATTTTGGTCCGAGATTTTTAAGTTCAGCACCCAAGTCTTGAGATTTCAGTTGGGTGTCACCAGACCTTTGTTTTGAATTTCAGTCTGAATTTTTGGTCAATTTCTGAATTCTAACCCCATTGTTTTGCCTTATCTTCCTTTTATTAATTATTTTATTTAACCTCTCCCTCCTTTCTTAGACCCTTCAATAGTGTCACTAAACATCAGAGGTATGCTGCTCAAAGAGAGTTTTCAATTTAAAGTCCTTCCTCCTTTTATTTTGAGAGTAAAAATCTTATTTTAACTTAAAGTTAAAACATGGACACATACATGGAGGTTAAAAGCTTATTTATTTTATATGCTCAACTTTTAATTATGTCGTTAACAACTTGACATATATTAAATATTAATTAATTTACATCCTTTGTATTTTATGGAAGCTCATGTTGTGAACAAAATCTCATTTTATTACTAAAACCTCAAGATTGCCACATGTAGGCCATGATTAGAACTGCAAGCTTTATTAGTCCAAGTGTTTAACCCTAACATTAAATCATTAACAATTATTTTACTAAAGAACATTAGGAGCACTCTAAATATTATTTTATTTATAGCCCGAAGTGTGCTCCTTTAAAAAGGGTGTGTGACCGTGTGTTTTTCATCCCATGTTTAAGTTGGTCTTTCAAACTTGATTTCCTATGTTTGGTGGATTAAGCATCTGAGTTATACATAACTCACCAAGGTTGCAAATGACATTTTTAGATACACAACTTTCATTTGAGAAAGTGGTTTGGTTTTATAATTAGAACATACTTTCCCAAACCTTTCATATTGATCAGACGTTTGTGATGTGCACAACTCTTATTTAAAATTTTAAATTAGAACCTTGCCTTCTCAAGGTCATTAATATCGTTAGTTGGATTTACTGCATGTGTTGACTTCACATGAGCCATTAGTCCTTTAAGACCTTTAGGGGCATGGAAGCATTACTTAATTTGCCGTTCAATCCTGATTTCTTTTTAGGAATTTTTTATGCGTCGTCTCGAGAGTATGTATTTAGAGTTTTGTCGTGCAACTTGTAAGAGAAGATGTTTAGATTTGTACTAGAAAAGTTTTTTTTTTGTTGGGTTCAAATTTCAAGAACCAATGCACGAGTACAAACTTAACATTCCTCATGTGTAATTCTCATTCCTACTAGTGATTTTAGTTTCAGGGTTTAGTGCCTTAGTTTGTTTAATCACTCTTATTTATACGCTTTAAACACCAGGGGTGTTACAGCCTACCCTCCTTAAAAAGAATCTCGTCCCGAGATTCGCATAGGGAGGAAAGGTGGACATTTTATTAGAAGAAAGAGGTGTTGGTTAAAGAAACGCAGATACTACGCACCCAAGTTCTTACAGGTTCACAGCTTGGAGATGATAATTGATACCGGATCTCCGATACAACATCAACGTCGTTCATGTTGGAGCGGTGATGAATGTAGACATGGAAAGCTAAGAGCATCAAGATTTGGCACACAAGGCAAAAGTAATACACCACTATTGTCCAGTGAACTTCAGGGCCAATTGGGGAAAAGAATGGGCAAGCCATGGATGATGTCAAAAAGTCGAAATCTTCCTTGCTCGTCGACTTAATTCTTGTGGAATCCTCAGGTGACTTTTGCTCGAACTTCTTCTTCGATGAAGTTGGTGCCGTAGACCTTGGTTAAACGACAAGGTGGTTGCCGGGAGGGGCACTTCCTCGTGGCTTTACAAAAAAGGTGGAGGCAGAGCTTGCTTGTCAAAGAACGGAGGACTCGGTGGAGAATGGGCAGCTTGGGTACCGTGGAGGTCGCCGAAGAGAGGCGAGAGCGGTGGAGTGGTGTGACTCAAGTGGAGCACCTTGGAGTGATGGCAGCCATTGGAGAGGCTGCATTTATCGACGGCCAGAGCAGAGCAGCGATAGTGGTGTGTCGACAGCAGGAGGTAGGGTCCGGCAATGAGATTCCCTGGGTGATGGAACGGTGGTACGATGGCAACTGGGGTAGTGTTGGCCAGCAGCGGTAGGGAAACGACGAAGGTGATAGTGGACTGGTGAACGGGGCAGAGTACACGGCGCACGGACACAGAGGGGGGGTCAAACTGGCCCTTGAGACTCTACGGTGATGGGGGGAGAAACAGTAGGCAAAGGTGATCTTTGAGACTATAGATAGTCACGGGCAAGACGCTTAACCAATTGTAGGTCTTAATTAAACAATGATTTACCCACTTTTATATCAACAGGAACAAAGAATAAACTCTGGGGAGGGTTAATGAACAACGAGGTTATGAGATGACAAGAGTGCCCAAAAGATTTTTAAAACTAGCCCACAGCATACCATGATCATGACATGACGTTACACGGGGTTGCTGCCCAATTTCTAAGATGAGCCTAAAGGAAGAGTGGGGCAATAAAAGATTTGCTTATGGCAAGGAGGGAATACACCTAGAAAAGGTGGTGTGGTATGAAAATTTTGGAAAAATTCTTGCTCAAATTTTTATCTTAATTGTCGAATTGCCAAACTTATGCACTTTACCATGGTATACATGGCCTGTTCATGATGAGGTGCACATGATGTGATGCACATGCACATGAGCGTATGGTGCATATGCTTATGAGAGCATGTTGTGCATGCCCGATGCAAGTTAGTAGACCTCACACCACATAATTAAAATTCATCATTGCGGAACAATTAGGGAGAGTAAGGAAGTATCGATTTGGGTTGTCAATAAAGGTCTTTGTGGGTCATATCCCCACATACCAAGACACCAGCGTGCTCCAAGTGACTCAAGCGTGTGGCTGCAGCACACACACGAGGTCCTAGGTTCCATCACAGCACCATAGGTTAGGGAATGCAATACCACAATAAATTCAGAGGGAACAACCCAATTGACACCAGGAGGGAGAAGCATTCATGAGTTAGATGCACATGTGGTTAGGTACCAAAAGATTATCATGATGCAAATGACATGTTAATGGATATGTAATGCCCATGCACATGAATTGCTTATAAAGGAATAAAATGCATATTGTATCTATAACTGATTATGCATAGAAAAAGTGACATTGACCCAATTTTGCATATTCATTTCAATTATTTATATTATCTTGAGCAAGAACAACAGCATAGGATCCAAGGATTAAGGAATCAAGTTACTTCGGTACAAGGTATCAATGTTAAACAAAGTGAAGTAAATCAAATCGGTATGAGAGAGTTGGTGAAGACACCTGAATCAAGGTATGAGTTTAGACTGTATAGAATCAGACAACAACGGAGGCACGACTCATGCTTGACATCCAAACCTTCACAATTGGTCCATGTCAAAGCACACCAAACAATTTTCTTATTTCACAAGAAGGAAACAAGAGGGATAAAAGGCACTGGGCCAAGAGAGTGGAGTGAAGTTGTTTACATACCATTGATTTACTACAATTGTCGAAGGGGTAGAAAGTGAGTGAAAGACATGAGAGCTGGAAATGAGTGGAAGAAAATTTGTAGTTCACAGATCTAACATCCAGAGTTATTCATCTTTGGTCAGGTAGTAGAAATTTGGTAAGCTACACATTGCTTTGTATCTCGGACGCGGATCTAGTGGTTAAGTTGGTCAAAACTTTCAATCTAGGCTTCTCGGTTTAGATGGATTTTCAGCACACCGAACCATATGATTTTTTCCCTATAACTCTAGTTCCCTTATTCCTTTGTCAGATTATGGAATTCGGCATGAAAGAGACGAAACAAGGCAGATTTTGGACAGTGAGTAAAATATTCATAGCCAAAAATTTAACACCCCAAAATTTCCCAAACTTCACCAGATTGTTCCTAACATATTTGTATACAATGTTACTGTTCAGCATTTCTTCAATTTTGAGGTTAAGATGGTGCAAAAATTCAAATTCTTAACGACTGTCCCCAGAATATTTAGTAAGACAGGAGGTCGGTATTTGGTCCATATGTCGAGTTCTACTGGTCCAAAAGTCTTGCCCTTCTTAACTTAAATGCAGCTTACTTAAGTGTTATAAATTACAGATGCCACAGCAGAGCAAGCTACAAGTGAGGCGGCAGCAATATAGACATCAAAACTAAGTGAGGACCGACATATATTTAAAAAAAAAATAATCAGATTATGGACAGAGTAGGAAAAATTTCATATCTCAAAATCTATAAGCCCAATCATTACCCAACTTGACCAGAATACAGTTTAGATAATTTCCAATAACTTTTTAGTTTAACACAAAAACAGAACAAGTGATCTAGGTGGCGCAAAACCCCAATCTTTTAATTAACTCTCTCCTGAAATTCCAGCAGACAGGAAGTTAGTATTGTGAGCATAACTTTTAATTGGTTGAACCAAATTTGTGGAAATTTTGACAGCATAAACTAGACACAATTTGTGACAACTTTCATTTTTAAGCCTCTAGCAGAAACTGCTGTTAAGAGGGTGTAAAATCCACTTTCAAACTTGTTGTTCCCAGAAAATTCCAGCAGACAGGGGGTTACCATTTTAAACATAACTCCAGTTCTACTGAACCAATTTCGATGAAATTTCTACAGCATAAACTTCATAATATTTGTGACAACTTTCATGTTGAACACTTTTTCATTTGACAACGTTTTCAGTTTCGAATTAAGGGTGCAAACAGGCTGATTTCGGCAGAGTTTCGACACAATTTCCGGTTGTTATTCAATTTTTGATGACGGTTAGTTCAATGATCGTGCATTATGGTTCAATAACATTTCAGTGAGTTGCAATGCATGAGCGGCCTATTCGTTCTCACCATCACACGTGCCAATAAACTTTTGGCCTACGAAGTTAGTGCCGGTGGCTAGGCAATATCCGTCTCTCCCTATATTAACTAGCCGAACTTTTCTAACCGTTCATCTTACGGAATCGTGGTTAGTGTACCTGCAGAAAATTTCATTCCAGAACATTTATAATCAACCTTTCGTGCCAGCACTCACGAAAGCGTCTCCATACATTACCACCCACTATAGAGGTGGCACCCGAACGTTTAACATTGAACGGGCAATGTTCATATGTCACCAAAGCAACATATTGACAGTTTCATACGCTATTGAAATAGCGTATTGACTTTGTGCCGCCATCATATTTGCATATGATGCCGTGGTACGCTACAGCAATCGCCGTACCTTGCGCCCACCATCCTATTCTAGTTTCATACGCCATCACAGCGTATTGACTATGTGCCGCCACTATATTTTCATATAGTGCCGTGGTACGTTACAGCAATCGCCGTACCTTGCGCCCACCATTGCGTAAAGTAAATGACAGAATGAAATGTGCTGGAAGTCAGTATAATATACTATTTGCCACCTATCATATCGTGATCCCTTATCCCACATAGGCTTCACGTTCTAGGTAACATCCTTAACGATCCTATTTATAGCCTTCCTTTGCAAAGCGCATCGGAAGTACGAGTGGCAAGTTTTATTCAAAAATCGTTTATTAAAGGTCTGTTGCTCTCTCCGGTGCGCTGTTTCGGCTCTGATGCCAGCTGTGGCGGACCACTCCGAAATTATTCCAAGTTAAGTACCTTGGGACCACTAATCACGTAGTCAGGCACTTAATCCGGAATAAGCTGGAGCGCCGTCGGATTAAACCCGATTAAACCACGTACTTTTCTCGATCGAAACAACAGCACGCCCACACGAAGGTGAGTTCCAGAGATTGCAACATTCCACAAATTATCTTACACAAATAGGTATCACAAGTTATTACAAACCAAGTTTGAAATGAAATCAGAGTATCAAAGTCTTGCAGCGGAAATAAAATAGTTCATTGCAGCGGAAGTAAATAAACTAACGACGATACAATAACACCATGCTGAAGCCTGCCACGGTGCTACTCCTCCTGATCCTCGGCAGAGGACGGAACCCATTCGATGTGCCAGCCAGGTGGAACCTGGGTAGGCCAAGACAAAGCATCGACATCCAAAGGTGTACCTGTAAATTAATGCCACAAGCAAGGCTGAGTATACTAATACTCAGCAAGACTTACCCGTCGGGTGAAAACTACATCACCGACATCTAGACAATGAAAGGCTTTTGGCTAGTGGGTTTGTTTGCCAAAAAGCAACTAAATAAGTCCTTGCTTTCAAGTTTTAGCATCATATTCTAGTAAATTTAACCATTCTAGATTAGCATCCTCTCTAAGCATACAAGTGGTGCAATACAATTTAATTCATACAACAAGTTTATAAATCTCATAATTCCACTTGTTACTCAATGTAGCAGGGCGGTCAAGCAGTCTCATTAACCGCGAGAAGCGGACAGTTCGAACCGAATTTGTGCTACCTGGCCAGGGGAAACCCAACACACACGGATACTCTGCCTGCTATAAAAGGTACAAGCATTTCCCAACCTTTCCCATCGATCCACAATTCGGAACCGGGTCCATTTCCTTAGGATAAAGGTTTACTGCTTCACTCACAGCATCACGCATATATCCACAAGTGTACGGCAGGGGAAAACAAAGTTTCCAAGGAGAGATGGCTATCGGCCCTAGCTGCTTCAATCTGGTACCGGGCTTACCGATCCCCATACATCGGCATGCATGTGGTACGTTCAAAAACTTGACACACTCAACCACACGTTTCGACCTTAAATCAATTATCATACACGGACGGGAGATCTACATCTATCATCCCGCCCGTCAATCCTTATGATTCCAACATAAGTAAAGACAAGCAATTCCTATGTCTCGCGAGTGACAGGAAATCACTCGACTTGTAACGGACCTATAGCAAAAGCACTATCGATCCCTTTCATACTAGTATTGCAAGTCATAGGTACTAGGAAAATTTGCAGCTACGGTATTCAATCAACTCCTTGAAACGTAAATGCACAAACATAGAGAATTCAAAGTGCATAATTTGGTAAAGTTAGGTTATGCTCCGGGGCTTGCCTTCTTGCTCGGACTGGGGGTTAGCCTCCGGGTTGGTCACTTCTACACCGGCACCGTGCTCCGGGACTCCTTCCTCGTCTGCGGGGATGAGGGTGTAGTCGCCGTCTGGGATAGCGCCTTCTACATGATATGCACAGTTTAAGGCGGCTGCCTTTAGATCCTAAGACTAAGGCCTTGAAGGCCATATTCACCTAGACATGCTTAGGCATTTCTATTTTCTTCACAAAAGCAGTGTAGGTGTGGAAAAAGTTTTATTTGAATTCGATGGTGATTGTGTACATATATAAAAGAATTATATTTATTTCTTCACAAAGTTGGGTGCTGTTCTGGAATTTCAGATTCTATCCATTCTATATTAACCAATTAACCAAAAAGGTTTATTCTTTTATATAAATCAATTTCCATCTAGATTCCTTCTCATTTTTGTTCCTCCATTTCTGTTCCTCAATTTTAGCTATAAACTTTATGACAGCTATTGGAGTATAAGAGCTAAGCTCACTCCAAAATTTAGCTAATTTTGAGCTACACATAATTTATAAAAATTATATCAAGTTGCTGCCAGCAGAATTGAAATTAATTCATATAAAATTGAAAATTCATCCATTTCAGGAGATCTTCCTACCAAGGCTAAGCATAAGCATGAGGAGGGCTTTGGCCAAGTGATGGCTCAAAATAACCCTTGGGTAGTCCTCAATAATTTTCCATCCAAAAACACATATTTAATTATTTACCATCCTAAACAGAGCAAAAATTAAGTTTCTCATTTTTCACAGGTGTGCTAACAAGTTTTTAGTCCTCTGGAGCAAAATGGTGATTTTTCACTGCCCAGATTATTTTTAATGATTTCTGCACTGCAAAAAGACAGAAAACCTATTTTAATTCATAACAGGAGCTGTAGTTCATATTTTTAAGTCCCCTTTGGACAAAAGCTGTCCAAAGTCACTACAAACAACATATCCAAAGCTCAACCCTAGCGTAGCTCTGGATTTGAAATGGTGCACAACTTTAGGTTTTCATAGTTTGAATTTTAATTCACATACAGTTCGTCAAAAGTACAAACATGTCTAATAGAGATTGTAGTTTAGACTCTCACGAATCCAGAGAGTATTTTTGTGCATTTTTTTCTGATTTTTGTACGATTTTTAATGGATTTTACAAGTTTCGGGAAAATCAAACCTAGACTTAAGAATCTTTTTACGCAGAGAACCCTAGATCTTTCAAAACTTCGCGAACCAGTCCTGCACTTTTGCACAGAGGCCCCTAAACAAAGGTAGACGACGAAGAAAGGTCCCTGGGACCTCGCCGGAGTTGCGCCGGGCAAACTACGGCGAACTAGGCACGGGGAAGTGGGGGGAAATGATCCTGGGCTCACCACGAGTCGTTTGAGGACGGTTTGGAGGCTGGGGGAGGTCGGAGTTGTGCCGGCGACGAGGTGGTGGCGGCGCGGCCGCCGCGGCTTCTACGCCGGTGAGCTCGGGGTCGTTGCGGAGGGGGAAGAGGTCCTTGAGCACCAGCAGAGCTTGGGGAAGCTAATGGCGTGCTCGAGGAAGCTCGGGGACGGCTCGAAGTAGGGGCTCGACGTGGGGGTACTTCGACGGCCGGAATTTGCGATTTGGGGGAAATCGACAATTCGCGCCGGAGAAGGGTCAATGTCTTGGGGGAAGTTGGGGGTTTTGGAGCTGGTGGAGTTGACTAGCTCCGTGCGGGATGGATTTGGGAATGGTGGAGCGTGGACGAGGAATTTCGCGAAGAGCTTGGGTTCGGCTTGCGCGTCGCGAGGAAGAAGAAGACCGAGCGAGCGCGGGGAAGTGGAAATGGTGAAGTGAGCGAGTGAGAGGAGGGGTGTGAGTGCTTGGTGGAGTGATTGAGCACGCAAGAGTGGCACAGTGCGGCCTCGGGAGCGTGCGAGCGCGTGGGTGGCTGTCGCGGTCGCCATTGATGGCGCGGCGAGCTCGAACAGAGCGCACACGCGCGGTTGGGCGTCAAAGATCATCGCGTGATGAAGTGGAGATCCTCAGCAGAGGCTTTGGCGTGACGCGAATGGACTCTACCGCCTGCAGTGCGCTCGGCGCGGCGCGAGCGCGCGTGCGGCCACGGCGGCGCGCGACCGTATGATGGCGCTCCGCGGCGCGAGGCAGCAGTGCGCCGTCGCCCGCGACGTGACGGTACGGAAGGCTTGGACAAACGCGTGAGGACAAAAGCTAGCTGCCGCCGCGGCTCGGCCGACCCGACGCGGTCTCCGCCATACGCCGGCCACGTGGCGGCCGGACTCCGGCCGGAGCAGAGCGCGCCAGGGGCGAGCTGGCAGCCCCGTGGAGTTCCTTTGCCCCTTTTGAACTTTCTCCAAAAATTTGAGCTGAACTTCGAAACGTGTAAAATTAAAAGTTGGAGTTTGAGGTGTGGGACACAACTTTCGAGCTTGGACCAGGCACTTCGACCAGGCGCTACGGCGCTTCGAGCTTGAACCGCAAGCTCGAGCTTGCCGATCCTCAAACGGTCGGAAACGCCACTCGAGGGTGAGTGCCCCCTCGAGCTTGGCTGCAAAGCCTCGAGCGTGACGGAACGTCGCTCGAGGGTAAGTGCCCCCTCGAGCTTCGCTGCGAAGCCTCGAGCGGGACGGAACGTCGCTCGAGGGTAAGTCCTCGAGCTTGGCTGCGAAGCCTCGAGCGTGCCGGAACGTCGCTCGAGGGTAAGTCCTCGAGCTTGGCTGCGGAGCCTCGAGCGTGCCGGAACGCGCGGCCTCGAATCGTGACGGACTGCGGGGCCTCGAGGGTCCTATCGTGCGGCCTCGAATCGTGACTGAAACTACTGGCTAGGCTCGATCGTCACGGACAATACTGGCTAAGCTCGATCGCGACGGATATACGGGCTAAGCTCGATCGTGACGGACATCCGGGCTAAGCTCGATCGTGACGGATATACGGGCTAAGCTCGATCGTGACGGACATCCCCGCTCGAGGGTCATCGAGCGGAACGAACGCCGTGACGAGGTTGTCGCGAACGGCTGTAGGTGTAGGTGATGACAACTATTTTGGTCCGAGATTTTTAAGTTCAGCACCCAAGTCTTGAGATTTCAGTTGGGTGTCACCAGACCTTTGTTTTGAATTTCAGTCTGAATTTTTGGTCAATTTCTGAATTCTAACCCCATTGTTTTGCCTTATCTTCCTTTTATTAATTATTTTATTTAACCTCTCCCTCCTTTCTTAGACCCTTCAATAGTGTCACTAAACATCAGAGGTATGCTGCTCAAAGAGAGTTTTCAATTTAAAGTCCTTCCTCCTTTTATTTTGAGAGTAAAAATCTTATTTTAACTTAAAGTTAAAACATGGACACATACATGGAGGTTAAAAGCTTATTTATTTTATATGCTCAACTTTTAATTATGTCGTTAACAACTTGACATATATTAAATATTAATTAATTTACACCCTTTGTATTTTATGGAAGCTCATGTTGTGAACAAAATCTCATTTTATTACTAAAACCTCAAGATTGCCACATGTAGGCCATGATTAGAACTGCAAGCTTTATTAGTCCAAGTGTTTAACCCTAACATTAAATCATTAACAATTATTTTACTAAAGAACATTAGGAGCACTCTAAATATTATTTTATTTATAGCCCGAAGTGTGCTCCTTTAAAAAGGGTGTGTGACCGTGTGTTTTTCATCCCATGTTTAAGTTGGTCTTTCAAACTTGATTTCCTATGTTTGGTGGATTAAGCATCTGAGTTATACATAACTCACCAAGGTTGCAAATGACATTTTTAGATACACAACTTTCATTTGAGAAAGTGGTTTGGTTTTATAATTAGAACATACTTTCCCAAACCTTTCATATTGATCAGACGTTTGTGATGTGCACAACTCTTATTTAAAATTTTAAATTAGAACCTTGCCTTCTCAAGGTCATTAATATCGTTAGTTGGATTTATTGCATGTGTTGACTTCACATGAGCCATTAGTCCTTTAAGACCTTTAGGGGCATGGAAGCATTACTTAATTTGCCGTTCAATCCTGATTTCTTTTTAGGAAATTTTTATGCGTCGTCTCGAGAGTATGTATTTAGAGTTTTGTCGTGCAACTTGTAAGAGAAGATGTTTAGATTTGTACTAGAAAAGTTTTTTTTTTTTGTTGGGTTCAAATTTCAAGAACCAATGCACGAGTACAAACTTAACATTCCTCATGTGTAATTCTCATTCCTACTAGTGATTTTAGTTTCAGGGTTTAGTGCCTTAGTTTGTTTAATCACTCTTATTTATACGCCTTAAACACCAGGGGTGTTACAACCTACCTGAGGGAGCACCGGACATGACTGGTACTTTCCCTATCCACAACCAACCTGCGGTGATATTGTTTGATTCCGGGGCAACACATAGTTTTATAAGCTCAAGGTTTAATGCAAAATGTGGGTTAAAATCATATCACACCAAATCAGCATATGTGATATCAACAGCAGAAGGTAAAATAGCATCCAACCAAGTAACTCGAAAAGTACCAATCAAGCTAGGTAGTAAAGTTTTTCCTAATGATCTGATTCTGCTTGGGTTGGAAGGAATTGATATTGTTTTGGGAACAAATTGGATGACTCAACATAAGGTTGTGCTAGATGTTGCCGAAAGGGTTGTGGAAATAAACTCGCCTACACATGGGCCTAGTGCACTTTATTTGCCACACCAGAAATGCGCCAATGCTTGTGCTTACACCATGGTAGAAACACAACTAAAAGACATTCCGGTGGTATGTGAGTATGCCGATGTTTTCCGGATGACTTACCTCGGATGTCGCCGGACAGGGACATTGAATTTGTAATTGAACTTCAACCTGGCACAGCACCTATATCAAAAAGGCCCTATAGAAAACCACCCAATGAATTGGCTGAATTAAAAATTCAACTCCAAGAATTACTAGACAAGGGTTTCATCCGTCCTAGTGTGCCAGCATGGGGTTGTCCGGCTATTTTTGTGAAGAAGAAGGATCATTCCTTGAGGTCGTGTATTGACTACCGGACTCTTAATGAGGTGACCATCAAAAACAAGTATCCACTTCCCCGCATTGATGTCCTTTATGATCAACTAGCTGGCGCCAGAGTGTTCTTCAAGATTGATCTATGCTCTGGCTATCACCAAATAAAAATTCGTCTTTGTGACATTCCCAAGACTGCCTTCTCTACCCGCTACGGACTTTATGAATTCTTGATCATGTCATTTGGGCTCACAAATGCACCAGCCTACTTCATGTATCTCCTGAATTCGGTTTTCATGTCCGAGCTTGACAAGTTCGTGGTGGTCTTTATTGATGACATTCTCATATATTCCAAGAATGAGGAAGAGCATGCCGAACACCTTCGCATTGTTCTTCAAAGTTTGAGAGACCATCAACTCTACGCCAAGTTCTCCAAATGTGAATTCTGGCTAGAAAGTGTGAAATTCTTGGGTCATACGGTTTCCAAGGATGGTATATCCGTGGATTCGACCAAGGTGCAAGAGGTGATGGATTGGCAGCCACCTACCTCTGTCCATGAGATTCAGAGTTTTCTGGGTCTAGCTGGTTATTATCGCCACTTCATTCCGGATTTCTCTCGAATTGCTAAACCCATGACCGAACTCTTAAAGAAGGGCAAATTTGAGTGGAGTGACAAATGTGAAGAACCTTTCCACACTTTGAGAAAATATTTAACTTCAGCCCCAGTTTTAGCTCCACCCGACAGCACCAAGCCCTATGATGTATATTGTGATGCTTCAGGCACCAAACTCGGTTGTGTCCTTATGCAAGAGAACCGGGTCATTGCTTATGCTTCCCGAGCACTCCGGCCGCATGAGCAAAATTACCCTACGCATGATCTTGAGTTGCAGCGGTTATTCATGCTCTCAAGATTTGGAGACACTACCTGATGGGTGTTCCATGCAATATATACACCGATCACAAGAGCCTCAATTATGTCTTCACTCAGGCACATTTGAATATGAGGCAGCAAAGATGGTTGGAGTTGGCTAAGGACTATGATCTTAGTGTGCATTATCACCCCGGGAAGGCTAATGTGGTTGCGGATGCACTAAGCCGCAATGCTCGCTGTCACTGCCTTTCCGTGGAGTCCTATGCTGACACCTTGTGCCATGAAATAGCGAAGCTCAACTTGGAAATTGTTCCCCATGGGTACTTCAATCATATCTCTGTTGAATCGACCTTGCACGATCAGATTGTTGTGGCCCAATTAATTGATGCAAGCATTAAAATCCTCAAAAGAAAATTGGCAGAAGGAAAGGCAAAATATAAATGTTTCCGGCTAGATGGGCAGGGAGTGATGTGGTTTGGACATCGGATAGTGGTGCCCAAGAATGCCGAACTCCGAAGGAAAATCATGGATGAAGCTCATCTTTCCAAATTTTCCATCCATCCCGGTAGCACTAAAATGTACCAAAACCTTAAACAAAAGTTTTGGTGTACTAGGATGAAGTGGGAGATTGCCACGTATGTGTCGGAATGTGACACGTGTCAGCGGGTAAAGGCTAGCCACTTGAAGGTAGCAGGAACTCTTCAACCTCTACCTATCCCCTCATGGAAGTGGGAAGATATAAGCATGGATTTCATTGTTGGACTTCCCAGGACCCCTCAGGGGCATGACTCCATTTGGGTAATTATGGACCGCCTCACAAAGACCGCACATTTTATTCCGGTCAATACCGCCTATACCGCTATGAAGTATGCTGAAATATATTTGGAACGGATCGTTTGTTTACATGGGGTACCCAAGACGATAATTTCATATCATGGTACTCAATTTGTGGCACGCTTTTGGGAACATTTGCAACTATCCCTAGGCACAAAACTGATCCGTAGTTTGGCGAACCACCCTCAAACCGATGGGCAGACGGAAAGGGTAAATGAAATCCTAGAGGATATGCTTCGAGCTTGTGTTATCTATTATGGGAAAAATTGAGAGAAATGTTTGTCTCTGGCTGAATTCTCTTATAACAACAGCTACCAAGCAAGTTTAAAAATGGCACCTTTCGAAGCCTTGTATGGTAGAAGATGTCGGACATCATTGTGTTGGTCTCAGGCAGGCGAGAGATATACATACGGCCCTGACCTTGTAAAAGAAGCAGAAGAAAAGATTAGGATCATCTGTGAGAACTTAACAACCGCGCAATCTCGGCAAAAGAGTTACTTTGATCAAAGATGGAATCCCCTTCAGTTCGAAGTCGGCGATTATGTGTATCTCAAGGTCTCCCCGATCAAGGGTGTGCAAAGGTTTGGGTTGAAAGGAAAACTAGCACCTCGCTATGTTGGCCCATATGAAATCACTCAACAATGTGGACCGGTTGCGTACCGTGTGAGGCTTCCCAAGAAGCTCTCCGCCATGCACAACATTTTCCATGTCTCCCAACTCAAAAAGTGTCTTCGTGTTCCGACCGAGGTTGTTGAGCAAGAAGAACCCTCGGTTGAGCCGGATCTTTCTTATGATGAGCATCCTATCAAGATCCTCGATGAGAAAGAGAGAAAGACACGAAGAAAAGAAGTTAAAATATACAAAATTCAGTGGAGTCATCAGTCCGAGGATGAAGCCGCATGGGAAACCGAAGAGTATCTTAAAAAGAATTTTCCCGACATCCTTCCTAAGACCAAGGTATCTCTTTCCCTACCATGTCACTAAGCACAATCGAATCTCGGGGCGAGATTCCTTTTAAGGGGGGTAGGCTATGACATCCCTAATGTTTAGAACCTTAAAAATACACTAAAAACAGGGTTGAATGACAGCAATGGTCTTAACACACTTAATTTGACTTTTAAATTCGAGTTTGAATTTCAATAAGGCTAAATTGACACCCAAACTGAAATCTCAAAAATTTCTTACTAAACATGAAAATATCCAAATATAAAAGTTGTTTGTCATCACAAATAAAGCCTAGTTAATGTTGGGAACTGTTCCAATTTTTGCAGTTAAGCCCCTCAAAAACCCTAAAAACCATGAATAACACCTTTTCAAAAATGGCTTGTTTGTGCTTGAAAAATTCAAAATTTTAGGTTCACCCCAAAAAGAAAGTTGTGTCCCACATTTCAAACTCCAACTTTTGTGTTTGCACTTTTTGAAGTTTAGTTCAAATTTCCGGAGTTGTGCACAGTTGAACCAGGGAGCTCGACGGGCGTCCCGACAGATAGCTCGGCCAGCTCTGCCCGAGGCCGGCAGCGGCCGCCACGTGGCCGGCGAGCGGCGGTGACCCCGGCCGGCTGGCCAATCCCTCGGCAGCCGTGTCCCGACCTCTCACGCATGCGTCTGACCCCCTGAGCTGTCCCGTCGCGCACCACACAAGCCACCTCACCGCGGCGAGCGGGCACACCATCATGGCGAGGCAAGCTCCGCCATTGGCCACGGTCACGCACGTCGAGCAGAGCACCCCTGTGGCCTGTATTCGCGCCCGCTACGCGCCAACAAGCTCTGCGGCGTATCTCTCCTCGCCCACGCCACGATCCTTCGCGCCCAATCGCACACCAGCGCCCTGCCCGAGCTCGCAGGCCATCGATGGCGCGGCCCTGTCGCCCAACCACCCCGCGCACGTTCGCAAGGCTGCTCGGCCCTCTCTAGCTTGCCCCAACACTCCACCGAGCAACCTCACATGCTTTCCTAGCTAGCGACGCAGCCATTCCCTCTCCTCCACGCTCCCGCACGCCTTCTTCCTCCTCCGGCCGCGTAGAGCAGAGCTCGAGCTCTCGCAGCCGCAAACCAAAATCCACCGCGATTCCCTCGATGATTTCCCAATCCACCGCACTCGAAGCTTGCCCATCCACCTAGCTAGCTCCTCGAGCCATCCCCAACTGAAGCCGAGCACCGCTCGATGGGAATCGACGATTTTCCCCCGCCGCTCGGCCCTTCCCGCCACGAGCCCCACCTCCACGTCGAGCTCTACCCTCTAGTCATCCCCGTCGCCGCCAAGCACCTCGACGAGCTCCGCCTCCTCTCGGTGAAGCTCTCAAGCCAAGCCGCGCACCGCCTCGACCCTCGCAGCCGGCTACCGACGTCGCCGGAGCAAGCCGCTCCGCCGCTCACCGTCGACGAGCCGCGCCACTTCACCTCCATCCACGAGACCTACCCCAACCGACTCGCGGTGAGCCCCTCGTTATTTCCACCCACTTCCCCCGCACTGGTTCGTCGTCTCCTCGCCGGAGTCCGGTCGCCGGCGAGCCAAGGACCTAGATGCGTTCCCCTTTTTAGTTCTAGGGTCCTCCGTGTAAGTTTTAGGGACTTGTTTCCAAGGTTTCAAAAGGTCTAGGGTCCCCGGCGTAAAAAGATTCTTTAAACCAAAATCTATTTTCTGAGATCTTGTAAAATCCACTAAAAATCATAGAAAAATCAGAAAAATGCACAAAAATACTCCCTGGACTCGCGAGATTGTAAACTCCAATCTCATGTTGGCATGTATACACTTTTTATGAACGGTTTTTGAATTAAAATTCAAACTCAGTTTTTAGAGTTTTGTGCACCATTTCAAATTCGGAGCTCTTTTGTAGCTGAACTTTGGATATGTTGCTTGTGTGGTATGTAGAAGCTCTATGTCCAAAGGAGACCTAAACATATGGACTGGAACGTCAGTGATCAATTATTTTGTGATTTCAGTTCTAGCTCAGTTCTGCATTTATTAAAAATATTTCATGCAGTAAAAAATCACCAACTTTCACCAGAGGTCTCGAAACTTGTTGGCACATGTCATATAATTTTAGACCCTGTTGAGGCTAGCACATAAATAGGTGTTGGTTTTCGGGTAGAAAATTATTGAGGGCTGTCCAGGTGTTATCTTTAGCCACCACTTGGTCAGAGCCTTCCGCTTACTCATGTCTAGCTCTGGTAGAGAAATCTTCTATTTTGGAAGTAGTTTTGATTTTATATGAATTAATCTTGTTTCTTTGAGAAGCAACTTGCACTATTTTTAATTTTGGAGTGAGCCTAGCTCTTATACTCCAGTAGCTGTCACAAAGTTTGTGGATAAAAAGGATGAACACAAACAGAGAAAAAAAATGAGAAGAAACTAGAGTGATTTGAGTTTTATAAAAAGAAATAGATCACTTTTGATAATTGAAGTAAATAGGGTGCATGTGAAGTTGAAATTCTAGAACTACACACTTGCATAGAAATAATGGTTTGAATTGTTTTATATGTGTACACAATCACCATCATAAAGAACTTGTTGTATGTACTAAATTGTATTGCACCACTTGTATGCTTAGGGAGGATGCTAATCTAGAATGATTAACTCTATTAAAAGTTGATGCTAAAATCATGAAAGTAAGGATCCACTCTTAGTAGCTTTCTGGCAAACAAACCCACCAGCCAAAAGCCTCTCATGTCTAGAAGTCGGTGATGTAGCTTTCACCCGACGGGTAAGCCTTGGTGAGTATTAGTATACTCAGCCTTGCTTGTGGCTATTTATTTCAGGAACTGCTTTGGATGAGTCGGTGAATTCTGTCTCTTGGCCTGCCCAGGTTCCTCCTGGCTGGCACGTCGAGTGGGTTCCGTGCTCTTCCGAGGATCGGGAGGAGTAGCACCATGGACGACTTCATTATGGTGTTGCTATATATCTTCGTTAGTTTAATTCCGCTGCACTAAACTCTCGTACTTTATTTGAATTTCAGACTTGGCTTGTAATAACATTGATGAGACTATTTATGTAACTGGAACTTGTGGAGTGTTGTAATTTCTGGGGCTCACCTTCGTGTGGGGCTCACCTTCGATCGTGAAAGTACGTGGTTAATCGGGTATAATCCGACGGCGCTCCAGCTTATTCCGGATTAAGTGCCTATTGATTAGTGGTCCGTGGGTACTTAACTTGGAATAATTTCGGAGTGGTCCGCCATATTTTACAGGGTTCTATTTTTTACGAAGGAGGAAAATATGTAAATTTAGCTAAGGTTTTATAGAGGCTCTTGGAGCCCCTCGTTATGTTGCTGGTATAAAACACAGAGAGGGCCATATATGAACCGAAGATTGTGTGCTCAAGTGCATGCTCAAGATGCACTAAAAGACATCAAAAACCTGCGCAGAGATATAGAAGAGTACCCAATTGATATTTCCTGAATTTAATGGTGATGATTCTTGTGGATGGATTAAAAAAACTAAGAAATACTGAGATGGTGGGTGTTTGTAACGAGGGCTGGCTAATGATTGCTGTCATGTTTGTTACGGAAAAAGCTAGTTCCGGTGGAAATAAAATAACATCCTCGTTTGATCTGTTCAGTAGGTAGCCATTGTTATTATCGAGTAGCATTGGAATGATCATACTCTATGGTCACAAATCAATCATCGAGCCACTAGAATAAACGTTGAGCAGGTTCGAAGATCATTGAAGTCATCTATATAAGCACTAGAATAAACAGAGTAAATATGCAGTATTAAACAAGTGTATCTTTGATTGCAGCTTTTAATATGTAAACAAGTAATATCCTTGTTTGGTCTGTCAGTTAGCTAGCCATCATATTCATTAGTGAGATTTATGAGTAGCATTGCAATCATCAAATGCTCCTGATCACAGCTCTATGAAATTCAGTGGAGTCATCAGTCCGAGGATGAAGCCACATGGGAAACCGAAGAGTATCTTAAAAAGAATTTTCCGACATCCTTCCTAAGACCAAGGTATCTCTTTCCCTACCATGTCACTAAGCACAATCGAATCTCGGGGCGAGATTCCTTTTAAGGGGGGTAGGCTATGACATCCCTAATGTTTAGAACCTTAAAAATACACTAAAAACAGGGTTGAAGGACAGCAATGGTCTTAACACACTTAATTTGACTTTTAAATTCGAGTTTGAATTTCAATAAGGCTAAATTGACACCCAAACTGAAATCTCAAAAATTTCTTACTAAACATGAAAATATCCAAATATAAAAGTTGTTTGTCATCACAAATAAAGCCTAGTTAATGTTGGGAACTGTTCCAATTTTTGCAGTTAAGCCCCTCAAAAACCCTAAAAACCATGAATAACACCTTTTCAAAAATGGCTTGTTTGTGCTTGAAAAATTCAAAATTTTAGGTTCACCCCAAAAAGAAAGTTGTGTCCCACATTTCAAACTCCAACTTTTGTGTTTGCACTTTTTGAAGTTTAGTTCAAATTTCCGGAGTTGTGCACAGTTGAACCAGGGAGCTCGACGGGCGTCTCGACAGATAGCTCGGCCAGCTCTGCCCGAGGCCGGCAGCGGCCGCCACGTGGCCGGCGAGCGGCGGTGACCCCGGCCGGCTGGCCAATCCCTCGGCAGCCGTGTCCCGACCTCTCACGCATGCGTCTGACCCCCTGAGCTGTCCCGTCGCGCACCACACAAGCCACCTCACCGCGGCGAGCGGGCACACCATCATGGCGAGGCAAGCTCCGCCATTGGCCACGGTCACGCACGTCGAGCAGAGCACCCCTGTGGCCTGTATTCGCGCCCGCTACGCGCCAACAAGCTCTGCGGCGTATCTCTCCTCGCCCACGCCACGATCCTTCGCGCCCAATCGCACACCAGCGCCCTGCCCGAGCTCGCAGGCCATCGATGGCGCGGCCCCGTCGCCCAACCACCCCGCGCACGTTCGCAAGGCTGCTCGGCCCTCTCTAGCTTGCCCCAACACTCCACCGAGCAACCTCACATGCTTTCCTAGCTAGCGACGCAGCCATTCCCTCTCCTCCACGCTCCCGCACGCCTTCTTCCTCCTCCGGCCGCGTAGAGCAGAGCTCGAGCTCTCGCAGCCGCAAACCAAAATCCACCGCGATTCCCTCGATGATTTCCCAATCCACCGCACTCGAAGCTTGCCCATCCACCTAGCTAGCTCCTCGAGCCATCCCCAACTGAAGCCGAGCACCGCTCGATGGGAATCGACGATTTTCCCCCGCCGCTCGGCCCTTCCCGCCACGAGCCCCACCTCCACGTCGAGCTCTACCCTCTAGTCATCCCCGTCGCCGCCAAGCACCTCGACGAGCTCCGCCTCCTCTCGGTGAAGCTCTCAAGCCAAGCCGCGCACCGCCTCGACCCTCGCAGCCGGCTACCGACGTCGCCGGAGCAAGCCGCTCCGCCGCTCACCGTCGACGAGCCGCGCCACTTCACCTCCATCCACGAGACCTACCCCAACCGACTCGCGGTGAGCCCCTCGTTATTTCCACCCACTTCCCCCGCACTGGTTCGTCGTCTCCTCGCCGGAGTCCGGTCGCCGGCGAGCCAAGGACCTAGATGCGTTCCCCTTTTTAGTTCTAGGGTCCTCCGTGTAAGTTTTAGGGACTTGTTTCCAAGGTTTCAAAAGGTCTAGGGTCCCCGGCGTAAAAAGATTCTTTAAACCAAAATCTATTTTCTGAGATCTTGTAAAATCCACTAAAAATCATAGAAAAATCAGAAAAATGCACAAAAATACTCCCTGGACTCGCGAGATTGTAAACTCCAATCTCATGTTGGCATGTATACACTTTTTATGAACGGTTTTTGAATTAAAATTCAAACTCAGTTTTTAGAGTTTTGTGCACCATTTCAAATTCGGAGCTCTTTTGTAGCTGAACTTTGGATATGTTGCTTGTGTGGTATGTAGAAGCTCTATGTCCAAAGGAGACCTAAACATATGGACTGGAACGTCAGTGATCAATTATTTTGTGATTTCAGTTCTAGCTCAGTTCTGCATTTATTAAAAATATTTCATGCAGTAAAAAATCACCAACTTTCACCAGAGGTCTCGAAACTTGTTGGCACATGTCATATAATTTTAGACCCTGTTGAGGCTAGCACATAAATAGGTGTTGGTTTTCGGGTAGAAAATTATTGAGGGCTGTCCAGGTGTTATCTTTAGCCACCACTTGGTCAGAGCCTTCCGCTTACTCATGTCTAGCTCTGGTAGAGAAATCTTCTATTTTGGAAGTAGTTTTGATTTTATATGAATTAATCTTGTTTCTTTGAGAAGCAACTTGCACTATTTTTAATTTTGGAGTGAGCCTAGCTCTTATACTCCAGTAGCTGTCACAAAGTTTGTGGATAAAAAGGATGAACACAAACAGAGAAAAAAAATGAGAAGAAACTAGAGTGATTTGAGTTTTATAAAAAGAAATAGATCACTTTTGATAATTGAAGTAAATAGGGTGCATGTGAAGTTGAAATTCTAGAACTACACACTTGCATAGAAATAATGGTTTGAATTGTTTTATATGTGTACACAATCACCATCATAAAGAACTTGTTGTATGTACTAAATTGTATTGCACCACTTGTATGCTTAGGGAGGATGCTAATCTAGAATGATTAACTCTATTAAAAGTTGATGCTAAAATCATGAAAGTAAGGATCCACTCTTAGTAGCTTTCTGGCAAACAAACCCACCAGCCAAAAGCCTCTCATGTCTAGAAGTCGGTGATGTAGCTTTCACCCGACGGGTAAGCCTTGGTGAGTATTAGTATACTCAGCCTTGCTTGTGGCTATTTATTTCAGGAACTGCTTTGGATGAGTCGGTGAATTCTGTCTCTTGGCCTGCCCAGGTTCCTCCTGGCTGGCACGTCGAGTGGGTTCCGTGCTCTTCCGAGGATCGGGAGGAGTAGCACCATGGACGACTTCATTATGGTGTTGCTATATATCTTCGTTAGTTTAATTCCGCTGCACTAAACTCTCGTACTTTATTTGAATTTCAGACTTGGCTTGTAATAACATTGATGAGACTATTTATGTAACTGGAACTTGTGGAGTGTTGTAATTTCTGGGGCTCACCTTCGTGTGGGGCTCACCTTCGATCGTGAAAGTACGTGGTTAATCGGGTATAATCCGACGGCGCTCCAGCTTATTCCGGATTAAGTGCCTATTGATTAGTGGTCCGTGGGTACTTAACTTGGAATAATTTCGGAGTGGTCCGCCACATTTTACAGGGTTCTATTTTTTACGAAGGAGGAAAATATGTAAATTTAGCTAAGGTTTTATAGAGGCTCTTGGAGCCCCTCGTTATGTTGCTGGTATAAAACACAGAGAGGGCCATATATGAACCGAAGATTGTGTGCTCAAGTGCATGCTCAAGATGCACTAAAAGACATCAAAAACCTGCGCAGAGATATAGAAGAGTACCCAATTGATATTTCCTGAATTTAATGGTGATGATTCTTGTGGATGGATTAAAAAAACTAAGAAATACTGAGATGGTGGGTGTTTGTAACGAGGGCTGGCTAATGATTGCTGTCATGTTTGTTACGGAAAAAGCTAGTTCCGGTGGAAATAAAATAACATCCTCGTTTGATCTGTTCAGTAGGTAGCCATTGTTATTATCGAGTAGCATTGGAATGATCATACTCTATGGTCACAAATCAATCATCGAGCCACTAGAATAAACGTTGAGCAGGTTCGAAGATCATTGAAGTCATCTATATAAGCACTAGAATAAACAGAGTAAATATGCAGTATTAAACAAGTGTATCTTTGATTGCAGCTTTTAATATGTAAACAAGTAATATCCTTGTTTGGTCTGTCAGTTAGCTAGCCATCATATTCATTAGTGAGATTTATGAGTAGCATTGCAATCATCAAATGCTCCTGATCACAGCTCTATGAAATCATCTAAGCAATGATCACATATTTAGGAACATCCAGCCAAGTCTCTTCTCTCCTGCAAAAGAACATTTTAATAAAGAATTTGCCTTGGTTATTCTTTGAGCAAACCAAAAGTACATCACCAAGATTGATGAATGATTAGCGAACTATTTGTAATTCTCATTGATTTTCCTTCTCTCCTTAGTTTTTTTCATTGTACCTCTTCGTAGAACTCCAGTTTTTTTTCCTAATATACAAATACATAACCAGTAGGGGGAAAAACCTCTTGTTGCATTAAAAAATATCTATGCACTAGAATAAACTACTGGATTGATAGAGGCTGGATTATATCCATTATAAAAAAATGCACTAGAATAAACACTGAGAAGCTCTGTTGACTTTTATCTCTCGCAAAAATACTATCAGAAACTACTGGAGCACACCACCACCATTAGTCAGAAAGGCCACCACTCAGGTAAATTCTTTGCTTGAAACCTAATGAAGCCGCAGCACTGTGACCCTGATTCTTACAGTGAGAACCAGGTCCCCCTCGTCCTCCCAATGCTCCTCTATATATGACGTGTGCAGATGGAGGGCAGCAATGACGACTAGACAACAAGGTCGTCAGGTCATATAGTTATTCGCTGTAGGGATTGTCTATATAATATACTGTTTCTTGAGAATCAAAAAAAAAATATACTGTTTCTTCCCTATTGTTACTACATATCAAGGACATCAACATATATATGACTCCACGTTGAAATTCTTTCACCTGAGTATATTACTTAGCTTAACAAAAACCAATCATAACTTCCTGTACGTCTCGGTCATGCCAGCTCGCATCCAAAAAAAAAAATACTCCAGTCGAAAGACCAAAACCCTACAAGTCTTCACCTCTCATTATAGACGAAAGAGTTGATGCAAAGAATGTGAGAGAAAGGGACATATAGTTCTTATACTAGCATAATTCCTCTCCATGGCCAAACAATCATATTCAATAATCCGCATACGCCAGTATGGACACATAAGAATTTGGGAAGATATTTAAATAATGGTATTCCAAATGTCAGTAGGAATATCCTGTGATCTTTACAACGGAAGAGACACAATATAAGGTCGGATCCATGGGAATGCACCGAAGAGAGTTCTTTAGGAACTCTCTGCTTGATCAATTTGGCCACTGAAAAGAAAATAAAAGCCAAAGCATGGGGAAAGCGTCGTTCCGTCTAATTCTTGGTCTGGTGGCTGTCCTTGGCTGCAATGCTGATCATGATTTTTTGCAAGGTTTGAAAATTTCTGTTACAATATTTTTGGAACTGTAGTATTTGCAAGGTACAGACGATTCTATAACTTTCTGCAGAAACAAATTGATTTAATCATGTCTCACAAAAGAGAATTTCCAAAGGATATGGTTTTAAGACATCATAAGCAAGATAGTTTCTTGCATGCTGCACTTCAAAATGAGTATGGACTAGGGAAATGCCAAATTACTCCCCTGAAGTATACATAAAGTCCATATAACCCCCTAAAATGTTTGTTGGTCCAATTTACCCCCTAAAATATATACTTTGTTAAATTTATCCCTTAGAATATTTTTTCTTTCTTGTTTCTCCATACAAAAGTTGAATTTCAATTAAATATATTTGCGCTGTAGTAGTGGACATGATAATGTACATCAAAAAATATATTATGAAATTTTTTTCATCATTATGTACATTTAGATAACTTGAAGAGTGACCCTATTTTTTTACCATAGACGTTTCAGTTTTGCAATAGGGATACTGTATCCTGATATGGTGATATTGAGTAATACTAATGTCTGTTAGAGAGAGAGAGCACTACAGGAAAAAAGCCCCCCGGTGCCGGTTCGTAGGCACCCATCGGTGCCGGTTACGCAACCGGCACTGGGCTTCCGGTACTGATGGGCACCATTTGTACCGGTTGGTGTTCCACTGCCGCGCGTGGGTCGATGCGGTTAGTACAGGTTGGTAATACCAAGCAGTGCTAACGGCTATTTTTTTTATTTGTTTCATTTTCTGTTTTTTCTTTTATTTGTTTTCTTTTCCTTTTTCTATAGGGTATATATATGTATTTCAATTCGTATTTCATTACTATCCGTACTCCTACCTATCCGTACTATATGCCTATATTACGTATTTCTTTTCGTATTTTGATTGTACAACGCTTAAAGAAATAATATGTTACATGCATGCATGTGATAATAGGTAGATAGAAGTACAGTTGACATTTGCATATATAAATATATATATATATATCAAAATCGTCGGCAAGTATCATATAGAATTGCTGCAAACTGTTAGATCGATCCTACCAATCCTCATCGTCCTTGTCCTCATCATCGCACTTAGGATTATACTTTCCGTCATCATAGAACTCTGCGCCAAGAGTGATTACTTCATCCAACAAAAATCAAGTGTGCTACAAGTTTCTTGTGACCCTTCTGGCATCCCGGGTACAACAACTTCTTGTGATCCTCCAACATCTTTTCAAACTTCTTTGCCTCCAATGCAGTTTTACTTTCTCTGTGGCCTTCTAGCAACACCTTACGAACCTCGTTGGGTGCTTCCTCTTCTTGGACAATTTCCTCAGTCTCGTCCATTTGATCGTCATCCTCAAAGGCACTAGGTTCATGCATGTGAACCCAGTCTGGAAGTTCTTCTTCTTCTTCTTCATCTCCCATCAAGACTCCAGGTTCACCGTGCTTGGTCTAGAGACAGTAGTTCGACAAGAAACATTCGCTAAAAATATGGCCGTGAAGAGTGCTTCGCTTTGAGTATTCTTTGCAATTCTGGCAAATTCTGCAAGGACAACTCATGAAAACCTCTGCCGAACTGTTGGCCTCTGCAACATCGAGAAATTCCTTTAAGCTGTTGATCCACGCAATGCATCAACGATCGCTGTACATCCATTGTCGGTCCATCTATAACAAGGAAAGGAATTATAGAATATTTAATTTGTTTCACAATCCCAATACAATATTATCATTCTATACATATTCAAAATACAATCCATGACAAACACAAATCCCAAAGCATGCAACATTAAATAACATACAAGACTGCCATATCGGCTTATTAAACTACAAGACACACTTTGTCGACTTTTTTCAATCATCTTTAGGTGGGACAATCGACTGCTTTGTCGACTTTTTTTTTCCCTGCAATAGAACAAGATGCAAGGTACTCCGCTCTTATTTTCTCAATATCAAAAGGAGGTTCCTTCCCCGCTGCAACATATTCTTCATGAGTTGCTTCTAAATAACGAAGTTGGGCTCTCAATCAAGCTTTAGACGGCTTATACCCAGTCGGTTCTACTGGAGCTTTGTTCTTCCCACGATTATCCCCACCACCTCCACCACCACCTCCAGCAGCAGAAGTCATTTTGTTTGGACAAATACTTTTAATGTATAAATACATAACAAAGCATTGTAGCCAGTCATAGTCATATTGACACTAACGGGTGGTTTTTAATAGATAATGAAGTAGCCATTACTCTCTAATTTTTTTTCTCTAGTTAAAATAATTATTTCAATAATGCATGGTGAACTAATATTCTTCCTAATATGTTTTTGCTCAAAACTATTAACTGCCTAACATTATTTCACTAATTAATTTTCAACCTAAAATTTCACTAAAGATTTCACTAACTAGCTTTTTCCACCTTAAATGTCACTAACTATTACAGTAATTAAATAATATTCTATAACTAAATATATGTGATAATTTATGATTTCTCTAACAAACAAGATACACAAATCAAGAATCTCTCTCTACTCAACCTCAATCCAAGAAATTTACAAATTTCTCTAAGTATAAAGCATCAAATACAATTTACTAACCATCAAAGAGAGGACAATCAAGCTACTAACCTTGGATACACTTAGATGCACGAAAATCTCAACGAAATGATGAAAAAAATGGGCATAACGTCCCCTATGACGCCATTGCTCTCGGAGAAAATGAGGAAGCAGCTTCTGTGCTGTCGGTCGGGAGGAGGAAGAAGCCTTTTTATAGCCGGCCTGTTGGCACCGGTTGGTAAACCCAGCCGGTACTAAATGCAACCAATCAGTACTGGCTGGGAACACCAACCGATACCAACCACCAGCCGGTACTGTTTGCTTGCATTAAGTACCAGCTGGTTTTACCAACCGGTACCAAATGGCATTACGGGTGGGTGTAGCCGCTGCCCGTGGGTCCTAGTGGTACATGTACCGAATCTCCTTGGCCCCGACTACCGAGGTTGATTTGCTCGTTTGTACCGGTTGGTAACACAACCGGTACTGATGGACATAGGATGAATGTGCCGTTTTCCTATAGTGGAGAGAGAGAGAGCGAGAGAGAGAGCGCTTGCACTCGCAGAAATTGAGAACTATGAGTAATATAATGGTTAGACCATATGGTCCGACTGAATTCGAATTGATAATTAGGACACAAATTGTTGATTGCATCAATGGCTGTTAGTACAATGATGGCAAATAGCTAACGACACCTTTTTTTATAATTGCAGACGGTGAGTACATCATGCTTAAACGTAAGCCCATGTCCTTCTGTTGCGTTCACACAGCGCACTACAACACAAGCGTAGAAAATCTTTAAATTTACAGTGACGTAATTTTCAGGTAGCACATTTGCAGTCCTGATAGTTTTCGCGTTCCTGTTGGTCGGCTTCTCCATTGCAATCACCAAATACCTGACGAACAAGAACAGAGCCAACGAGACTACTGCAGATTCACTGAAATCATCTCAAGGTAGATATATCCTCCACATGTGCACTTCTAATTCCAACACACATAAAAGAACCCCATAGCATGTACTGATTGGCTGATTGCTCATGGTTTCTTTCATTTACCGATCCAACCACAAGGTAACAGGGTGCATGGGGAGGCGACAAGCAGGTGGTCAGGCTTGTACAAGTTCACCAAGGAGGAGATTGAGAGAGCGATCAACTACGCGAATAGCAGGATCTATCTCGGATCTGGTAGCGCAGGCCAGGTTTACCAAGGGGTGCTACCTAGTGGACAACTTGTTGCGATCAAGCACATCCACAAGTCCGCGATGTCAGGATCCTTCATGAGGGAGGTGGAGCAGCTGTCAAAAGTGAGGCATCCCAACCTGGTGTGCCTTTTTGGATACTGTGACGAGGAGGGAGATCAGTATCTGGTGTATGAGTACTGTGCAAATGGGAACCTGGCACAGAACCTACTGAGTAAGGGAAAGTCGGCTTTGGGATTATCTAGTGGAATTTCTTGGTTTATTCTAAGACGGTTACAACAACATTCTGCTCTTGGTTAACAGGAAGTGATTCTGTTTTACCGTGGGAAACAAGAGTGAAGATCCTTAGGGATTGTGCATCTGTCCTGCGGTTTCTCCACACACACCCTGATGGATGTATTGTCCATAGAGACATCAAGGTGAGAACGCTGATTGAAATTTGTGGCAACGTGAGGTTTCTTAGGAACCATAACGTGCTCTATTTTCTTTCCTATGGAACTCTTTACATACTAGTATCATCTGAAGTTCCGTTCTGATTGTTGCAGCTCACAAACATCTTGCTGACAGAGAATAAGGTGCCAAAGCTATCCGATTTTGGGCTAGCAAAAATGCTGGAAATGGAAGAGACTAAGGTGTTCACAGATGTGAGGGGGACCATTGGGTATATGGATCCCGAGTACATCACACACTCCAAGCTGACTTGTGCCAGTGATATATACAGCTTTGGTGTGGTTGTGCTGCAGCTTCTGTCAGGGAGGAAGGTCATAGAACTCGACATTGTTGCACGCGATTCTCTAACGAAGAAGGTAAGTTCTGTCAGGAGAAAATGATCTTCCAAATTTTTATTTAAGATAAAAAATGAACTCTCTTTTTATGCCTGTGATATTTTTTTTTTGTTTGAAGGCTAAGGATGTTGTTAGTGGGAAAAAGCCACTGGAAGAATTCATAGACCCACGTGTTAGGGATGATGTTGTCATAGAAGATTTCGTGTTGATATTGAAAATTGCAGTCCTTTGTGTGGCTAGTTCAAGCATAGGGCGTCCCACAATTAAGGATGTGTTTGAAGAGATGGACAAAGCGTTGAGAAATACAACCATGAAGGTTAGAATTTCAATATCTATTCCGTACTATATATACTGTGCCATGTGAGAAATTTTATAGTTTACTCCCTCCGTCCTAAATTGTAAGTCATTTCAAGATTCTTGGAGAGTCAAACTGTCTCGAGTTTGACCAAATTTATATAACAAAGTATGGATATTTATGATACCAAATAAGTACCATTAGCTTCTTCATTAAGTATATTTTTAGATTATATCTATTTGGTTTCATAAATTTTTGTGATTCACTCTATAATTTTGGTCAAACATAAAAAGAGTTTGACTCTCCAAGAATCTTGGAATGACATACAATTTGGGATGGAGGGAGTATTAGTTTACGCCTGTCCTGTGTTGATCAATAATGTGACTATATTTTTCACAAATTACTTTAAAGCAGAAATTTGAAAAACAATATGAAAAACTTCTTTACAAAGCCCCCGCGTCGCTCCTCTCGAGGGTAACACGGGCGGCGGCGGCGCCTGGGGAGACTGTGCTCAACACCGGCCATCTCCTCGCCACTGGAAGTCCACGCCGGTGCAACGACGGTGGTGGTGCGGCCCTCTTCTCTCCTGCCCCCACCTCCCTCCTGGTGAGTGCTTCTGTAGAAGCCATGTCTGCTTCGCCCGCCCGAGCTGCTTTGGAGGTCGAATCCAGCGAGCCAAAGCCCAGATCCGAAAGGCCCATGGCCAGCTCTGGCGTCTCCACAGTCGTAGATGCCGGTTGCGCTCGATGGAGATGACAACCGGTTGTGGATGGCCTGTGGCTCTTCGTAGAGCTGGGCATGGAGATGCCTCGGCCCCTGCCCCAAGCCACCGAGGTCGCCCACTTGCTACTATGCCCCCTACGACGGGAAGCTGCTGATGGGTAAAGCCAGCCATGGTGGCAATGGTGGCCCAGATCCAGCGGATCGGGCGCAAAGACACACTAGTGGCCGGTGGCGGGAGGGGGTGACATTAAGCCACCTCGCCTCTCCTCTATATGACAGTGGTGTCATGGCTCCTGTGACGAAGGTTGTTAAGGCACGCTTGGCTTGTCTGGCGGCGGCGAGCAGTGACTTGCCTGGGAATGCTGTTTGGTCGCAGGATTGCAGGCGGTGAGGCTATGCGACCATTGGCATCCCCTTTATGTCCTGTTGTCATGGCCATGGTCCTGTTCTACGATGCATGTATGCGGTACATGCAGTTTGGTCGCGGGCATGCTGGCGGTGAGGCTGCATGACCGTGGTCGAAGCGAAGGCTTGGACCACAACGTTTACGGATGTTGGTTCCTTCTTGGAGGAGTCCATCTATACCTTCCCACCACACGATGCCCCAGTCTCCAACTCTACACCATGGTCTTCTCTGGGGTGAAAACCTAGTCCAACTAAGGATGAGCGATAGCATCGCCCTTGATGTCATGACCTCACTGAGGCATCAGAGACCACTTTAGGCGCAGTGTGTATTTGGAGATCGTTCTCCTCTCTTGCTATCAGCGGATTAGGCCTTTGATATTGACCGGATGTTGGTTTCCGACATGGTTTTGTGGGTGCTCTCTGCTGGCACCTCTGCTCCATCGTCGAACGACGTTGATACAACCATCAAATCAAATGATGTGTGTGTTCATGCTTCTTAGCATCCCTTCTATGTGGATTCCTCCGCACAAAGGGTGTAGAATGGTTGTTCAAGGAGACCGGATGTGCTTTTAAAGGTGTCTTTCTTAACTTCAGGGGAGGTCGATGTTATATGACAAATAGTGGTCTGCATGCCCCCCCCCCCCCGCACACACATTCTTAGTCACCATCCTGTTGGGCGGCACTTTCATCCCTAGAGGATTTCTGTCCTTGTTGGATGGTGGAGGGTGACTATAGGGCGGCGTAGCTATGACATGTGGTGTTGGGGAGCAATGGTCATTGTGATGGAGGGAAGCATGTCACTAGGTAGTGACGCTTCGTCGATCGTTTGTGGTTGTCTTCATGTAGTTCAAGATCTGGACTAATTGGTTGGTGACCTCATCGTCCGTGTAATTATGATGTTCTCTTGCCTCATTTAGTTTCCAACTAGTACGCTAGAAAATCTTTTGTAACATGCAACAATTTTCGATAATATAGTAGGTGGGACCCCCCCGAATGGTTTGAAAAAAAATTCTTGGGAACATTGTCTAACAATTTGGAGTAATTTTGGTATGATTCCAATTCGAATTACACTAGTATGATATATCCAACACATTCATGCGCCCCAAATATGATGGATGACCTTAATACTCTCATTGTGCAGATTAAGGCAAGGAAGGAAATGAATCCAACAAATTCGGATGTTCAATATGCAAAAGTGCTTGATGTATAGATCACATTAAGGCAAGGAAGGAGATGGATGTAGCAAATTTTGACATTCAATATGCATAAGTAGATTTCATTTTGCCTTTCTGCTGTTATTTAGATTTTGCAAGGCCACATCTTTTTTTTTAAATGGATGAATGGAAGATATACCATGATCGAAATATTTTACATAGTAGTGATGTGTACTAGCTACAATATTACTGTAAGTGACAGCACAGTAGTGGTCGATGTACCTGCAACACTAGTTCATGATAATACATTGAATTTATGGTGAGAACTTGTGCGCTTGAAATGACTCATAGTACTGATGAAAATAATGTAAAGGCCAATCCAGATAGAGACAGTAGAAAAAACGAACCTTCAAAGTATTCGACACAGTTGCTTCTCCCACATTGCACTATAATCAGTTGATGTGCTTTATAGTTGACACATTATCTTTCCCTGAGAACTTTGTAGAATCAGCAACCTTGTACTAGGCTGAGTAAGGGACCTGATCTTAAGCATCGGTTGTGTCCCTTGGGGGTGGATTGTTGACTCATAACTGCACCACTAGCATTTGCTACATTCCATACTTGCGCATTAGTCTCTGCCATGGTTGGAATCATATATTCTAGAGGGATCCCTAATGATGGATCTAGAACAAATCCAGATGGAGGAGTAAAGAGAAGCATCTGTACCGATGTAGCAGCCAACGATGTTGTAGCAGAGTATACTGGACCATTCGAAATTAGGGTCTACAATGCCTGATACTAAGGCGTTATGTGGTGTAAATAAGGTTGTCTAACACAACAACCTCTTCTTCCAATGTGACTGTTTGCGTGTTCACATTTATTTCGCTCCTAGAACTCGAATGTCATGTCATTGTAGTATGCATTGTCGTTGGCTTAAAATAGCATGGGCCATAATAGAAGTGGACCTCCTGTTGGTGTTTTCATGACTACATTATGCACCGTGTTTGACAAAACCTTTGCCTGATTGATCATTGCATGATGCATGGCTTGATCAAACATAGCTTGAAGCTTAGTTGGGTGCTCTGTAATTGTGATTTCTTAGGCTTTAGTTGATCTTGCTTCTAAATTGCCTCACTTTGCTTGGTTGCGTTGAAAGACTTCATGAAAAGGACGGTAGGAATCCAAAGCAAATGGATGGTGTCAGTTACCAGACCAAGGGGTCCCATCATCACCGATTAGAGAGAAGGGCTACACCACCTTCCAAGGATAGACCATAAGGAAAGAGACCTTCCCTAAGCCCAGTGCAGCCTGAGCACACTGAGTGGAGCAGCCAGTAACATCTCCGATGTTAGTCATGTTTAACATGGAGACTAAGAAAGAAAATTTAGCTTAATCCAAGAAATCTAAGGCTCAAATCTAAGTCTACAAAAACTAAAAAGGCTGATTTGTTTTTCTGTCTTTTGGGGCCGAAGCTAATACAAAACTTCAAATTTAGCCTAAACAAAAGTTGTACAAAATTTCAAACACAATAACTTTCTCAATTGGAGCTTTGTTCAAAACGGATGGGAAAAGGGTAAAAAATTCCACACAAGCCCTGTGGAACCCTAGGTTTTTCCTATGCCCGAAAATTGAATTTGAAATCCACCAAATTTGGCTTACATATAAAAGGACATGAAATTTTGTCTTTATAGAAGTTTTAATAACTATGTATTGAATGACTTTGTTTATAAATTCTTGTTCTAAACTTGAGTGGAATGCGGTTTAAAACCCTAAAAGCCAGGTTGATACTTGATTCAACTCACTCCTCGCCATAGCCCAAATCTTTCAAAATTTGGTATGCCGACCTTTATGAAAGTTCTGTTCATGGTTTCCATTTCTAACTTTTGTATTTGGATCTCTCTCTGCACAGTTCAAATCTTGAGGGAAAAGTTGATGTCAACATTTGAGCCGTGTCATGCCATCCGAGTGTCAGAAGCGCGGTCACCATCACCACATGATGTCGCGTCATGCACCGTCGCCCCGCCACCACATGTACAACGATGCCAGCTGGCCACTAGGCGCGAAGCCAACCGACGCAAGCTCAACCCCCTCACTGCACTATCCCTCGCCCAATCCTTACGTCGCCTTACCCGCTCATGTCGTGCCTACGCAGGCTAGAGACGTGCTATCACGTCGGGCCCTAGCTTTGTGTCCCCAATCATGAACCTGTACTATCCCTCGGCCCATGCCACGCATCCCCACTCGCCAATGTGAGCACCCAACCGGCTGACAATCGCACCGATCTGTCCGCCATGCCAGTGCAAACCTCGCTGGCCACACTCAGGGCCGATCTGAGGCTCTATTAGTGTTTCTTAACTCCTACAGATATCCTCAAGCGCACGAAAATACCGATGTAGCATTTCACCCATAAGTATTCAGGGTATTGAAATCCATAGGGAATAGAGTAAAATTATTTCCTCACTAAGCAACCCTAGCAGATGGGAAAGAGAGATTGAACTTAAGATATTGTTGTTCTTTTCTAATGAAATTCTAAAGTAAGAAATTTCTATCTCGGGCTTGCTTCGGTGAGGTATAAGAGCACTACTCTTAAAGTCTCAACAGAGAGGGAAGAGAAGAACTAACTATATACCCAAGACACCACTTCTTTAACTGGTGAGATCCTAAACAAATGAATGGAATTTCTATGCTCAGACACCACGCCTACAGTAGAAATACTTATCCATAGTGCCGCACGGGGTTGCCCTTACTTGAGGGTACCGTACACCAGAATAGCAAACACACGTTCCCACAAGCAATCAATATCAACTAATAACTTAATAATTAAATAAACAAAAGAAGAACTTGGAGACTTAAGTGTATGAATCCAATAAGGTACATAATAGAAGGATCCAAAAAACAATCCAATCAAGCTTGGATCCTCTTCTAATCCACTCTAATCACTTCAAATCTCTTTCTAATCTTTCCCTTAAACACTTCTAATTGCAATACATCTATGAACTTTTCTCCTCGTCCTTCCCTCCCAGAACTATCTTTTTTTGGGTCTCAATTAAAAATGAATTCTTCGATACAGAATATAGGGGGGATACCCCTGGTTATATAGGCCTATAGGTCGGTTGGAAATGATGGAAGTATGATAGCTAGCATTGCCGACCTAGGGAACTGCCTTGAGAAATGTTGGCACGAATGTTGTCAGTGGTGGGCCGGTCGATCCACGGGCCCAACCAGTCCCTAAACACAAGACCGCCTTCACGTGGTGTGCCGTGGACTAGACATTATTCCATTTTATGTTAACGATAGCTCCTATTGATTCCATTAAGCCAATCATTTGAAAGTTGTGGACTCTTTCGTGGGCCAGCACTATTGCCGGCGCCGGCGTCGCCAACAGAATGCCACAGCAGAGGATCAAAGTGGCTGATGCCCGTTTGTTAGCAAATAAAGAGGAGGATCGTAGATAAGTTGTCAGGAGTTTGTTTGCTTTGTTAGTGCCGCCTAATCTATAAAGGCCGCACTTTGTTTAGGGAATAATCATCGAAGAAATACAATCCATGTTGGCGGGTTGCTCTTCGTTACCTCGGCGCGCCGGCGAGAGAAGCACGCTGCCTCCTCCTCCTCCCCGTTACCCTTTGCGATCCAATTCCCAGTCTAGTCTCGTCCTTCTTCCTCCCCTGCGCTCTCCCAAGAGGTCATGCCATATCAATTTGGTATCAGACTCCTCCCTCACATCGACAGCAATTTCCGGCGACGGGCAAGATTCTGGGGCCAACGCCACCAAGCTGGACCAAATCCTCGCCCAGCTCACCACCCTGTCCACCCGCCTTGACCATCATGACGCGCACGGTGAACTTCCAGTCCGGCGAGGACTCCTCCGAGCCACCACTCCGTCCTCATCGCTCGGGCACCGTCGGCGGCGAGGACAACTGCTGCAACTCCGCGCGCCTTTCCAAGATTAACTTTCCACGCTTTGATGGTTCCGCCGATCCACTCCCATGGCTCAACCAGTGCGAGTCGTATTTCCAAGGTATGCGCACCCTGCCTGAGGAGAAGGTCTGGGTCACCTCGTTGCACCTGGATGGTACGGCGGCGGAGTGGTTCTATGCGTTGGAGCGGGACAATGGCACCATGACATGGCCTCGCTTCGTCGACTTCATCAACCTCTGCTTCAGGCCATCCATCCGGTCCAACCCCATGGCGGAACTCAAGGAGCTGCACCTCACCTTCACCATAGAGTACCAACGCCAGTTCAACCTCCTCATCTGCCGCTGCGAGGACATCACGCCGCGCCAACAGGTACTCATGTTCACGGCCGGTTTGGGCAAACCTCTCCACACCGATGTCATGTTGCAGGCCCCCACCAACCTGCAGACGGCCATGAGCCTAGCCCGGATGTACGAGCACCGGAACGCTGCGGCTGCCATCGGCGGCGCTCTGGCCCTCGTTCCACCAGCCACTCGCACCCAACCGCTGATGGTGGCCTTGCCTGCGCCGGCAGCCCAACCTCCGCGGCCTCGCTTCAAGCGGCTTTCCCCCGACGAGCTTGATGCCAAGCGGGCCAATGGTGAGTGCTACCACTGCACCGAGAAATATGTCGCCGGCCACCGCTGCGCCAACAAAGGAGATCGAGCTCACCAACGGCGAAGATGAAGATGCGGTTTTCAGTGAGTTGGGCATCTCACTGCAGGCCCTCACCAGCATCGACATCGCCGAAACCATGAAGCTACAGGTCGTCATCGCCGGAACACCTCTCACGGCGTTGGTCGACACAGGCTCCACGCACACCTTCATCCAGGACGACGTCGCCTGCAAGATCGGCCTTCCCATCACCCCGCGCCCGGGCCTCTCCGTCAAAGCTACCAACGGTGACCGGGTACAGAGCGCAGGGGTCTGCCTTGACTCGGTGGTTCACATCGGCAATGAGGAGTTCCGCATCAACTGCTACGCTCTGCCGTAGGCAGGTTTCGACGTGGTTCTCGGGTTCCATTGGCTGCGTACCTTGGGACCAATCCTGTGGAACCTGGAGGCACTCACGATGTCATTCCTATGCCACGTCCGCACGGTGCGCTGGATAGGGATCGGTGGCGCGTCCTTGCATAGCATCTCCCTCTCCACCACGCGGGGTCTCTTGGAGGCACTGGTGGCGTCCTTCGCCGACATGTTCGAGGAACCACGAGGCCTCCCACCGCCACGTCGACATGACCACCATATCCACCTGCTGCCTAACGCCGCGCCGGTGGCGGTGCGCCCCTACCGCTACCCCCAGCTGTTGAAGGACGAGATCGAGAAGCAGTGCGACGACATGTTGGCCCAGGGCATCATTCGCGTTAGCACATCGGCCTTCTCCTCTCTGGTCCTCCTCGTCAAGAAAGCCGACGGCACGTGGCGATTTTGCGTGGACTACTGTGCGCTGAACATGATCGTCATGGTGAGGGACAAGTTCCCTATACCACTCGTCGAGGAGCTGCTGGATGAACTGCGCGGCGCCTGCTTCTTCACCAAGCTCGATTTGCGGAGCGGGTACCATCAAGTCCGCATGTTCCCGGACGACATCGCCAAGACGGCATTCCGGACGCATCGCGGGCTCTTCGAGTTCTTGGTGATGTCGTTCGGCCTCACCAACGCGCCATCTATGTTTCAGGCTATGATGAACGAGATCCTACAGCCTTTCATTCGGAAATTCGTTCTTGTTTTCTTTGACGATATCTTGGTGTATGGTCGTTCTTGGGCAGAACATCTCCAGCACGTCAAGCAAGTCTTCGAGGTGCTCTGGGAACACAAGTTGGCGGTCAAGCGTTCCAAGTGCACGTTCGGTGCGGCAACCGTGTCCTACCTAGGGCATATCGTCTCAGCCACCGGTGTGGCCATGGACCCGGCCATGGTCGCTTCTGTGGAGACATGGCCACGGCCCCGCACGGTGCGGGGTCTGCACGGCTTTCTCGGCCTCACCAACTACTACCGCAAGTTCGTTGTGGGCTACGGGGCGGTGCCGGCACCACTGACAGCGCTCCTCAAGAAGGAGGCCTTCTCCTGGATGTCGGAGGCCGATGAGGCATTCGTGGCCCTCTAGTAGGTGATGATGACTGCGCCACTCCTCCAGCTACCCGACTTCGACTGGCGTTTCATCGTCGACTGCGACCCTTCAAGGTCGGGTTTCAGCGCGGTCCTCCACCAAGGCGACGGTCCACTCGCCTTCTTTAGCCGCGCCGTCGCTCCCCATCATGCCAAGATGTCGGCCTATGAGTGCGAGCTCATCGGCTTGGTTAAGGCCGTCCACAACTGGCGACCATATTTATGGGGTCGCCCGATCACCGTCCGCACGGACCACTACAGCCTCAAGTTCATCCTCGACCAACGCCTCACCACCATTCCGCAGCACACATGGGTGACCAAACTGTTCGGCTATGATTTATCGGTGGAATACAGGCCAGGCAAATTCAACGTCGTGGCAGACCCCTTGTCCCACCGTGACGAGGAGGCATCGGCGCTCAACGCCATCTCTGCACCTGCATTTTCTGTGTTTGACACCCTGCGGGTGGACCTGCTTCAGGACCCGCGGGCGGTGGAGCTGCGCACCAAGCTCATGGCCGGCACAGCAGCCGCCGACTGCAAGGAGCTGGATGGCCTGCTAGTGTTCAAGGGGAAGGTGTTCGTCCCTGATGCCTCTCCGCTTTGGCCTCAGCTGTTGGCCGACGCTCATGAGGGGGGCCACGAAGGCGTCCAGAAGACGTTGCACCGGTGGCGCGCCTTGTTCTACAATTCGCATGCTCTACGACGTGTGCGGGAATTTGTCCGGGGCTGCCACACATGTCAGCGGCACAAGTCCGAGCACCTCCACCCAGCGGGCCTCCTTCAACCTCTGCCTGTTCCATCGGCGGTTTGGAGTGACATTGCGATGGACTTCGTCGAGGCGTTTCCCAAGGTTGGAGGCAAGTCCGTCGTTCTCAGCGTCGTTGGCCGCTTCTCCAAGATGGCCCATTTCATCACCCTAGGTCACCCTTATACGGCAGCGTCCGTCGCCAAGGCGTTTCACGAAGGGATCGTTCGGCTTCACAATTTCCCATGCTCCATCTTCAGCGACCGGGACACCGTCTTCCCAAGTTGCACATGAGCTCCGCGTTCCATCCTCAGTCCGATGGCCAGTTGGAGGTCACCAACCGCATCATCACTATGTACCTACGGTGTCTTGCTTGTGACCGCCCGCGTTTGTGGCTCCAGTGGCTGCCTTGGGCCGAGTACTGCTTCAACACCTCCTACCAGACGGCTCTCCAGTACACCCCGTTCCGCGTCATCTACGGCCACGATCCCCCGACTCTTCTCTCCTACCAGCACGGCACAGCACAGGTGGCCGCCGTGGATCAGCAGCTTGGGACACGCGATGATTTCCTTGCTGAGATATGCGAGCACTTGGTTCAGGCCCAGCTGACTATGAGGCAGTACCAGGACAAGTCTCGGCGGGAGGTGCAATTCCACGCCGGCGACTGGGTTTGGGTTCGGTTACAGCAGTGTGCTGCCTCTAGCATCAAGTCTGCAGTCACTAAGTTGGCGCCCCAGTTTTATGGGCCGTTCATGATTCTCTCGCGCATTGGTGCCGTAGCCTATAAGCTGCAGCTTCCACCTAAGGCTCGCATCCATGACGTTTTCCATGTCTCCTTATTGAAGAAGTTCAAGGGCACACCTCCTGATGCCATGGTGCCCCTGCCCGTTATCGTGCACGGTCGTGTGGTGCCAACTCCAGAGAAGGTGGTTCGGGTGCGCCTCAATCATGGCATCTGGGAGTTGTTGGTTCAGTGGCTGGGGTGTTCTGCCGCGGAGGCATCTTGGGAGCAGCTGGAGGATTTCCAGAGCATTTATCCGGCATTCCAGCTCGCGGATGAGCTGTTTCTAGGGAAGGAGGGAAATGTTGTGGACTCTTTCATGGGCTGGCACTATTGCCGGTGCCGGTGTCACCAACAGAATGCCACAACAGCGGATTAAAGTGGCTGATGCCGGCCACCGTTTGTTAGCAAATAAAGAGCAGGATATTAGATAAGTTGTTAGGAGTTTGTTTGGTTTGTTAGTGCCGCCTGATCTATAATGGCCGCAGTTTGTTTAGGGAATAATCATCGAAGAAATACAATCCTTGTTGGTGGGTTGCTCCTCATCACGGTGGAGGTGGACATACCTCAGGGCACTGGCGAGAGCAGCATGCCGCCTCCTCCTCCTCCCCGTTACCCTTTGCGATCCAATTCCCAATCTAGTTTCGTCCTTCTTCCTCCCCTGCGCTCTCCCAAGAGGTCACGCCATATCGTTGAAGTGTTTGAAAAGCGTGTAGGGTAAGGCAACTATTGACAGCGCTTAGTGGCACCAATTAAGTACCACAAGCGCACAGGTCGACTGTAGCTTTTCGCTTGGAGTTTTCCCCGAAGGTTATCAATGCATGGAACAAGGAGATCGCTATGCTTATCTAAGCACTAACTATGTTGATTATTAATCTTTTTGGGTTTTGGTTGGTGTATGAATAGATCTAATCTACTAAGTTTAATCTAAATATATCTAGGGTTAAGAATGAGGTTAGGCTAGCGAGAGCACAAGATATAGAGAATGTTTGCCCCTCGGGTTTTAGGATCGCTTGGATATGCAATCACCGACTTAAAGCGCCAATCTGTTCTATCGAGCTTCGAAAGCCGATGTCGTTTCCCCCACACTCGTCACACAGCACTAGGAGTCGCTTCACACAGCACTAGAAGCGACATCGGCTTTCGAAGCTCAAAACCGAATGAATAATGAATAATGTCCTTCACAAATGTGGCTGTTTTGACGTCGTTAGACCGGTGTTCCCAGGGCTGCTGGAAAACACCTTGTGTCAATATGCCAATGCCCTCTCCTTGCTTCCAGATCCATGGTAATTAATATCATTGGTGGGTCCCTGTTTAGCCTGAAGTTGTTGCTTATTTGTGATGTAAGAATCAATATATAAATGCACAACACCTTCGGCTTTAGAAAAATCAAGAATAGCTGTTTTCTTACTCTTTTCATTATTTTGTACAGCCAAACTTGTCTCTTTTGATAGAACAAATTCAGACCGTTCAGTTGTTACAATAATCGAACTATTGTTCAAATCTGAATCATTCTCCTTTTCATTATTCATTCAGTTTTGAGCCACTTCGACACTAATGTGAACTTGAGCAACCGAATAATAATCACGATTATTAATTTTCTCTCTAATATCAAGTTTTAAACCTTTAAAATATAAACCAGCAAGGTCAACATCGAAAATCAACAAATTAGAGCAACAATTTTTAATTTCTTTGAATCGTCTTGAGTATTGACTAATTGATTCACCTTCAGCCTGCTGAATATTATATAGGTAGATAGCATATGATATTTGAGAATAACTAGCCAGATAGCTAGAATTAGCATGGCCAATCTTCTCATTCACTAGCAAGTTTGTGATGAAATCACATATTGCGAATTTGCAGCCGATGAATAAATAAATGGAACACTTTGCTGAATATTACTATAATTATCAATATGCGGTATTCCATAAAAACTAGCCAAACTTACCATGTTAGGTTGGCCTTGATAGTCACTCATCTGCCTCTGAACTTGTTGTACAGCCGATGCATGAGAATGAATAGGTGCATGTTGTATGTTACTAGCAGCATTAAAATTTAAAGCATGCATATTATTTGACAATGGCCTTTGAACATAATATTCAGAATTATAATTTGCACAAGTAGAACCATCTGAATAAATATTAGCTGATGCAATATGCCTACTAGTATCTTATCTAGCAACATCAACACGAGGATTCATGGTGTCGGCGGGCTGCACACAGGGTGCCTCATGCCGGCGAGTGTCGATCACAGAACACGCACGTCTCGGTGGATAATGGTTCAAGAGACGCAAGACAAGGAGTTTATACTGGTTTGGGAGAACTCCCTACGTCTAGTGGAAGCAACTCGTGGTTGTATTGCTCTCTTGGCGGCAGATTACAACGAAGGCCGGTTCAAGCCTTAGGTGTAGAATGCGTATAGGGTACTAAGTATTCTAGGGATCGAGTGTCTCCAGAATGGGATCTCCCTTTCACAGGTGGGAGCCCTCCCCTTTTATAAGCCAAGTGGAGGGCTCGTTACAATGGTGTTTTATCTATCTACCCTTGGAGGCTGGCGCTCCCGGCGGTTACTTGTTGTCGGCGGAGCGGCTTGCTCCGGCGACGTCGATAGCCGGCCTCCTCGCTGGTTGCCGCGTGTCCCCGGCCTGCCTCAAGACAACTTCATGGTAGATTCCTTCTGGCGGTTAGCGCAACAGAGCATGTATTGTTACTTTTTCTGCTGACGCTGTGCTATAGATCAGCTTTTCCAATTGTCAGGTCTGTACATGTTGTCGGGTGTCGGTCGGGAGAAAGCGTAGGCTGCACATTTTCTCCTTTATGAGTCTGGCCTGGTTTCAGGACTGTTCCCGAGGCCCTCCTCGATTCTTTTCTGAGTGCCGGGTCGGGCGATGCGGGAGCCATCCCACAGGGTCTGATCCATTGGCTTGGTGGGACGGGGGTTGGGCGAGACGGGAGCCCCAAACCCTTCGTCTTTCGGACCGTTCAGGGGGTCGGGCGAGACGGGAGTTCCCGACCCGACCGTTGGGGGGTCGGGCGAGATGGAGGTCTCCGACCCCTTTGTTTCTGTGGTGGACCACTCCGAAATTATTCCATGTTAAGTACCCCGGGACCACTATTCAAGCAGTCAGGCACTTAATCCAGAATAAGCTGGAGCGCCGTCGGATTATATCCGATTAACCACGTACTTTCACGATCGAAACAACACGCGCGCCCACACGAAAGTGAGTCCGAGAAATTACAACATTCCACAAATTCAACATACATAAATAGTATCAAGAAGTTATTACAAACCAAGTTCGAATTTCAAATCATAGTACGAGAGTTCATTGCAGCGGAAATTAAACTAACGACGATACATAGCAACACCACGATGAAGCCGACCATGGTGCTACTCCTCCCGATCCTCGGCAGAGGACGGAACCCACTCGACATGCCAGCCAGGAGGAACCTGGGTAGACCAAGTGATGGAATCGACTGCCACATCCATAACAGTACCTAAAAAAAATAGCCACAAGCAAGGCTGAGTATACTAATACTCAGCAAGGCTTACCCGTCGGGTCAAAACTACATCACCGACTTCTAGACATGAGAGGCTTTTGGCTGGTGGGTTTGTTTTGCCAGAAAGCTACTAAGAGTGGATCCTTACTTTCATGATTTTAGCATCAAAGTGTAGTAGAGTTAACCATTCTAGATTAGCATCCTCTCTAAGCATACAAGTGGTGCGAAACAATTTAGTACATACAACAAGTTCATCATCCTCATAGTTCCACTTGTTACTCAATGCAGCACAGCGGTCAAGCAGTCTCATTAACCACGAGAAGCGGACAGTTCGAACCGAATTTTGCTACCTGGCCAAGGGAAACCCAACACACACGGATAATGCTTGCTGTAAAAGGCACAAGCACTACCCAACCTTTCCCATCGATCCACAATTCGGCGTCGGGTCCATTCCCTTAGGATAAAGGTTTACCGCTTCACTCACGGCATCACGCATATATCCACATGTGTACAGCAAGGGAAACAAAATGTTTCCAAGGAGAGATGGCTATCGGTCCTAGCTGCTTCAATCTGGTACCGGGCTTACCGATTCCCATAGGTCAGCATGCATGTGGTACGTTCAAAAACTTGACACACAAAACCACACGTTTGGACCTTAATCCATTTATCATACACGGATGGGAGATCTACACATACCATCCCGCCCGTCCATCCTTATGGTTCCAACATAAGTAAAGACAAGCAACTCCTATATCTCGCGAGTGACCGGAAATCACTCGACTTGTAACGGTCCTAAAGTCATTGTTCTACCGATCCTATCATGCTAGTATTTCAAGTCATAGGTACTAGAATCATGCAACTAGGGTATTCATAAAACATCTAGAACGTAAATGCACAACACCTAGAACGTAAATGCACAAGCATAATAAATTTATAGTTGCACGAATCAAAAGTTAGGTTATGCTCCGGGGCTTGCCTTCTTGAGCTAATCCACTGTAAGGCTCCGGTCGATCACGACGATGTCGGCACCACCCTCGGGGACTTCTTCTTCGTTGACGGGGACGAGGTTGTAGGTGCCATCAGCGAGAGCGTCTTCTACATGAGATGCACAACTTTAAGGTGGCTGGCTAAGTGATCTAAATGCAAGGCCTTGAAGGCCACATTCACCTAGACATACTAGTGACTTATTTTCTCCTTCACAAAATTAGAGGAGGTGGATGGAAATTTCTATGCCTTCATGATGGTGATTGTGTACACATATACAACAGTTCACATTATTATTTTTAAGCAAGGGTGTAGTTCGAGAATTTTAGTCTTAACATGCTCCTCATTTGATTAATTGTCAAAGTGTTCTATTTCTTTTTATAAAACTCAATTTTACTCAAGTTTCTTCTCATTTTTGTTTCTCTGTTTCTGTGCATCCTTTTTATCCACAAACTTTATGACAGCTATGGGATTATAAGAGCGAGGCTCACTCCAAAATTTAGCTAAAACTGAGCTACACAGAATTTATTAAAAATGGAACAAGTTGCTGTCCTATTAAAAAAGATTAATTCATATAAAATCAAAACTACTTCCAAAACAGGAGATTTCTTTACCACAGCTATATATGAGTGAAAGAGAGGCTCTGACCAAGTAGTGGCTAAAAATAACACTTGGACAGCCCTCAATAATTTTCTACCCGAAAACCAACATCTATTTATTTGGGAGCCTAAACGGGGTCAAAAAATAAATTTAGCATTTTTACCACATGTGCAAATAAGTTCCTAGACTTCTGTTGAAAGATGGTGATTTTTTGACTGCATGGATTATTTTTGATAATTGCAGAACTAAACTACAACAGGAATCACAGAATAAATCATAACTGAAGCTATTGTCCATATTTTTAGGTCTCCTTTGGATACAAAGCATCTAGAGGCATCACAAGCAACATATCCCAAGTTCAGCTCCAGAAGAGTTCAGGATTTGAAATGGTGCACAAAAATTGAGTTTGAATTTTAATTAAAAACCGATTCACCAAAAGTGTATACATGCTAACATGAGACTGGAGTTTACAACCTCACAAGTCAAGTGAGTATTTTTGTGCATTTTTCTGATTTTTCTATGATTTTTAGTGGATTTTACAAAATCTCAGCAAAATGGATCTAGGTTTAAGAATCTCTTTTACACCGGGGACCCTAAACCTTTTAAACTCTTGCGAACAAGTCCCTGAATTTTACACAGAGAACCCTAGAACTAAAAAGGGGAACGCATCACGGTCCTTGGCTCGTCGGCGTTGTTACGCCGGCGAGGAGACGGCGAACTAGCGCGGGGAAAGTTGGGGGAAATGATAAGGGGCTCACCACGCGTCGTTTGGGGTAGGTCTCGAGGCCGGTGGTGCAGTGGCGAGGCTCGTCGACGGTGAGAGGCGGAGCGGCTTGCTCCCGCGACGTCGATAGCCGGCTACAGGGGTCGAGACGAGGCACGGTGTGGCTTGAAAGCTTCACCGGAGTGAGACGGAGCTCGTTGAGGTACTTGGCGGCGACGGGGATGACCGAAAGATTGGGCTCGGTGTGGACGTGGAGCTCGGGGGTGGAAATGGAGCACCGGCGAGAGATCTCTTCGATTTCCGGCGAGTAGTGCTCGGTTTTGGTTGGGAAAGGTTCGAGAGGCTAGCTAGGAGAGTGGGTGAGCTATGGGTGCAGTGGATTGGAGTTTCGTGGACGGAGCGAGGGGAATTTTGGCCCGCAACGGCACGAGCTCAAGCTCGGGTCACGGCGGGTGAGGTGGAAGAAGGGGCGAGGAAGCATGAGGAGGAAGAGAAAGGCCGGGCGCTGGGCGAGGATGGAAATGAGAGTCGCTTGGCAGCGGTTTGGGGCAGTTAGCGAGGGCTGGGCAGCTCGGGGATGGCGTGCACGCGAGCTCGGGCTATCGGAGCCGCCATTGATGGCGCTGACAGCTCGGGCAGAGTGCGGCCGCGGGTTGGGGGAGGAAGATCGTGGCGTGGGCGAGTGAAGATCCTCTGGCGCTGCTTGTTTGTCATGAAGCGGGCTCGAATCCGTCGCTAAGGAGCTCGGCTCGGCGTGCGCCGCCGCGGCCAATGGTGGGCTCTGCCGCCATGATGGCGCGCCGCGCGACGACGTCGACAGACCACGGAAGATCCTCTGGCGCTGGCGTGTGCGTGGGGAAGTGGGACGCTGCTGCCGCTGCTCTGGCCGGCTCGGCGAGGTCGCCGCCGCTCGCCGGCCACGTGGCGGCCGCTGGCGGCCACCGTCGGCCTGGACAGAGCGCTTGTCGCGACGCCCGTGGAGCATCTCGGGTTCAATGGGTTTAACTCCGGAAATTTGAACTACACTTCAAAAAGTGCAAACACAAAAGTTGGAGTTTGAAATGCGGGACACAACTTTCTGCAGGTTCTGCTGCATCAAAGCTATGGCCTGAGTCAACTGTTGCATCGTCTGTCTGCAAGCGGACCAGATCCTCCATGGTGGGCGGCTGGTTCTGGTTCTGGTTCTGATTCTGGTTCTGATTGCCACCACCCGTCGATCCTCTTGTCCCAACCATATGTCACAAACCAAAATCCCAACATTCACAATCACAGTCATGTCTGAACCAGTGTCAAGAACAGAAGCAATCCATTGACAAGATAAGGTACTCAGGCGATAGGAAAGATGATAGATGATGTGCAAAGGAGAGGTTAGGAACCCAACTATCTACCCATTAAATACCTTATACCTTAGTCCAATACTAGATGATTGCGGACTTTCATCCACGCTCATCACAATCATTACAAAGATCCAAATCACACATAAGCATAATGACAATTCATTCAAGCATTTAAAGGCATGGTTCACACCAGACTCGACACTGTTAGACTAGTTTTGGACCCGAAAACGTTCTATTTGATCTCTATTAGCATTTAGGGTCGATGGTGGTGCGGTGAGCTAGGGTGCTGTATCTAGTCCTTCCGTGTGGTGGCGACTGTGCACCGTACTCTGGGCTGCGTGGCGCAGGGCCTTCCAACTAGTGCTGCAGCTCCTCATTCTTCTCTTGTTGTTGCTCTAACTCCACGGACTCGGTCTCTAGCTCCTCGGGGTCCCCTTCTTCGGCCTCCTGCCTAAGAAGCTCCTGGTAGGCATCCGGGTCGCGTGCCACCAACGGGTACTCATCGATGCGGGGTGGAAGGTAGCCATCAGCGCTCTTGCGGACTGTCTATTTTTGTCGAGCCATCTATGGAAGTGAAAACTAGAGGAGGGCCTTAGATTAAAGCTTAGAAAATTTTCAAAAAGGACAGAGGTAGAATAGAACACCATTTTTCAACAGAAACTCAACTCTAGGATGTAAAATAATTTTTAGGGCAAGGATTAAGCAGGTTCTAATCGACCGTTCTATCTAGGCTGTGATCCTACAGTCAGCACGGCTCTGATACCAACTTTGTAACACCCAGATTTCCAAGAAATCTGAATGCTTCCATATGTGTGCCCAGGATGTCCACAGAACACATATAGATTAGAAATATTGAATCACAGAGAACACAATGCTCGAATAAAATAGTTTATATCAGATTTTAACACAGGACATAGTCCTAAACGAATAACACAGCGGAAGTCTTAATATTATCAAACGTCTCATAACTAGTAGTGCCTCAAGTCCACAGGGACACCAACTGGTTGAACACAGCTAGAAGTACGGCAGATCCTCTGGAAACTCAGCAAGCGACTGATCATTCACTGCTCCATCTGTTACCCATCCGGGATTTTGTTGAATAGTTGCAAGTGTAAGTAAACTATCTTACTTAACAAGTATAACACGGGTTATGCAAGAACAAAGGCTTGACACGGTTATACTGCATTAGCACTTTTAGTTGTTTCATTTTATTATCATCTAATTTACTACAAATGAGTAGAACCCAAGTATAAACGCATTAATAAGGTATAAATGATTATAGAACAAACCAATATCAACCACTAATATCATCTTCTAATCAAAAAGGATCCAGGCCGCTCGTATCCGTGAGCACGGCTATCATGATAGATCAACACTCTGCAGAGGTTTCGCCCTTTACCCGCCGGTCACATAAATCCACAAGAATTTATGTTACGAGGCACAGTAGCCATTTTGGTTCAACATAGGCAGCATAACCCGAGGCATCGAGATTGACGTACGCTCAGGGCGCAACGTGAGGGGGTCAATGGCGTCCAGAGCGAGAGCGCAATCATCGCAACGTGTGAAGCTGTCGTACATCGGGCGCTTACATCACGGGACTTTGCCTAACGGGGCATAGCCAACGGATAAAACCGTCCTCGATGGATCAAACTATACTCTCACCCATGCTCCCCACATACGCCTTTCGGTAACCACTGGCGAGCTAGAGACGTACAAGCTAATTATCCAAGACCAGAGCCATTATAGTTCCAACGGCGGCGAACAGGTTCCTGGGTCGTCGCTTTAAGAACCGGACCTTATGGAGAGACATTAGAACAAAGCACAAAGCACATGCTCTAATTCCCTAGACCAAACCTTATAGAGACACTAGAACAAAGCACACAGCACATGCTCTAGTTCCCCGAACCATGTTGCTAAAAAGCATCTTTTAACCATCATTGAAGTGAACCATTAGTTCAATATTGACATTAAAAATAAATGTTGGTTGCAGCGCGTAGCATTGACTAACCATAATGCATAAAACCCTGGGTAAACAAGGAATAAGGTAAAGACTAGGAACATCCTTAATGGTTAACAGTATTAGACACATGCACATGATTTATGTGATTAATCGGTGTATAGGTAACAAGGATGGTCCGTGTTATACTTGCCTTCCTCAGTGAACTGCTGCTACAACTGCTCTTCGAGAACGGGATCATCGGCGAACTCGAACGGCTCGTCAATTACTCACATTAATCACCACACAAACATCCACACATACATGCAAACAAGATATTTAATTAGAACAGTACACCAAGCATAAACAAAAGATGGAAAGAAGGCGTTAGAGTTACTGTACGCTTCTCTACAAACACATGAGCACGAAAATCACTCAAATCGGAGTTAAAACGGAGAAACTATGCTTAAAACGGGCTCTAGGGGCTTGCTGGCAAAGGTTTTAGGCTTCCAGGGGTGTTTTTGAAAGAAACTAGGGACCTGAAACATAACTTCGTACAAAAACACGAGGGCTGCGGGGTAAAACTGCCATCTAGGATGGCGGGCACTATTTTTCAAAAGAGCAGGGGCTAAACCAAAAGAAAAGGGACTAAACTGTAATTATTTTTGAACTGCGCTGGACCGCGGGTTGATTTCTGAAAACTGCAGGGGCTCTTTTGTAAAACAGGCACGGCGGCGGCTGATAGCTGACGTCGGCATGACGTCACAATGGACCGGACCGTAGACCGGCCCTGAACCACGGTTCACTGGTTCACGGTGAACCGGCTCGGTTTAACTCGGGTTTTAGATCTGGCCGTCGGTTTTGAATCTAACGGCTGAGATTAGATCGGGCGCTCGGCTCACCGGAGCACGGCGGCGCCGCCCACGGCCGCGGCGGGGCTTCGCCGGAATCGACTCGGCTCGGGGCTACGGTGGTCCAAAACTCGCCGCGTTTGGTCCTAGAGGTAGAGGAGACGACAGGGAGTCGATTTTGGGGGTTCTACTCGAAGGTTGGCCAATGGTGGAAGCCGGCGATGAGCGGTGGCGGGTGGAGAGCTCCAACGAGGTTATGCGCGCGCGAGAAGGCGATAGAGCGAGGGGAAAAGCGCTTGGCGAGTTCCTCACCTTGCGGCGAAGCTCTAGGGCAAGCTCTTGGCGGCTATGCGGCAGCGAGGCGAGCTCGAGACGACGGCGGCGGCTAGGGTTGCGGCGGTGGCGCTGCAAGCTTGGAAGCGGCGGCTAGGGTTGGGGATTCGAGAAGAGGGGGTAGCGGCGCTTATAAAGGGGCTTGAGGTCGCCTTGGCGTGCGCTCCAAGCCGGGGAGTCCGGGCGCGGCACGGCGGCGCGGAAGAGTTCGGCTCGCCCACGGCTAGAGGAAGGAGAAGGTGCTGACATGTGGGCCCAAGGTGTCAGCGGCAGAGGCGGAGGAGAAAGGCGCGGGCTGGCTGCGGCGGTGGGCTGAACTGGGCCGCGCGGTGGAGAAGAGAGTTGGGCCGCGGGAAGAAAGAAAGGGGAAAGGAGATGGGCCGCGGGAAAAGAAAGAAAGGGCCGAGCTGGGCTGAAAAGGAGAAGGAAAAAGAGAGAAAAAAGAAAAGGTTTTTCTTTTATTCAAGCACTCATTTGAATTCAAATTCAAATTCAAATTTGAATTCAACAATCCAAAACAAATGCACCAGCATGAATGCAACAATAATGTTTCTATACCCTATATTTACTTTTAATTATTCAAATTTTTTTTCCCTATATTAATTATGAGCTCTTGAATATAAAAAACCATTTAATTACTAAATTTTAAATAGGGCCATTTTTAGGGTGTTACAAACCTACCCTCCTTAAGATGAATCTCGTCCCCGAGATTCGGACGTGGATTGGAAGAGATGTGGATATTCTGCCTTGAGATCATCCTCCCGTTCCCAGGTTGCCTCATCCTCTGTATGACGATTCCACTGAACCTTGCACATACGTATCACCTTGTTCCTGGTGACCCTCTCGGACTCCTCTAATATCTTAACCGGATACTCCTCATAAGTAAGGTTCTCCTGCACATTTAACTCCTCCAACGGAATCCGTTCCTCGGGCACCCGTAAACACTTCTTCAGCTGGTACACATGGAACACATCATGCACTCCTGCCAGTTTCTCTGGTAACTCTAACTGATAAGCCACTTCACCTCTCCGTTCCAATATCTTGAAAGGTCCAATGTAGCGAGGTGCTAACTTGCCTTTAACATTGAATCTCTTCACACCTCTCATTGGTGACACCTTAAGATAGACGAAGTCGCCAATTTCGAAGCTGAGATCTCGACGCCTTACATCTGCATAACTTTTCTGCCGTGTCTGTGCTGTTCTCAAATTCTGCCTGATAACCTGCACTTGTTCTTCTGCCTGCTTCAAGACCTCAGGTCCAAATACTTTACCTTCTCCGGTCTGATTCCCAAACAACGGTGTCCTGCACTTCCTTCCATACAACGCCTCAAACGGGGACATCTTGAGACTCTGTTGGTAGCTGTTGTTGTACGAGAACTCTGCATAACACAAACTCTTCTCCCAACTGCTCCCATACTGTAATGCACATGCCCTCAACATATCCTCTAGTATTTGATTCGTCCTCTCGGTCTGACCGTCTGTCTGCGGATGGTAAGCGGAACTGAAGTGAAGCTTAGTATCCATAGACTCATGTAACCTGCGCCAAAAGTGTGACGTAAACTGACTGCCTCGGTCTGACACTATCTTCTTCGGTACACCATGCAAACATACAATCTGCTCCATGTACAACTCTGCTAGTTTGGCACCGGAATATGTAGTCTTTACCGGAATAAAAGTGAGCCACCTTCGTCAATCGGTCCACTGTCACCCATATAGAGTCATAACCTTTCTGTGTGCAGGGCAATCCTGTTATAAAATCCATACCCACTTCTTCCCATTTCCACTCTGGTATCTTCATAGGCTGAAGCAAACCGTCGGTCTCTGATGTTCGGCCTTGACTCTCTGGCATACGTCGCAAAGAGCTACATGTGCTGCAACATCGCGCTTCAAACCATACCACCAAAATATTTCCTTGAGGTCCAAGTACATCTTGGTACTTCCCGGGTGAATGGAATATGCTGACTCGTGCGCTTCCCGTAGGATAACATCCTTGATATGCTGCTGATCTGGCACCACTATTCTGTTACCATACCACACTGTTCCCTGATCATCCAATCGGAATCCTGGCGCTTTATCTGTCCCAACCTTCTTAATCAATTCCTTGATTTCCTCATCCTCCAATTGACCTTTTCGGATCTCCTGTTCAAGAGTTGGCTCCACTTCTAGCTCAGTCACGTTGGCTACCATACCCAAGTTCAAGCGTTCAAATTTCCTACTAAGCTCTTCCGGCAAATGCTGACCCAGCAGCACGTTCGCATGGCTCTTTCTACTCAAAGCATCGGCCACCAAGTTGGCCTTCCCTGGATTGTAATGAATCTCCAGCTCAAAGTCATTGATTTTCTCAAGCCAACGACGTTGCCTCATATTCAACTCGGATTGCGTGAACACATACTTAAGGCTCTTGTGGTCGGTATAGATGTCGCACTTGTGTCCAATCAAATAATGCCTCCAGATCTTCAACGCGTGTACCACGGCTGCCAATTCCAGATCATGTGTCGGATAGTTCAGCTCATGTCTCCTCAACTGTCTGGATGCATATGCCACAACTCTACCCTCCTGCATGAGTACACATCCCAATCCTTGACGAGACGCATCACAATACACTGAGAAGCTCTTAGTAACATCTGGCAGTACCAATACTGGTGCAGTGGTCAGCCTTTTCTTCAACTCCTCGAAGCTAGCTTGGCACTGCGGTGCCCACACGAACTTGGCATTCTTCTCTAGCAATGATGTCAAGGGCTTGGCAATCTTGGAGAATCCCTCAATAAAACGCCGATAGTAGCCTGCCATTCCGAGAAAACTCCTGATCTCACTGACATTCTGCGGTGGAATCCAGTTGAGAACATCCCTGACCTTCTTCGGATCAACTGCGACACCTCCATTTGACAACACATGGCCCAAGAATGATACCTCCTTCAGCCAGAATTCACACTTGCTTAACTTGGCATACAGCTGATGCTCTCGGAGTCTCTGCATTACTAACCTCAAATGTTCCCCATGCTCTTCCTCATTCTTGGAGAAAACCAGAATATCATCGATGAACACCACGACGAACTTGTCAAGATAATCCATGAACACGCTGTTCATCAAATACATGAAGTAGGCCGGTGCATTAGTCAATCCAAAGGACATAACTGTGAACTCATACAAACCGTACCGGGTAGTGAAAGCTGTCTTAGGGATGTCTGTCACCCGGATTCTCATCTGATGATAGCCTGATCTGAGATCGATCTTCGAGAACACACAAGCTCCCCTCAATTGGTCAAAGAGATCATCGATCCTTGGCAGTGGGTACTTGTTCTTGATGGTGACCTCATTGAGGGCTCGATAATCTATGCACATCCTCTGCGTCCCGTCTTTCTTATCAACAAACAACACTGGAGCTCCCCAAGGCGAAGAACTAGGACGAATATACCCCTTAGCTAGTAAGGCCCTCAATTCTTCTTTAAGTTTCTTTAATTCTTTTACCCCCATTCTATATGGTCTTTTAGCTATGGGTGTGGTGCCAGGCATAAGTTCAATAACAAATTCAACTTCACGTTCTGGAGGCATACCTGGCAATTCATCTGGGAACACCTCTGGATACTCGTTCACCACTCGAATGTCCTTCAACTCTGTGCCTTCAGCCTGATTGACCTGACCGAGCTCTGTGGATTTGGTTGCTTGATACTCAATCTTCTCCCCTGATGGAGCCACTAACTGAACTGCACGCTTGGAACACTGTATGACGGCATCTGTGGCGGACCACTCCGAAATTATTCCAAGTTAAGTACCTTGGGACCACTAATCACGTAGTCAGGCACTTAATCCGGAATAAGCTGGAGCGCCGTCGGATTAAACCCGATTAAACCACGTACTTTTCTCGATCGAAACAACAGCACGCCCACACGAAGGTGAGTTCCAGAGATTACAACATTCCACAAATTAAATTACACACAAAGGTAACATAGTTATTACAAACCGAGTTCAAATTTTAAATCAGAGTACAAAGTCTTTGCAGCAGAATTAAAAGTTCATAACAACTGAAATTTAGAAGTTCATTGCGGCGGAAGAAAACAATCTAACGACGATACAAAATAACTCCGTGCTGAAGCCTGCCACGAAGCTACTCCTCCCGATCCTCGCCAGAGGACGGAACCCATTCGATGTTCCAGCCAGGTGGAACCTGGGCAGGCCAAGACAAAGCATCCACATCCAAAGGTATACCTGTAAAATATTGCCACAAGCAAGGCTGAGTATACTAATACTCAGCAAGGCTTACCCGTCGGGTGAAATCTACATCACCAACGTCTAGACCATGAGAGGCTTTTGGCTGGTGGGTTTGTTTGCCAAAAAGCAACTAATAGTAGGTCCTTGCTTTCAAGTTTTAGCTTCACATTCCAGTAACTTTAACCATTCTAGATTAGCATCCTTTCTAAGCATACAAGTGGTGCAATACAAATTAATTCATAGAACAAGTTTATCAATCTCAAACTTTCACTTATTACTCAATGTAGCCAGGCGGTCAAGCAGTCTCATTAACCGCGAGAAGCGGACAGTTCGAACCGAATTTGTGCTACCTGGCCAGGGAAAACCCAACACACACGGATACTCTGCTTGCTATAAAAGGTGCAAGCATTTCCCAACCTTTCCCATCGATCCACAATTCGGAACCGGGTCCACTTCCTTAGGATAAAGGTTTACTGCTTCACTCACAGCATCACGCATATATCCACAAGTGTACGGCAGGGGAAAACAAAGTTTCCAAGGAGAGATGGCTATCGGCCCTAGCTGCTTCAATCTGGTACCGGGCTTACCGATCCCCATACATCGGCATGCATGTGGTACGTTCAAAAACTTGACACACTCAACCACACGTTTCGACCTTAAATCAATTATCATACACGGACGGGAGATCTACATCTATCATCCCGCCCGTCAATCCTTATGATTCCAACATAAGTAAAGACAAGCAATTCCTATGTCTCGCGAGTGACAGGAAATCACTCGACTTGTAACGGACCTATAGCAAAAGCACTATCGATCCCTTTCATACTAGTATTGCAAGTCATAGGTACTAGGAAAATTTGCAGCTACGGTATTCAATCAACTCCTAGAAACGTAAATGCACAAACATAAGGAATTCAAAGTGCATAATTTTGTAAAGTCAGGTTATGCTCCGGGGCTTGCCTTCTTGCTCGGACTGGGGGTTAGCCTCCGGGTTGGTCACTTCTACACCGGCACCGTGCTCCGGGACTCCTTCCTCGTCTGCGGGGATGAGGGTGTAGTCGCCGTCCGGGATAGCGCCGTCTACATGAGATGCATATTTTAAGGTGGCTGCCTATAGATGCTAAGATTAAGGCCCTTGAAGGCCATAATCACCTAGACATGCTTAGGCATTTCTATTTTCTTCACAAAAGCAGTGCAGGTGTGGAAAAAGTTTTATTTGAATTCGATGGTGATTGTGTACATATATAAAAGAATTATATTTATTTCTTCACAAAGTTGGGTGCTGTTCTGGAATTTCAGATTCTATCCATTTTATTTTAACTAATTAACCAAAAAGGTTTATTCTTTTATATAAATCAGTTTCCACCTAAATTCCTTCCTATTTTTGTTTCTCCATTTCTGTTCATCATTTTTAGCTATACAATTTATGACAGCTACTGGAGTATAAGAGCTAAGCTCACTCCAAAATTTAGCTAATTTTGAGCTACACATAATTTATAAAAATTATATCAAGTCGCTGCCAGCAGAATTGAAATTAATTCATATAAAATTGAAAATTCATCCATTTCAGGAGATTTTCCTACCAAAGCTAGGCATAAGCATGAGGAGGGCTCTGGCCAAGTGATGGCTCAAAATAACCCTTGGGTAGTCCTCAATAATTTTCCATCCAAAACACATATTTAATTATTTACCATCCTAAACAGAGCAAAAATTAAGTTTCTCATTTTTCACAGGTGTGCTAACAAGTTTTTAGTCCTCTGGAGCAAAATGGTGATTTTTCACTGCCCAGATTATTTTTAATGATTTCTGCACTGCAAAAAGACAGAAAACCTATTTTAATTCATAACAGGAGCTGTAGTTCATATTTTTAAGTCCCCTTTGGACACAAGCTGTCCAAAGACACTACAAACAACATATCCAAAGCTCAACCCTAGCGTAGCTCTGGATTTGAAATGGTGCACAACTTTAGGTTTTCATAGTTTGAATTTTAATTCACATACAGTTCGTCAAAAGTACAAACATTAGAGATTGTAGTTTAGACTCTTACGAATCCAGAGAGTATTTTTGTGCATTTTTCTGATTTTTGTACGATTTTTAATGGATTTTACAAGATTCGGGAAAAACAAATCTAGTTTTAGGAATCTATTTTCGCAGGGAACCCTAGAACTTTCAAAACTTCGCGAACGAGTCCCTGAACTTTTGCGCAGAGACCCCTAAACAAAGGTAGACGATGAAGAAAAGCCCTCGGCTCTCGCCGGAGTTGCGCCGGCCAAACGGCGGCGAACTAGGCTCGGGGAAGTGGGGGAAAAGCTTCCTGGGCTCACCACGAGTCGTTTGGGGACGGTTTGGAGGCCGGGGGTGGTCGGAGTTTCGCCGGCGACGAGGTGGTGGCGGCGCGGCCGCCGCGGCTTCTACGCCGGTGAGCTCGGGGTCGTTCGCCGAGGTTCGAGGGGTCCTAGAGCACCAGTGGAGCTCGAGGAAGCCAATGGCGTGCTCGGTTGACCTCGGGGACGGCTCGGAGTAGGGGCTCGACGTGCGGGTGCTCCGGTGGCCGAAAATCGCGATTTGGGGGAATTCACGAATTCTCGCCGGAGTAGAGGGCTAGCTTTGTGCGGGACGAACTTGGGAATGGTGGAGTATGGAGGGTGAATTTCTCGGAGAAGCTCGGCTCGGTTCGCGCGGCGCGAGGAAGAAGAAGACCGAGCGAGCGCGGGGAAGTGGAAATGGCCAAGTGAGCGAGTGAGAGGAGGGGTGTGAGTGCTTGGTGGAGTGATTGAGCACGCAAGGGAGGCACTGTGCGGCCTCGGGAGCGTGCGAGCGCGTGGGTGGCTGTCGCGGTCGCCATTGATGGCGCGGCGAGCTCGAACAGAGCGCACACGCGCGGTTGGGCGTCAAAGATCATCGCGTGATGAAGTGGAGATCCTCTGCAGAGGCTTTGGCGCGGCGCGAATGGACTCTACCGCCTGCAGTGCGCTCGGCGCGGCGCGAGCGCGCGTGCGGCCATGGCGGCGCGCGACCGTATGATGGCGCTCCGCGGCGCTAGGCGAGGCGAGGCGACAGCGGCGAAGTGATGGCTCGGGAGTGGCCGGACAAGAGCTAGGCGACAAGCGCCAGCGTCCGCCGCGGCTTGGCCAGCTCAGCGCCGCCTGCGCCGCTCGCCGGCCACGTGGCGGCCGAGCTCCGGCCAGCGCTGCGCGCGCCAGGGGCACTGTAGCATGCCCGTGGAGCTCCGATTTCAAATTCGAATTTTCTCCAAAAATTCGAACTGAACTTCGAAACGGGTAAAATTAAAAGTTGGGGTCTGAAGTGTGGGACACAACTTTCGAGCTTGGACCAGGCACTTCGACCAGGCGCTGCGGCGCTTCGAGCTTGAACCGCAAGCTCGAACTTGCCGAGCCTCGAATGGTCGGAAACGCCACTCGAGGGTGAGTGCCCCCCCCTCGAGCTTGGCTGCGAAGCCTCGAGCGTGCCGAAACGTCGCTCGAGGGTAAGTCCTCGAGCTCGGCTGCGGAGCCTCGAGGGTGACTGAACGTCGCTCGAGGGTAAGTGCCCCCTCGAGCTTGGCTGCGGAGCCTCGAGCGTGCCGGAACGTCGCTCGAGGGTAAGTGCCCCCTCGAGCTTGGCTGTGGAGCCTCGAGCGTGACGGACGGCGGGGCCTCGAGGGTCCTATCGTGCGGCCTCGAATCGTGACGGAAACTACTGGCTAGGCTCGATCGTCACGGACATAGCTCGATCGGGACGGATTTTTACGGCTAAGCTCGATCGGGACGGACATCCGGGCTAAGCTTGATCGTGACGGACATCCCCGCTCGAGGGTCATCGAGCGGAACGAACGCCGTGGCGAGGTTGTCGCGAAGGGCTGTAGGTGTAGGGGATGACAACTACTTTGGTCCGAGATTTTTAAGTTCAGCTCCCAAGTCTTGAGATTTCAGTTGGGTGCCAAACAACCCTTGTTTTTGAATTATAATTGAATTTTTGACGAATTTTTGAATTTCAACCCAATTCCCTGTTGCATTGATTTTAATTGCACTTTTTAATTCTTTTGACATCAGAGATGTCACAGCCTACCCCCCTTAAAAGGAATCTCGTCCCGAGATTCGATTACACTTAGGAACAAGGTGGGAAAAGGTACCTTGGTCTAAGAAAGGATGTCGGGGTAGTTCTTCTTTAGATAGTCTTCGGTTTCCCATGTGGCTTCATCTTCGGAGTGATGACTCCACTGAATTTTGTACATTTTAACTCCCTTCCTTCGTGTTTGTCTCTCTTTCTCGTCGAGGATCTTAATGGGATGCTCATCATAAGAGAGATCCGGTTCAACCGAGAGTTTCTCTTGTTCAACAACTTCGGTCGGAACACGTAGACACCTCCTAAGTTGAGAAACATGAAATACATCGTGTACAGCTGAGAGTTTTTCGGGAAGCTTCACTTGATAGGCTACCGGCCCACATTGTTGAGTGATTTCATACGGGCCGATATAGCGAGGTGCAAGCTTTCCTTTTAGTCCAAATCTTTGCACACCCTTGGTCGGGGAGACCTTAAGATACACGTGATCACCTACTTCAAACTGAAGTGGTTTCCGCCGCTGATCAAAGTAGCTCTTCTGTCGTGACTGGGCGGTCTTCAAGTTCTCCCGAATGATCCTAACCTTTTCTTCTGCTTCCTTCACAAGGTCAGGGCCATAAGTATATCTCTCGCCTGCCTGGGACCAACACAATGGGGTCCGACATCTTCTACCATATAAGGCTTCGAAAGGCGCCATTTTAAGACTCGCTTGGTAGCTGTTGTTGTAGGAGAATTCGTCCAGAGATAAACACTTCTCCCAATTCTTCCCGTAATGGATAACACAAGCTCGAAGCATATCCTCAAGTATTTGATTTACCCTTTCCGTCTGCCCATCGGTCTGAGGGTGATATGCTGAACTACGGATCAGTTCGGTGCCTAGGGACATTTGCAATTGTTCCCAAAAGCGTGCTACGAACAGAGTACCACGATCTGAAATTATCGTCTTGGGCACCCCGTGTAGACAAACGATCCGCTCCAAATAAATTTCCGCGTACTTCTTAGCAGTGTAAATGGTATTGACTGGAATAAAGTGTGCGGTCTTGGTAAGGCGATCCACAATTACCCATATGGAGTCGTGCCCCTGCGGGGTTCTGGGAAGTCCAACAATGAAGTCCATGCTTATATCTTCCCACTTCCATGAGGGAATAGGTAGAGGTTGAAGCGTGCCTGCTACCTTCATGTGGCTTGCCTTAACCCGCTGGCACGTGTCACATTCCGACACATATGTGGCAATTTCTCGCTTCATTCGAGTCCACCAAAAGTTTTGTTTCAAATCTTGGTACATTTTGGTGCTGCCGGGATGGATAGAAAATTTAGAGAGATGAGCCTCATCCATAATCTTCCTCCGGAGTTCCGTGTTTTTGGGCACCACGAGGCGATGTCCAAACCACATCACTCCCTGCCCATCCAACCGGAAACATTTGTACTTCTCTTTCACCTTCTCCTTAGACAATTTCCGTTTAAGAACTTTAATGCCCGCGTCATTTAATTGGGCTACAACAATCTGATCGTGCAAGGTTGGTTCCACTGCAATATGGTTGAAGTACCCGTGTGGAACAATCTCTAAATTGAGCTTTGCCATTTCGTGACACAGGGTGTCGGCATAGGACTCCACGGAAAGACAATGACAATGAGCCTTGCGGCTTAGCGCATCCGCAACTACATTAGCCTTCCCGGGGTGATAATGCACACTAAGGTCATAGTCCTTTGCTAACTCCAACCATCTTCGCTGCCTCATATTCAAATGTGCCTGAGTGAAAACATATTTGAGGCTCTTGTGGTCTGTGTATATGTTGCAGGGAACACCCATCAAATAGTGTCTCCACATCTTGAGAGCATGAATAACCGCTGCTAACTCAAGATCATGCGTGGGGTAGTTTTGCTCATGAGGCCGAAGTGCTCGAGAAGCGTAAGCAATGACTCGGTTCTCTTGCATGAGAACACAGCCAAGGCCGGTGCCTGATGCATCGCAATAGACATCATAGGGCTTGGTGCAATCGGGCTGAGCCAAAACTGGGGCTGAAGTCAAATGTCTTCGCAAGGTGTGGAAAGCTTCATCGCATTTGTCATTCCACTCAAATTTGACTCCCTTCTTTAAGAGTTCGGTCATGGGCTTCGCAATCCGAGAGAAGTCCGGAATAAAACGGCGGTAATAACCGGCTAAACCCAGAAAACTCCGAATCTCGTGGACAGAAGTAGGTGGTTGCCAATCTAGCACCTCTTGCACTTTGGTTGGATCCACGGATATACCATCCTTGGAAACCGTGTGGCCTAAGAACTTCACGCTCTCTAGCCAGAATTCACACTTGGAGAACTTGGCGTAGAGCTGGTGATCTCTCAATCTCTGAAGAACAATGCGAAGGTGCTCGACATGCTCTTCCTCATTCTTAGAATATATAAGAATGTCGTCAATGAATACAACCACAAACTTGTCTAGTTCTGACATGAAGACCGAATTCATGAGATACATGAAGTAGGCCGGGGCATTGGTGAGTCCAAAAGACATAACCAAGAATTCATAAAGTCCATAACGTGTGGAAAAGGCAGTCTTTGGAATGTCACAAGGCCTGATTTTGATTTGGTGATAGCCAGAGCGAAGGTCAATTTTGGAGAACACTCTGGCGCCAGCTAGTTGGTCAAACAAGATGTCAATACGGGGGAGTGGGTACTTGTTCTTAATAGTTACCGCATTGAGAGGCCGGTAATCAATACACAACCTCAAGGAATGATCCTTCTTCTTCACAAAGATAGCGGGACATCCCCAGGGTGATACACTTGGACGAATGAAACCTTTATCTAGCAATTCTTGGAGTTGAATTTTTAATTCAGCCAATTCATTGGGCGGCATTCTATAGGGTCTCTTTGATATAGGTGCTGTGCCAGGTTGAAGTTCAATCACGAATTCAATGTCTCTATCCGGCGGCATCCCAGGTAAGTCATCCGGAAATACATCGGCATACTCACATACCACCGGAATGTCCTTTAATTGGGTTTCTACCATTGCATAAGCACACGCATCGACGCGAGTCCGTTGTGGCAGATATAGCACACTCGGGCCCTGCGTAGGCGAGTTTATCTCAACAACTCGTTCCGCAACATCTAGGACAACCTTATGTTGAGTCATCCAATTGGCTCCTAACACAATGTCAATTCCTTCCATTCCAAGCAGAATCAAATCAGTAGGAAATGTTTTACTTCCCAGCCTGATTGGAACCTTGTGGGTGACTTGATTGGATGCAATTTTACCTCCCGCAGTTGATATCACGTATGATGATTTGGTATGGTAAGATTTTAATCCGCATTTCACATGAAACCTTGTGCTTATAAAACTATGTGTTGCCCCGGAATCAAAAAATATCACAGCAGGTTGAGTGCAGATAGGGAAAGTACCAGTCATGTCTGGGGCTCCCTCGGGTAAGTCGGCCAAGGTGGTGTAGTTGAGCCGTCCTTGGCGAACTTGCACACGCTGCTGCTGCTTGCCCTTGCCTTGCTGAGTTCCCGAGCGCTGGTTTTGCTGCTTGTTCTGCGGGCAATCCTTGATAAAGTGATCTTTACTTCCACACTTGAAACACTGATAGCCGGCTCCTGGGCGAGCTGGCTGCTGTGCATTTTGCCTTGGTGCTTGCTGCTGCTGCGGCGGTGGAGGGAAACGAGGTGCGTTGGGCTGTGGCGGCCTAGCAACCCATCCACCTCCCTGAGGTGCCCTGGACTGTCCCTGCGGTGCAGCCGGGGGAACCAAGCGGAACCTCTGTGGCTGCGCGCTCGACGGTCCAGCGGGAGTCTTCCTCTTCTTCTCCGCCTTGTGCACCACATTGGCGTCTTCCTGGGTGATGGCAAGGTTCACAAGATCACCGTACGAGGCAGCACGGGTGGTGGCCAACTGTGCCTTTAACATGGTGTTAAGGCCACGTCGGAACCTCTCTAGCTTCTTCTCGTCCGAGTCAACGTGATGACCCGCATAAGGGCACAGACCATTGAAGGCCTGAGCGTACTGCAGCACTATACGGGTACCCTGGGTCAGCGCCAAAAACTCATTCAGCTTCCTTTCTACCAGACCGGCCGGAATGTGATGAGCCTTGAATGCAGCCTTCAACTCGTCCCACTCGACTATGTGACCCTCCTGCTGCAGGGCCAGGTAGTTCTCCCACCAAAGGAGAGCTGAGCCGCGGAGCTGCTGCGCCGCGAACACGACCTTGCGGTTGGATGTGCAAGGCGTCACCAGGATGGAGAACTTGGACTCGATGGCTCGAATCCAGGTGTCGGCCTCCAAAGGCTCATCAGCTCGTGAGAAAATCGGCGGGTGCGCTGCCAGAAAATCCTCATATCTGGCCACCTGAGGCTGAGGGGCCCGTTGACCTCCCTGCTGAAGCATCTGCTGCTGATGCTGCAGGTTCCGGAGAATCTCCGTTTGCGTAGCATACAACTGCTGCCACGACGGAGGTTGCTGCGGTGGAGGAGGTGGCGGTGGCTGTTGCTGCCCCTCTGGCCCCTTCTGGATAGCGTTGGAGCCACTAGCGTCGTGACCGCTGCGGGTGATTGCCATCTGCAGTAGGGACTTGTATTAGCCACATTCCATAAGCTTGCATAATGAATGACAAGATAGAACGTGACAATATATTAAGTGTACTGCGCAGAATGACAAATCAGCACGCAGTTCGGGAGAAAAATCATATCTCCCAACAGGAAACAAGTCAAATGCTCCCATTCGGTCAGTAGCTCAGAAATTTTATGCTCTACAACTTTCATGTTGGGCACGGAATCAAATTCGGACTGGAACTAAGCCGAAAAATTCAATCTTTAGCTCTCTGCATTTGCTGTTTTTCAGCAGGCCGAGCTGTAGTGTTTTGGTTGCCATTTTTATTTCACTTAACCAATGGGGTTGCAATTTGGTGATCATTTTGTTTGACAAATTCCAAACAACTTTGTAGTTCACATCACAGCCCAGAAAGGATTGGAAAACCCATCAATAATTAAACAAGGTCAGCTGCAGAATGTTTTCAACACAGCTGTAACAACATCATCAAGTTTTGATCCCACAACCACACCATTAATTTACATTGCCACCAAAAGATAAAAGGAGAAGCTCAACTCCATCTAGCCTATTATAACATGAAGCCAAAATCTAGGCCTAGCGGAGGAGTAAACTTGCTACTACCACTCTAAAAATCATCCAATTGTTAGCGGTAGCCTCGCTGCCCATAGGTGAAGGTGGAGCTGGAAGGGGCGGCATGTCATCCTCGGTGTCCATGTCGGAATCGGGGGCCTCTCCTTCACCATTCCCTCCTTCTTGCTCAAGAAGGTGCTGAGCGTCATGGGCGGCAAGCATAGCATTTGCATGCTCCAAGGTACCATGTACCTCCTCAAGCTCATCTCTAGTTTGTGCTAACTCATTCTGGGTGTTGTTGTGTGCAATCTGGAGGTCATTCAATTGCCTCTCCAAGTCAGCAATCATGGCATCTCTAGTGGTCACCTCAATGGACAAAGAGGTCCTCTCAACCCCTATGTCACGGGCGCGAGCGGACATGTCCATAGCAATGTTGAGCATCTCGCTCTGCGACCGTCCAAGAAGTGCCTGCAAACGGTGATACGCCCGTATCCACCTCATCATCAAAGCGGCTGCTGCGACGGGGCTCTCCGCCATCCTCAGAGGAGAACTAAGGTAACGCCTCATCCAGTGGAGGTCATCTGGCTGAGTCGGCGGGAATAGACCCAGCAACTGGTGCTCAACTAACTCCTGGTTTTGGGTAACAAAGGAGCTAATGCCATTCAAGGCAGCTAGCTCACAAGTCGTCTCCATGTGGTGTCCATGAACTTCCACACTCCAAGTGGGGGAGCTAGGACATGGTGGATGGCGATATACCACCAAACGCACACGGGAACGGGTCACACCACGGTCTCGGATGAGGGTTCTCTCATATTGTGGCGGGGTAGGGTAGTCGAGCGCCTGCAAAACTGACCACAGAATGCTAGGGAAACCTTCCCATCCCAAGCAATCAGAGAAAGACACGTCGTTGGGGTGACTAGCCAGGTCAGCGTGAGCGTCCATTCTGAACCAAAAGAAAAAGGGGCAAGGGTGAGAACCGGTTAGTGCCAAAGGGCAAAAACAGATTCTGTGCAGGGTGGTAAAAATTACAAAACTCGAAATCTGCAAGCTCAAAAATTCCCAAATTTGTCCAGAACATTGTTTAAGTAATTCCTAACAAGTTTCATGTTGAAGGTTTGAGCAGAATCTGTCGTTAAGATGGTGTAAAAATTAAATTTTTATCTCACTGTCCCCAGAAATTTCCAGCAGACAGGGGGTTACCATTTTTAGCATAACTCCAATTTTACTGAACCATTTTCGTTGAAATTTCTCCAGCATTTACTTCATAATATTTATGACAACTTTCGTGTTGAACACTTTTTCGTTCGACAACATTTTCAGTTTCGAATTAAGGGTGCAAACAGATTGTTCTCAGCAGGATTTTTGGGTTGTGATTTCTATTTCTTTGACGGCGGTTCGATTTGGTCACTTATTAATATTCGATATTAATCCGGTGAGATGCAAAGCATGAGCGGCCTATTCGTTCTCGCCAACACACATGCCAATAAACTTTTGGCTTACGAAGTTAGTGCCGGTGGCTAGGCAATATTCGTCTCTCCCTATATTAACTAGTCGAATTTCTCTAACCGTTTCAACATACGGATTCGCGGTTAGTGTACCTGCAGAAAATTCCATTCCAGAGCATGTATAATCAACCTTTCGTGCCAGCACTCACGAAAGCGTCCCCATACATTACCACCCACTATAGAGGTGGCACCCGAACGTTTAACATTGAACGGGCAATGTTCATATGTCACCAAAGCAACATATTGACAATTTCATACGCTATTGAAATAGCGTATTGACTTTGTGCCGCCATCATATTTGCATATGATGCCATGGTACGCTACAGCAATCGCCGTACCTTGCGCCCACCATCCTATTCTAGTTTCATACGCCATCACAGCGTATTGACTATGTGCCGCCACTATATTTTCATATAGTGCCGTGGTACGTTACAGCAATCGCCGTACCTTGCGCCCACCATTGCGTAAAGTAAATGACAGAATGAAATGTGCTGGAAGTCAGTATAATATACTATTTGCCACCTATCATATCGTGATCCCTTAACCCACATAGGCTTCATGTTCTAGGTAACATCCTTAGCGGTCCTAAGATAACCTTCCTTCGCAAACGCGTCGGAAGCACGAGTTGGCAAGTTTTATTCCAAAAATATTTATTTAAGGTTTGTTGGTCTCTCCGGTGCGCTGTTTCGGCTCTGATGCCAGCTGTGGCGGACCACTCCGAAATTATTCCAAGTTAAGTACCTTGGGACCACTAATCACGTAGTCAGGCACTTAATCCGGAATAAGCTGGAGCGCCGTCGGATTAAACCCGATTAAACCACGTACTTTTCTCGATCGAAACAACAGCACGCCCACACGAAGGTGAGTTCCAGAGATTACAACATTCCACAAATTAAATTACACACAAAGGTAACATAGTTATTACAAACCGAGTTCAAATTTTAAATCAGAGTACAAAGTCTTTGCAGCGGAATTAAAAGTTCATAACAACTGAAATTTAGAAGTTCATTGCGGCGGAAGAAAACAATCTAACGACGATACAAAATAACTCCGTGCTGAAGCCTGCCACGAAGCTACTCCTCCCGATCCTCGCCAGAGGACGGAACTCATTCGATGTGCCAGCCAGGTGGAACCTGGGCAGGCCAAGACAAAGCATCCACATCCAAAGGTATACCTGTAAAATATTGCCACAAGCAAGGCTGAGTATACTAATACTCAGCAAGGCTTACCCGTCGGGTGAAATCTACATCACCGACGTCTAGACCATGAGAGGCTTTTGGCTGGTGGGTTTGTTTGCCAAAAAGCAACTAATAGTAGGTCCTTGCTTTCAAGTTTTAGCTTCACATTCCAGTAACTTTAACCATTCTAGATTAGCATCCTTTCTAAGCATACAAGTGGTGCAATACAAATTAATTCATAGAACAAGTTTATCAATCTCAAACTTTCACTTATTACTCAATGTAGCCAGGCGGTCAAGCAGTCTCATTAACCGCGAGAAGCGGACAGTTCGAACCGAATTTGTGCTACCTGGCCAGGGAAAACCCAACACACACGGATACTCTGCTTGCTATAAAAGGTGCAAGCATTTCCCAACCTTTCCCATCGATCCACAATTCGGAACCGGGTCCACTTCCTTAGGATAAAGGTTTACTGCTTCACTCACAGCATCACGCATATATCCACAAGTGTACGGCAGGGGAAAACAAAGTTTCCAAGGAGAGATGGCTATCGGCCCTAGCTGCTTCAATCTGGTACCGGGCTTACCGATCCCCATACATCGGCATGCATGTGGTACGTTCAAAAACTTGACACACTCAACCACACGTTTCGACCTTAAATCAATTATCATACACGGACGGGAGATCTACATCTATCATCCCGCCCGTTAATCCTTATGATTCCAACATAAGTAAAGACAAGCAATTCCTATGTCTCGCGAGTGACAGGAAATCACTCGACTTGTAACGGACCTATAGCAAAAGCACTATCGATCCCTTTCATACTAGTATTGCAAGTCATAGGTACTAGGAAAATTTGCAGCTACGGTATTCAATCAACTCCTAGAAACGTAAATGCACAAACATAAGGAATTCAAAGTGCATAATTTTGTAAAGTCAGGTTATGCTCCGGGGCTTGCCTTCTTGCTCGGACTGGGGGTTAGCCTCCGGGTTGGTCACTTCTACACCGGCACCGTGCTCCGGGACTCCTTCCTCGTCTGCGGGGATGAGGGTGTAGTCGCCGTCCGGGATAGCGCCGTCTACATGAGATGCATATTTTAAGGCGGCTGCCTATAGATGCTAAGATTAAGGCCCTTGAAGGCCATAATCACCTAGACATGCTTAGGCATTTCTATTTTCTTCACAAAAGCAGTGCAGGTGTGGAAAAAGTTTTATTTGAATTCGATGGTGATTGTGTACATATATAAAAGAATTATATTTATTTCTTCACAAAGTTGGGTGCTGTTCTGGAATTTCAGATTCTATCCATTTTATTTTAACTAATTAACCAAAAAGGTTTATTCTTTTATATAAATCAGTTTCCACCTAAATTCCTTCCTATTTTTGTTTCTCCATTTCTGTTCATCATTTTTAGCTATACAATTTATGACAGCTACTGGAGTATAAGAGCTAAGCTCACTCCAAAATTTAGCTAATTTTGAGCTACACATAATTTATAAAAATTATATCAAGTCGCTGCCAGCAGAATTGAAATTAATTCATATAAAATTGAAAATTCATCCATTTCAGGAGATTTTCCTACCAAAGCTAGGCATAAGCATGAGGAGGGCTCTGGCCAAGTGATGGCTCAAAATAACCCTTGGGTAGTCCTCAATAATTTTCCATCCAAAACACATATTTAATTATTTACCATCCTAAACAGAGCAAAAATTAAGTTTCTCATTTTTCACAGGTGTGCTAACAAGTTTTTAGTCCTCTGGAGCAAAATGGTGATTTTTCACTGCCCAGATTATTTTTAATGATTTCTGCACTGCAAAAAGACAGAAAACCTATTTTAATTCATAACAGGAGCTGTAGTTCATATTTTTAAGTCCCCTTTGGACACAAGCTGTCCAAAGACACTACAAACAACATATCCAAAGCTCAACCCTAGCGTAGCTCTGGATTTGAAATGGTGCACAACTTTAGGTTTTCATAGTTTGAATTTTAATTCACATACAGTTCGTCAAAAGTACAAACATGTCTAATAGAGATTGTAGTTTAGACTCTTACGAATCCAGAGAGTATTTTTGTGCATTTTTCTGAGTTTTGTACGATTTTTAATGGATTTTACAAGATTCGGGAAAAACAAATCTAGTTTTAGGAATCTATTTTCGCAGGGAACCCTAAAACTTTCAAAACTTCGCGAACGAGTCCCTGAACTTTTGCGCAGAGACCCCTAAACAAAGGTAGACGATGAAGAAAAGCCCTCGGCTCTCGCCGGAGTTGCGCCGGCCAAACGGCGGCGAACTAGGCTCGGGGAAGTGGGGGAAAAGCTTCCTGGGCTCACCACGAGTCGTTTGGGGACGGTTTGGAGGCCGGGGGTGGTCGGAGTTTCGCCGGCGACGAGGTGGTGGCGGCGCGGCCGCCGCGGCTTCTACGCCGGTGAGCTCGGGGTCGTTCGCCGAGGTTCGAGGGGTCCTAGAGCACCAGTGGAGCTCGAGGAAGCCAATGGCGTGCTCGGTTGACCTCGGGGACGGCTCGGAGTAGGGGCTCGACGTGCGGGTGCTCCGGTGGCCGAAAATCGCGATTTGGGGGAATTCACGAATTCTCGCCGGAGAAGGGACAATAGCTTGGGGAAAATGGGGGAAAATGGAGCTGGAGTAGAGGGCTAGCTTTGTGCGGGACGAACTTGGGAATGGTGGAGTGTGGAGGGTGAATTTCTCGGAGAAGCTCGGCTCGGTTCGCGCGGCGCGAGGAAGAAGAAGACCGAGCGAGCGCGGGGAAGTGGAAATGGCCAAGTGAGCGAGTGAGAGGAGGGGTGTGAGTGCTTGGTGGAGTGATTGAGCACGCAAGGGAGGCACTGTGCGGCCTCGGGAGCGTGCGAGCGCGTGGGTGGCTGTCGCGGTCGCCATTGATGGCGCGGCGAGCTCGAACAGAGCGCACACGCGCGGTTGGGCGTCAAAGATCATCGCGTGATGAAGTGGAGATCCTCTGCAGAGGCTTTGGCGCGACGCGAATGGACTCTACCGCCTGCAGTGCGCTCGGCGCGGCGCCAGCGCGCGTGCGGCCATGGCGGCGCGCGACCGTATGATGGCGCTCCGCGGGGCGAGGCGAGGCGAGGCGACAGCGGCGAAGTGATGGCTCGGGAGTGGCCGGACAAGAGCTAGGCGACAAGCGCCAGCGTCCGCCGCGGCTTGGCCAGCTCAGCGCCGCCTGCGCCGCTCGCCGGCCACGTGGCGGCCGAGCTCCGGCCAGCGCAGCGCGCGCCAGGGGCACTGTAGCATGCCCGTGGAGCTCCAATTTCAAATTCGAATTTTCTCCAAAAATTCGAACTGAACTTCGAAACGGGTAAAATTAAAAGTTGGGGTCTGAGGTGTGGGACACAACTTTCGAGCTTGGACCAGGCACTTCGACCAGGCGCTGCGGCGCTTCGAGCTTGAACCGCAAGCTCGAACTTGCCGAGCCTCGAATGGTCGGAAACGCCACTCGAGGGTGAGTGCCCCCCCTCGAGCTTGGCTGCGAAGCCTCGAGCGTGCCGAAACGTCGCTCGAGGGTAAGTCCTCGAGCTTGGCTGCGGAGCCTCGAGGGTGACGGAACGTCGCTCGAGGGTAAGTGCCCCCTCGAGCTTGGCTGCAGAGCCTCGAGCGTGCCGGAACGTCGCTCGAGGGTAAGTGCCCCCTCGAGCTTGGCTGTGGAGCCTCGAGCGTGACGGACGGCGGGGCCTCGAGGGTCCTATCGTGCGGCCTCGAATCGTGACGGAAACTACTGGATAGGCTCGATCGTCACGGACATAGCTCGATCGGGACGGATTTTTACGGCTAAGCTCGATCGGGACGGACATCCGGGCTAAGCTTGATCGTGACGGACATCCCCGCTCGAGGGTCATCGAGCGGAACGAACGCCGTGGCGAGGTTGTCGCGAAGGGCTATAGGTGTAGGTGATGACAACTACTTTGGTCCGAGATTTTTAAGTTCAGCTCCCAAGTCTTGAGATTTCAGTTGGGTGCCAAACAACCCTTGTTTTTGAATTATAATTGAATTTTTGACGAATTTTTGAATTTCAACCCAATTCCCTGTTGCATTGATTTTAATTGCACTTTTTAATTCTTTTGACATCAGAGATGTCACAGTAGCGGGGGCGGACGTTGCTGCCAGATTGCTGGTTCATGAACTTTCTCTTCTTGTCCTCAATCTCACGGCGCTTGTGCTCCACCATCAGAGCACCATCGACCAATCCGCCGAAGGTTGGGAAGGTGATGCACATCAACTGCAGCTGTAGGACATCCTGGAGTCCATTCTGGAAGCGAGTCTGCCTCTTCTCGTCCGTCGACACCTCATCTGGTGCGTAGCGGGCCAGCTCGAGGAACTTGTCACAGTAGGCAGTGACACTCATTCCTTCCTGCGTCAGGGCTAGGAACTCCTTCTTCTTCAGGACCGTCAGTCCCTCAGGCACATGGTGGGCACGGAAGTCGTCACTGAACTGCTGCCAGGTGATCTGGTTGCGATCGGGTTGCGCATATTGGTATGCCACCCACCAGTCGAGAGCGGCTCCTTCAAACTGTCCAGAGGCATAGAGCACCTTCTCCCTGTCATCACACTAAGCAATGTCGAGCTGTCTCTCCACTGCCTTGATCCAGTCTTCTGCTTCCATCGGGTCCTTGGCGTGGGAGAACTTTGGCGGGCGCCCCTTGAAGAACTCTCCCCTCTTGTCCCGGATGGGCTGGGGAGGTGGCTGAACAGGTGGATTCTGCAGGTTCTGCTGCATCAAAGCTATGGCCTGAGTCAACTGTTGCATCGTCTGTGTCTGCAAGCGGACCAGATCCTCCATGGTGGGCGGCTGGTTCTGGTTCTGGTTCTGATTCTGGTTCTGATTGCCACCACCCGTCGATCCTCTTGTCCCAACCATCTGTCACAAACCAAAATCCCAACATTCACATTCACAGTCATGTCTGAACCAGTGTCAAGAACAGAAGCAATCCATTGACAAGATAAGGTACTCAGGCGATAGGAAAGATGATAGATGATGTGCAAAGGAGAGGTTAGGAACCCAACTATTTACCCATTAAATACCTTATACCTTAGTCCAATACTAGATGATTGCGGACTTTCATCCACGCTCATCACAATCATTACAAAGATCCAAATCACACATAAGCATAATGACAATTCATTCAAGCATTTAAAGGCATGGTTCACACAAGACTCGACACTCTTAGACTAGTTTTGGACCCGAAAACGTTCTATTTGATCTCTATTAGCATTTAGGGTCGATGGTGGTGCGGTGAGCTAGGGTGTTGTATCTAGTCCTTCCGTGTGGTGGCGACTGTGCACCGTACTCTGGGCTGCGTGGCGCAGGTCCTTCCAACTAGTGCTGCAGCTCCTCATTCTTCTCTTGTTGTTGCTCTAACTCCACGGACTCGGTATCTAGCTCCTCGGGGTCCCCTTCTTCGGCCTCCTGCCTCAGAAGCTCCTGGTAGGCATCCGGGTTGCGTGCCACCAACGGGTACTCATCGATGCGGGGTGGAAGGTAGCCATCAACGCTCTTGCGGACTGTCTATTTCTGTCGAGCCATCTATGGAAGTGAAAACTAGAGGAGGGCCTTAGATTAAAGCTTAGAAATTTTTCAAAAAGGACAGAGGTAGAATAGAACACCATTTTTCAACAGAAACTCAACTCTAGGATGTAAAATAATTTTTAGGGCAAGGATTAAGCAGGTTCTAATCGACCGTTCTATCTAGGCTGTGATCCTACAGTCAGCACGGCTCTGATACCAACTTTGTAACACCCAGATTTCCAAGAAATCCGAATGCTTCCATATGTGTGCCCAGGATGTCCACAGAACACATATAGATTAGAAATATTGAATCACAGAGAACACAATGCTCGAATAAAATAGTTTATATCAGATTTTAAAACAGGACATAGTCTTAAACGAATAACACAGCGGAAGTCTTAATATTATCAAACGTCTCATAACTAGTAGTGCCTCAAGTCCACAGGGACACCGACTGGTTGAACACAGCTAGAAGTACGGCAGATCCTCTGGAAACTCAGCAAGCGACTGATCATTCACTGCTCCATCTGTTACCCATCCGGGATTTTGTTGAATAGTTGCAAGTGTAAGTAAACCATCTTACTTAACAAGTATAACACGGTTTATGCAAGAACAAAGGCTTGACACGGTTATACTGCATTAGCACTTTTAGTTGTTTCATTTTATTATCATCTAATTTACTACAAATGAGTAGAACCCAAGTATAAACCCATTAATAAGGTATAAGTTATTCTAGAACGAACCAATATCAACCACTAATATCATCTTCTAATCAAAAAGGATCCAGGCCGCTCGTATCCGTGAGCACGGCTATCTTGATAGATCAACACTCTGCAGAGGTTTCGCCCTTTACCCGCCGGTCACATAAATCCACAAGAATTTATGTTACGAGGACTTTCACAAAACACCCTAACAAGCACAGTAGCCATTTTGGTTCAACATAGGCAGCATAACCCGAGGCATCGAGATTGACGTACGCTCAGGGCGCAACGTGAGGGGGTCAATGGCGTCCAGAGCGAGATCGCAATCATCGCAACGTGTGAAGCTGCCATACATCGGGCGCTTACATCACGGGACTTTGCCTAACGGGGCATAGCCAACGGATAAAACCGTCCTCGATGGATCAAACTATACTCTCACCCATGCTCCCCACATACGCCTTTCGGTAACCACTGGCGAGCTAGAGATGTACAAGCTAATTATCCAAGACCAGAGCCATTATAGTTCCAACGGCGGCGAACAGGTTCCTGGGTTGTCGCTTTAAGAACTGGACCTTATGGAGAGACTGTAACACCCCTGGTGTTTAAAGCATATAAGTAAGAGTGATTAAACAAACTAAGGAACTATAAACCCTGAAACTAAATCACTAGTAGGAATGAGATTACACACGAGGATGATTCAGTTTGTACTCGTGCCTTGGTTCTTGAAATTTGAACCCTACAAAAACTTTTCTAGTACAAATCTAAACATCTTCTCTTACCAGTTGCACGGCAAAACTCTAAATACATACTTTCGAGACGACGCATAAAAATCTCCTAAAAAGAAGTCAGGATTAGACGGCAAATTAAGTAATGCTTCTATGCTCCTAACGGTCTTTAAGGACTAATGGCTCATATGAAGTCAAAACACATGAAATAATTCCAACTAAAGATATTAATGACCTTCTGAAGTCAAGGTTCTAATTTAAAATTATAAATAAGAGTTGTGCACATCACAAACGTCTGATCAATATGAAAGGTTGTAGTTCTTTTCTTGTCTCGAAACACCTTTCTTTGGGAAAGTATTTTCTAATTATAAAACCAAACCACTTTCTCAAATGGAAGTTGTGTATCTAAAAATGTCATTTGCAGCCTCGGTGAGTTATGTATATCTCAGAGGCTTGGTCCACCAAACATAGGAAATCAAGTTTGAAAGACCAACGTAACCATGAGATGAAAAACACACGGCCACACACCCTTTTTAAGGGAGCACACTTTGGGCTATAAATAAAATAATATTTAGAGTGCTCCAAATGTTCTTCAGTAAAATAATTGTTAATGATTTAATGTTAGGGTTAAACACTTGGACTAATAAAGCTTGCAGTTCTAATCATGGCCTACATGTGGCAATCTTGTGGTTTTAGTAATAAAATAAGATTTTGTTCACAACATGAGCTTTCATAAAATTACAAAGGATGTAAATTAATTAATATTTTAGTATATGTCAAGTTGTCAATGACATAATTAAAGTTGAGCATATAAAATAAATAAGCTTTTAACCTCCATGTATGTGTCCATGTTTTAACTTTAAGTTAAAATAAGAGTTTACTCCCAGAATAAAAGGGGGTAGGACTTTAAATTGAAAACTCTCTTTGAGTATCATACCTCTGATGTTTAGTGACACTATTGAAGGGTTTAAGAAAGGCGGGAGAGGTTGAATAAAATAATTAATAAAAAGGGATTTGGCAGGATAAGGCAAAACAATGGAAAGGAAGCTAGGATTGTACCAACCTTTTAACAAAGGGTGAAAACTTGGACTAACACTACCAAATGAGGAAGTTATTTAAAAATTTGAGTTTGGTCTTACAAAGATGGATTAGTATGCGCAATAAAACACCTTCTCTTTTCTACCTTGTTCGAAAAATCTTTGTGAGCAATTCAAATTGTGGAAAATTGAAGTTGGATTAAAATTATGACTTGTAAAGAAAGTCCAAATTCTCTAATATAACTTTGATGGGTAAAAATCTTATAAAAGACTAGGTCCCAAATGTTGAATTTACATCTTTTTCCCCATATTTTTGGAGTTAAATTGCTAGGGCCAAAAATCCATACCAAATTCAAATTCAAGTCTTTTTGAAATTAAAACTGCATCTAAACCAGGAATGTTTTACAACTTTTCGAACCTCCAATGTAACACTGATGTTCTAAGGTTTCTAAAATGTATTTGTTCATAATTTTTGGACATTGGGAGCTATTTCTTTTAGGGCAAAACTTTTAAATTGAAAATTTTTCCCCCTCTCTCTTACAGCCCGACCCCACCTGTCAGTCCCCTTCTTCCTCCTCACGACCTCTCTGTCCTACACGGATTGGGCAGCGCCGGCGGTGGCGCCACGGTCCCTGGCGCCCTTCTCCTCCCTTGCCCACGCGAAATCCCATCTCTACCCCTCCCGGTCGTCTCCTATTTAAGCTCCCGGATGCAAACCCTAGCCATTTTCCCCTCCCCTGCGCCGCTGCCTCCATTGCCGCCATGGAAGCTCTGCTCGAGCTCGACCTCGAGGTTCTGCTGCCCCACGGCCTCCACCGCGCAGCCCCTGACCTTCCCCTCCACCTCTCCAACGCGCCCAGCCTCCCAGCTGCCGCTGCGTCGCCCTGCAGCGCCGCCGCCATGGCCACCAGAGGCCGTCGCCGCCCCTGCTCGCCGTCGCCCCCTTCCCGGCCTCCAATCCCCCGGTCCAAGGTGGGGAATGGAAAGCCCACGTCGCGGTGATGCTCCCCGTGCCCTTCCCCCTCGCCAAGACCTCGCCGGCGGTGGGGATTTCGCCGTCAATGGCCGGCCAGGGGCCTCCCTTCATCTTCTTCCTTCTGCAGGGTTCCCAATGTAAGATTCCAGGGGCTTAGCTGTGAAGTTTTGAAAAGTACCAGGGGCTAGAACGAAATTTGGAATTTCAGATCTAGGGTACCGGCTGTGAACTTGTAAATTCAATATAAAATCGTAGACAAATCATAAAAATGCAAACCAAAATTCTTCGTACTCCTGGTCATGTCTATTTCATTTCCTTCACAGCATGTATATGCTTTTATTGCTTGGTTCAGTCTCTAAAAATCAAACCTTGAAAATGCATTTTTATGCATAACTCCTAAACTACAGCAGCTATGAAAGTGATCTTTGGATATGTTATTACTCTGGTTACAAATGCTTTACAGTATCAATCTTGCACTGAGATATAATTTCTAGCTCCATATATAAATTGTCTAAGTTTATCTCAGCTGAAACATTGTTTGAATTTTAGAAATTATTCCCTTCAACAAAAATTAGCCAACTTGGTACAGTAGTGTATCCATATTAGCAGCTATCTTAGAAAAATGCTAAACCCCATTTTTAGCTCTGCTAACATGCTTAAATAAATTGGGGTAAGAAAAAGAAGTAGCATTTGTTTGGCCCATGTTTGCTACTAAAACTGAGTACCCACTTGCTAGATGAGCTACACATGACCTTATTTTGCTCCTATAAATAGTTCACCCTATTTTCCTGTGTATTTATTTTTTTTAGGATTTAATATCATCTCCTAGCGGCTGAAATTGTTAAATTGTAGGAAATCCAAAAATTTAGATTACTTAATAAAATATGCTCAACTTTTCTGCAGCAAACATAAGCATAGTGACCTGAGTTTATTTATGAAGTTTCACTAGAATTCGAATTATAGAAATAGGACGACAAATTGGAGTTTGAATCTTGCTTAATAAATAAAAAAAAAGGGGAAGAAGAAAAACAATTCTTTATCACATGTACATGAAAGTAAAAATTTAGGAGAAAACTAAAATTATCCAAAAACATAACCTGCGTTACTAAATGAAGAAATAGAAAGTATAACATTATATATGTACACAATCACCATCGAAAGTAAAAAACCTTTATAGCACCTTCCAAGTGTGTTGAAAGGTGAAAGAAGAGAATTCTTTTTGTTTAGCTGAATATGGCCTCAAATGCCCGTGCTTTTATTGGAACATTGAAATCAATGTAAATCTTATGCATATGCATCTCGTATAGATCCCGGAGCACGCGTACCCGTCCCGGATTTCGAAGAAGGACCACAAGAAGGATGGGAGAATGCTGCTGAAGCAAGTCAAACTAACTCTGCCTTAGCCCAAGCTTTGAGTGAGCAAAAAGGCAAGCCCCGGAGCATGTCCTAACTTTCAAAATTCATTCATTTATGAAATTTCCTATGCTTGTGCATTTACGTTTCAAGGAGTTGATTGAATACCTTAGCTGCACATTTTCCTAGTACCTATGACTTGCAATACTAGTATGAAAGGATCGATAGAGCATTGCTTTAGGTCCGTTACAAGTCGAGTGATTTCCTGTCACTCGCGAGACATAGGAATTGCTTGTCTTTACTTATGTTGGAATCATAAGGATTGACGGGCGGGATGATAGATGTAGATCTCCCGTCCGTGTATGATAATTGATTTAAGGTCGAAATGTGTGGTTGAGTGTGTCAAGTTTTTGAACGTACCACATGCATGCCGATGTATGGGGATCGGTAAGCCCGGTACCAGATTGAAGCAGCTAGGGCCGATAGCCATCTCTCCTTGGAAACTTTGTTTTCCCCTGCCGTACACTTGTGGATATATGCGTGATGCTGTGAGTGAAGCAGTAAACCTTTATCCTAAGGAAGTGGACCCGGTTCCGAATTGTGGATCGATGGGAAAGGTTGGGAAATGCTTGTACCTTTTATAGCAGGCATAGTATCCGTGTATGTTGGGTTTCCCCTGGCCAGGTAGCAAAAATTCGGTTCGAACTGTCCGCTTCTCGCGGTTAATGAGACTGCTTGACCGCCTGGCTACATTGAGTAACAAGTGAAACTTGAGATTGATAAACTTGTTCTATGAAATAAATTGTATTGCACCACTTGTATGCTTAGAGAGGATGCTAATCTAGAATGGTTAAATTTACTAGAATATGAAGCTAAAACTTGAAAGCAAGGATCTACTTTAGTTGCTTTTTGGCAAACAAACCCACTAGCCAAAAGCCTCTCATTGTCTATATGTCGGTGAAGTAGTTTTCACCCGACGGGTAAGCCTTGCTGAGTATTAGTATACTCAGCCTTGCTTGTGGCATTATTTTACAAGTATCCTTTTGGATGTGGATGCTATGACTTGGCCTGTCCAGGTTCCACCTGGCTGGCACATCGAATGGGTTCCGTCCTCTGGCGAGGATCGGGAGGAGTAGCTTCGTGGCAGGCTTCAGCACGGAGTTACTTGTATCGTCGTTAGATTATTTTTATTTCCGCTGCAATGAACCTCTAAATTCAGTTGTTATGACTTTTTAAATTCCGCTGTAATGAACTTTTATTTCCGCTGCAAGACTTGTACTCTGATTTAAATTTGAACCTGGTTTGTAATAACTTGTAATATCTATGTGTGTAAGTTAATTTGTGGAATGTTGTAATCTCTGGAACTCACCTTCGTGTGGGCGTGCTGTTGTTTCGATCGAGAAAAGTACATGGTTAATCGGGTTTAATCCGACGGCGCTCCAGCTTATTCTGGATTAAGTGCCTGACTACGTGATTAGTGGTCCCGAGGTACTTAACTTGGAATAATTTCGGAGTGGTCCGCCACAGCTGGCATCAGAGCCGAAACAGAGCACCGGAGAAAGCAACAAACCTTTAATAAACATTTTTGAATAAAACTTGCCAACTCGTGTTTCCGACGCGTTTTGCGAAGGAAGGTTATCATAGGACCGCTAAGGATGTTACCTAGAACGTGAAGCCTATGTGGGTTAAGGGATCACGATATGATAGGTGGCAAATAGTATATTATACTGACTTCCAGCACATTTCATTCTGTCATTTACTTTACGCAATGGTGGGCGCAAGGTACGGCGATTGCTGTAACGTACCACGGCACTATATGAAAATATAGTGGCGGCACATAGTCAATACGCTGTGATGGCGTATGAAACTAGAATAGGATGGTGGGCGCAAGGTACGGCGATTGCTGTAGCGTACCACGGCATCATATGCAAACATGATGGCGGCACAAAGTCAATACGCTATTTCAGTAGCGTATGAAACTGTCAATATGTTGCTCTGGTGACATATGAACATTGCCCGTTCAATGTTAAACGTTCGGGTGCCACCTCTATAGTGGGTGGTAATGTATGGAGACGCTTTCGTGAGTGCTGGCACGAAAGGTTGATTATATATGCTCTGGAATGGAATTTTCTGCAGGTACACTAACCACGATTCCGTAAGATGAGCGGTTAGAGAAGTTCGGCTAGTTAATATAGGGAGAGACGGATATTGCCTAGCCACCGGCACTAACTTCGTAGGCCAAAAGTTTATTGGCACGTGTGATGGTGAGAACGAATAGGCCGCTCATGCATTGCATCTCGCTGAATTAATATCGACTTTTAACACATGACCAAATTGAACCGCCGTCAAAGGAATTGAAATCACAACCCAAAAATCCTGCTGAGACCAGTCTGTTTGCACCATTAATTCGAAACAGAAAACTCTGTAAAATGAAAAAGTGTTCAACATGAAAGTTGTCATAAATATTATGAAGTTCATGCTGAAGAAATTTCAACGAAAATGGTTCAGTAAAACTGGAGTTATGCTAAAAAGGGTAACCCCCTGTCTGCTGGAAATTCTGGGGACAGTGAGATAAAAATTGAATTTTTACACCCTCTTAACAGCAGTTTCTGCTAGAGGCTTAAAAATGAAAGTTGTCACAAATTTTGTCTAGTTTATTCTGTCAAAATTTCCACAAATTTGGTTCAACCAATTAAAAGTTATGCTCACAATACTAACTTCCTGTCTGCTGGAATTTCAGCAGAGAGTTAATTAAAAGATTGGGGTTTTGCGCCACCTAGATCACTTGTTCTGTTTTTGTGTTGAACTAAAAAGTTATTGGAAATTATCTAAAACTGTATTCTGGTCAAGTTTGGTAATGATTGGGCTTATAGATTTTGAGATATGAAATTTTTCCTACTCTGTCCATAATCTGATTACTTTTTTTTAAATATATGTCGGTCCTCACTTAGATTTGATGTGTATATTGCTGCCGCCTCACTTGTAGCTTGCTCTGCTGTGGCATCTGTAATTTATAACACTTAAGTAAGCTGCATTTAAGTTAAGAAGGGCAAGACTTTTGGACCAGTAGAACTCGACATATAGACCAAATACCGACCTCCTGTCTTACTAAATATTCTGGGGACAGTCGTTAAGAATTTGAATTTTTGCACCATGTTAACCTCAAATTTGATGAAATGATGAACAGTAAACTTGTACACAAACATGTCAACACTTTGGGGAATTTTGAGAATTTTTTTGGTCTACTCAAGTTGGAGTTATGAAGCTTTAAGGTTGCAGCCAGAGATATTGGATTTCTATTATCTAGTGCATATCCTGCAACATGATTTTTGTGAAAACTTTTACCACCTGAAGATGGTCTTTCTAGGATGTAAGATGGTTACCAAAGTTAAATTGAAATTTATAATGGAAACACCCACAAAGTTTCAGCCCCAAAATAAAAAGGGAACATATGGTTCGGTGTGCTGAAAATCCATCTAAACCGAGAAGCCTAGATTGAAAGTTTTGACCAACTTAACCACTAGATCCGCGTCTGAGATACAAAGCAATGTGTAGATTACCAAATTCCTGCTGCCTGACCAAAGATGAATAACTCTGGATGTTAGATCTGTTTACTACAAATTTTCTTCCACTCATTTCCAGCTCTTATGTCTTCCACTCACTTTCTACCCCTTCGAAAATTGTAGTAAATCAATGGTATGTAAACAACTTCACTCCACTCTCTTGGCCCAGTGCCTTTTATCCCTCTTGTTTCCTTCTTGTGAAATAGGAAAATTGTTTGGTGTGCTTTGACATGGACCAATTGTGAAGGTTTGGATGTCAAGCATGAGTCGTGCCTCCGTTGTTGTCTGATTCTATACAGTCTAAACTCATACCTTGATTCAGGTGTCTTCACCAACTCTCTCATACCGATTTGATTTACTTAACTTTGTTTAACATTGATACCTTGTACCGAAGTAACTTGATTCCTTAATCCTTGGATCCTATGCTGTTGTTCTTGCTCAAGATAATATAAATAATTGAAATGAATATGCAAAATTGGGTCAATGTCACTTTTTCTATGCATAATCAGTTATAGATACAATATGCATTTTATTCCTTTATAAGCAATTCATGTGCATGGGCATTACATATCCAATAACATGTCATTTGCATCATGATAATCTTTTGGTACCTAACCACATGTGCATCTAACTCATGAATGCTTCTTCCTCCTGGTGTCAATTGGGTTGTTCCCTCTGAATTTATTGTGGTATTGTATTCCCTAACCTATGGTGCCGTGATGGAACCTAGGATCTCGTGTGTGTGCTGCAGCCACACGCTTGAGTCACTTGGAGCACACTGGTACCTCGGTATGTGGGAATATGACCCACAAAGACCTTTATTGACAACCCAAATCGATACTTCCCTACTCTCACTAATTGTTCCGCAATGATGAATTTTAATTATGTGGTGTGAGGTCTACTAACTTGCATCACGGCGTGTACATCATACTCTCATAAGCATATGCACCATACGCTCATGTGCATGTGTATCATATCATGTGCACCTCATCATGAACATGCCGTGTATACCATGGTAAAGTGCTTAAGTTTGGCAATTTGACAATTAAGATAAAAATTTGAGCAAGAATTTCCCAAAAGTTCCATACCACACCACCTTTTCTAGGTGTATTCCCTCATTGCCATAAGTAGATCTTTTATTGCCCCATCCGTGTTGTTCCTTTTAGCTCGTCTTAGAATTTGGGCAGCAACCCCGTGTAACGTCATGCCATGATCGTTTCGTATGATGTGGGGTACTATTGGGTACTCTTGTCATCTCATAACCTCGTTGTTCACTAACCCTCCCTTTTTCTCTTAGGAGAATGCTAAAGAGTTCATTCCTTGTTCCTGTTGATATAAAAGTGGGTAAATCATTGTTTAATTAAGACCTACAATTGGTTAAGCGTCTTGCCTGTGACTATCTTTAGTCTCAAAAGATCACCTCTGCCTACTGTTTCTCCCACCATCACCGCAGGGTCTCAAGGGCCAGTTTGACCCCCCTCTGTATCCGTGCGCCGTGTGCTCTGCCCCGTTCACCAGTCCACTATCACCTTCGTCGTTTTTCCCTACCGCGGCTGGCCAACGTTCCCCCAGTTGTCGTCATACCACCGTCCCGTCACCCAGGGAATCTCATTGCCGGCCCCTACCTCCTGCTGTCGACACACCACTATCGCTGCTCCGCTCCGGCCGTCGATAAATGCAGCCTCTCCAATGGCTGCCATCACTCCATGGTGCTCCACTTGAGTCACACCACTCCACCGCTCTCGCCTCTCTTCGGCGACCTCCATGGTACGCAAGCTGCCCATTTCCCACCGTGTCCTCCATTCTTTGACAAGCAACTCTGCCTCCACCTCTGCGTAAAGCCACGAGAAAGTGCCCTCCCGGCAACCACCTTGTTGTTTAACCAAGGTCTACGGCGCCGACTTCATCGAAGGGAGAGTTCGCGCAGAAGTCACCTGAGGATTCCACAAGAATTAAGTCGCCGAGCGAGGAAGGATTCGACTTTTGACACCATCCATGGCTTGCCCCTTCTTTCCCCCGATTGGCCCTGGAGTTCACTGGACAATAATGGTGTATTACTTTTGTCTTGTATGCCAGATCTTGATGCTCTTAGCTTTCCATATCTACATTCATCGCCCGCTCCCGCACGAGCGACGTTGAGGTTGTATCGGAGATCTGGAATCAGTTATCATCTCCCAGCCGTGAACCCGAAAGAACTTGGGTGCGTTGTATCTGTGTTTCTTTGACTAACACCTTTTCCTTCTAATAAAATGTCCACCTTTCCTCCCTGTGCGAATCTCGGGACGAGATTCTTTTTAAGGAGGGTAGGCTGTAACACCCCTGGTGTTTAAAGCATATAAGTAAGAGTGATTAAACAAACTAAGGAACTATAAACCCTGAAACTAAATCACTAGTAGGAATGAGATTACACACGAGGATGATTTAGTTTGTACTCGTGCCTTGGTTCTTGAAATTTGAACCCTACAAAAACTTTTCTAGTACAAATCTAAACATCTTCTCTTACCAGTTGCACGGCAAAACTCTAAATACATACTTTCGAGACGACGCATAAAAATCTCCTAAAAAGAAGTCAGGATTAGACGGCAAATTAAGTAATGCTTCTATGCTCCTAACGGTCTTTAAGGACTAATGGCTCATATGAAGTCAAAACACATGAAATAATTCCAACTAAAGATATTAATGACCTTCTGAAGTCAAGGTTCTAATTTAAAATTATAAATAAGAGTTGTGCACATCACAAACGTCTGATCAATATGAAAGGTTGTAGTTCTTTTCTTGTCTCGAAACACCTTTCTTTGGGAAAGTATTTTCTAATTATAAAACCAAACCACTTTCTCAAATGGAAGTTGTGTATCTAAAAATGTCATTTGCAGCCTCGGTGAGTTATGTGTATCTCAGAGGCTTGGTCCACCAAACATAGGAAATCAAGTTTGAAAGACCAACGTAACCATGAGATGAAAAACACACGGCCACACACCCTTTTTAAGGGAGCACACTTTGGGCTATAAATAAAATAATATTTAGAGTGCTCCAAATGTTCTTCAGTAAAATAATTGTTAATGATTTAATGTTAGGGTTAAACACTTGGACTAATAAAGCTTGCAGTTCTAATCATGGCCTACATGTGGCAATCTTGTGGTTTTAGTAATAAAATAAGATTTTGTTCACAACATGAGCTTTCATAAAATTACAAAGGATGTAAATTAATTAATATTTTAGTATATGTCAAGTTGTCAATGACATAATTAAAGTTGAGCATATAAAATAAATAAGCTTTTAACCTCCATGTATGTGTCCATGTTTTAACTTTAAGTTAAAATAAGAGTTTACTCCCAGAATAAAAGGGGGTAGGACTTTAAATTGAAAACTCTCTTTGAGTATCATACCTCTGATGTTTAGTGACACTATTGAAGGGTTTAAGAAAGGCGGGAGAGGTTGAATAAAATAATTAATAAAAAGGGATTTGGCAGGATAAGGCAAAACAATGGAAAGGAAGCTAGGATTGTACCAACCTTTTAACAAAGGGTGAAAACTTGGACTAACACTACCAAATGAGGAAGTTATTTAAAAATTTGAGTTTGGTCTTACAAAGATGGATTAGTATGCGCAATAAAACACCTTCTCTTTTCTACCTTGTTCGAAAAATCTTTGTGAGCAATTCAAATTGTGGAAAATTGAAGTTGGATTAAAATTATGACTTGTAAAGAAAGTCCAAATTCTCTAATATAACTTTGATGGGTAAAAATCTTATAAAAGACTAGGTCCCAAATGTTGAATTTACATCTTTTTCCCCATATTTTTGGAGTTAAATTGCTAGGGCCAAAAATCCATACCAAATTCAAATTCAAGTCTTTTTGAAATTAAAACTGCATCTAAACCAGGAATGTTTTACAACTTTTCGAACCTCCAATGTAACACTGATGTTCTAAGGTTTCTAAAATGTATTTATTCATAATTTTTGGAAAATTGGGAGCTATTTCTTTTAGGGCAAAACTTTTAAATTGAAAATTTTTCCCCCTCTCTCTTACAGCCCGACCCCACCTGTCAGTCCCCTTCTTCCTCCTCACGACCTCTCTGTCCTGCACAGATTGGGCAGCGCCGGCGGTGGCGCCACGGGTCCCTGGCGCCCTTCTCCTCCCTTGCCCACGCGAAATCCCATCTCTACCCCTCCCGGTCGTCTCCTATTTAAGCTCCCGGATGCAAACCCTAGCCATTTTCCCCTCCCCTGCGCCGCTGCCTCCATTGCCGCCATGGAAGCTCTGCTCGAGCTCGACCTCGAGGTTCTGCTGCCCCACGGCCTCCACCGCGCAGCCCCTGACCTTCCCCTCCACCTCTCCAACGCGCCCAGCCTCCCAGCTGCCGCTGCGTCGCCCTGCAGCGCCGCCGCCATGGCCACCAGAGGCCGTCGCCGCCCCTGCTCGCCGTCGCCCCCTTCCCGGCCTCCAATCCCCCGGTCCAAGGTGGGGAATGGAAAGCCCACGTCGCGGTGATGCTCCCCGTGCCCTTCCCCCTCGCCAAGACCTCGCCGGCGGTGGGGATTTCGCCGTCAATGGCCGGCCAGGGGCCTCCCTTCATCTTCTTCCTTCTGCAGGGTTCCCAATGTAAGATTCCAGGGGCTTAGCTGTGAAGTTTTGAAAAGTACCAGGGGCTAGAACGAAATTTGGAATTTCAGATCTAGGGTACCGGCTGTGAACTTGTAAATTCAATATAAAATCGTAGAAAAATCATAAAAATGCAAACCAAAATTATTCGTACTCCTGGTCATGTCTAGTTCATTTCCTTCACAGCATGTATATGCTTTTATTGCTTGGTTCAGTCTCTAAAAATCAAACCTTGAAAATGCACTTTTATGCATAACTCCTAAACTACAGCAGCTATGAAAGTGATCTTTGGATATGTTATTACTCTGGTTACAAATGCTTTACAGTATCAATCTTGCACTGAGATATAATTTCTAGCTCCATATATAAATTGTCTAAGTTTATCTCAGCTGAAACATTGTTTGAATTTTAGAAATTATTCCCTTCAACAAAAATTAGCCAACTTGGTACAGTAGTGTATCCATATTAGCAGCTATCTTAGAAAAATGCTAAACCCCATTTTTAGCTCTGCTAACATGCTTAAATAAATTGGGGTAAGAAAAAGAAGTAGCATTTGTTTGGCCCATGTTTGCTACTAAAACTGAGTACCCACTTGCTAGATGAGCTACACATGACCTTATTTTGCTCCTATAAATAGTTCACCCTATTTTCCTGTGTATTTATTTTTTTTAGGATTTAATATCATCTCCTAGCGGCTGAAATTGTTAAATTGTAGGAAATCCAAAAATTTAGATTACTTAATAAAATATGCTCAACTTTTCTGCAGCAAACATAAGCATAGTGACCTGAGTTTATTTATGAAGTTTCACTAGAATTCGAATTATAGAAATAGGACGACAAATTGGAGTTTGAATCTTGCTTAATAAATAAAAAAAAGGGGAAGAAGAAAAACAATTCTTTATCACATGTACATGAAAGTAAAAATTTAGGAGAAAACTAAAATTATCCAAAAACATAACCTGCGTTACTAAATGAAGAAATAGAAAGTATAACATTATATATGTACACAATCACCATCGAAAGTAAAAAACCTTTATAGCACCTTCCAAGTGTGTTGAAAGGTGAAAGAAGAGAATTCTTTTTGTTTAGCTGAATATGGCCTCAAATGCCCGTGCTTTTATTGGAACATTGAAATCAATGTAAATCTTATGCATATGCATCTCGTATAGATCCCGGAGCACGCGTACCCGTCCCGGATTTCGAAGAAGGACCACAAGAAGGATGGGAGAATGCTGCTGAAGCAAGTCAAACTAACTCTGCCTTAGCCCAAGCTTTGAGTGAGCAAAAAGGCAAGCCCCGGAGCATGTCCTAACTTTCAAAATTCATTCATTTATGAATTTTCCTATGCTTGTGCATTTACGTTTCAAGGAGTTGATTGAATATTTTAGCTGCACATTTTCCTAGTACCTATGACTTGCAATACTAGTATGAAAGGATCGATAGAGCATTGCTTTAGGTCCGTTACAAGTCGAGTGATTTCCTGTCACTCGCGAGACATAGGAATTGCTTGTCTTTACTTATGTTGGAATCATAAGGATTGACGGGCGGGATGATAGATGTAGATCTCCCGTCCGTGTATGATAATTGATTTAAGGTCGAAATGTGTGGTTGAGTGTGTCAAGTTTTTGAACGTACCACATGCATGCCGATGTATGGGGATCGGTAAGCCCGGTACCAGATTGAAGCAGCTAGGGCCGATAGCCATCTCTCCTTGGAAACTTTGTTTTCCCCTGCCGTACACTTGTGGATATATGCGTGATGCTGTGAGTGAAGCAGTAAACCTTTATCCTAAGGAAGTGGACCCGGTTCCGAATTGTGGATCGATGGGAAAGGTTGGGAAATGCTTGTACCTTTTATAGCAGGCATAGTATCCGTGTATGTTGGGTTTCCCCTGGCCAGGTAGCAAAAATTCGGTTCGAACTGTCCGCTTCTCGCGGTTAATGAGACTGCTTGACCGCCTGGCTACATTGAGTAACAAGTGAAACTTGAGATTGATAAACTTGTTCTATGAAATAAATTGTATTGCACCACTTGTATGCTTAGAGAGGATGCTAATCTAGAATGGTTAAATTTACTAGAATATGAAGCTAAAACTTGAAAGCAAGGATCTACTTTAGTTGCTTTTTGGCAAACAAACCCACTAGCCAAAAGCCTCTCATTGTCTATATGTCGGTGAAGTAGTTTTCACCCGACGGGTAAGCCTTGCTGAGTATTAGTATACTCAGCCTTGCTTGTGGCATTATTTTACAGGTATCCTTTTGGATGTGGATGCTATGACTTGGCCTGTCCAGGTTCCACCTGGCTGGCACATCGAATGGGTTCCGTCCTCTGGCGAGGATCGGGAGGAGTAGCTTCGTGGCAGGCTTCAGCACGGAGTTACTTGTATCGTCGTTAGATTATTTTTATTTCCGCTGCAATGAACCTCTAAATTCAGTTGTTATGACTTTTTAAATTCCGCTGTGATGAACTTTTATTTCCGCTGCAAGACTTGTACTCTGATTTAAATTTGAACCTGGTTTGTAATAACTTGTAATATCTATGTGTGTAAGTTAATTTGTGGAATGTTGTAATCTCTGGAACTCACCTTCGTGTGGGCGTGCTGTTGTTTCGATCGAGAAAAGTACGTGGTTAATCGGGTTTAATCCGACGGCGCTCCAGCTTATTCCGGATTAAGTGCCTGACTACGTGATTAGTGGTCCCGAGGTACTTAACTTGGAATAATTTCGGAGTGGTCCGCCACAGAGACATTAGAACAAAGCACAAAGCACATGCTCTAATTCCCTAGACCAAACCTTATAGAGACACTAGAACAACGCACACAGCACATGCTCTAGTTCCCCGAACCATGTTGCTAAAAAGCATCTTTTAACCATCATTGAAGTGAACCATTAGTTCAATATTGACATTAAAAATAAATGTTGGTTGCAGTGCGTAGCATTGACTAACCATAATGCATAAAACCCTGGGTAAACAAGGAATAAGGTAAAGACTAGGAACATCCTTAATGGTTAACAGTATTAGACACATGCACATGATTTATGTGATTAATCGGTGCATAGGCAACAAGGATGGTCCGTGTTATACTTGCCTTCCTCAGTGAACTGCTGCTGCAACTGCACTTCGAGAACGGGATCGTCGGCGAACTCGAACGGCTCGTCCACTACTCACATTGATCACCACACAAACATCCACACATACATGCAAACAAGATATTTAATTAGAACAGTACACCAAGCATAAACAAAAGATGGAAAGAAGGCGTTAGAGTTACTGTACGCTTCTCTACGAACACATGAGCGCGAAAATCACTCAATTCGGAGTTAAAACGGAGAAACTATGCTTAAAACGGGCTCTAGGGGCTTGCTGGCAAAGGTTTTAGGCTTCCAGGGGTGTTTTTGAAACAAACCAGGGACCTAAAACATAATTTCGTACAAAAACACGAGGGCTGCGGGGTAAACTGCCATCTAGGACGGCGGGCACTATTTTTCAAAAGAGCAGGGGCTAAACCAAAAGAAAAATGACTAAACTGTAATTATTTTTGAACTGCGTTGGACCGCGGGTTGATTTCTGAAAACTACAGGGGCTCTTTTGTAAAACAGGCACGGCGGCGGCTGATAGCTAACGTCGGCATGACGTCACGGTGGACCGGACCGTAGACCGGCCCTGAACCGCGGTTCACTGGTTCACGGTGAACCGGCTCGGTTTAACTCGGGTTTTAGATCTGGCCGTCGGTTTTGAATCTAACGGCTGAGATTAGATCGGGCGCTCGGCTCACCGGAGCACGGCGGCGCCGCCCGCGGCCTGTGGCGGACCACTCCGAAATTATTCCAAGTTAAGTACCCCGGGACCACTAATCGAGTAGTCAGGCACTTAATCCGGAATAAGCTGGAGCGCCGTCGGATTAAACCCGATTTAACCACGTTCTTTTCTCGATCAAAACAACAGCACGCCCACACGAAGGTGAGTTCCAGAGATTACAACATTCCACAAATTTAACATACATAAAGGGGTAACATAGAGTTATTACAAACCGAGTTTGAATTAAAACAGAGTATCAAAGTCTTGCAGCGGAATAAAAGCTAACGACGATACAAGTAACACCATGCTGAAGCCTGCCACGGTGCTACTCCTCCCGTTCCTCGGCAGAGGACGGAACCCACTCGATGTGCCATCTAGGGGGAACCTGGGTAGGCCAAGTCAAAGCATCGACTGCCACATCCAACATTGTACCTGTAAATGAATGCCACAAGCAAGGCTGAGTATACTAATACTCAGCAAGGCTTACCCGTCGGGTGAAATCTACATCACCGACATCTAGACATGAGAGGCTTTTGGCTGGTGGGTTTGTTTGCCAAAAAGCAACTAAGAGTAGGTCCTTGCTTTCATGTTTTAGCATCATATTCTAGTAGATTTAACCATTCTAGATTAGCATCCTCTCTAAGCATACAAGTGGTGCAATACAATTTATTTCATAGAACAAGTTCATCAATCTCATAGTTCCACTTGTTACTCATTGCAGCAAGGCGGTCAAGCAGTCTCATTAACCGCGAGAAGCGGACAGTTCGAACCAAATTTTGCTACCTGGCCAGGGGAAACCCAACACACATGGATAATGCTTGCTATAAAAGGTACAAGCACTTCCCAACCTTTCCCATCGATCCACAATTCGGAACCGGGTCCACTTCCTTAGGATAAAGGTTTACTGCTTCACTCACAGTCTCACGCATATATCCACAAGTGTACGTCAGGGGAAACAAAAGTTTCCAAGGAGAGATGGCTATCGGCCCTAGCTGCTTCAATCTGGTACCGGGCTTACCGATTCCCATATATCGGCATGCATGTGGTACGTTCAAAAACTTGACACACTCAACCACACGTTTCGACCTTAAATCAATTATCATACACGGACGGGAGAACTACATCTATCACCCCGCCCGTCAATCCTTATGATTCCAACATAAGTAAAGACAAGCAACTCCTATGTCTCGCGAGTGACAGGAAATCACTCGACTTGTAACGGACCTAAAGCAATGCCCTATCGATCCTTTCATACTAGTGTTGCAAGTCATAGGTACTAGAAATGTGCCGCTAAGGTATTCAATCAACTCCTTGAAACGTAAATGCACAAGCATAGGGAATTCATAGATGCATAAACTTTAAAGGTTGGGTTATGCTCCGGGGCTTGCCTTCTTGCTCTAGCTGGGGGTTAGCCTCCGGGTTGATCGATCCTTCGCCGGCACCTCCCTCCGGGATTCCTTCCTCGTCGGCGGGGACGAGATGGTAGGTGCCGTCCGGAATAGCGCCTTCTACATGAGATGCATAACTTATTGCGGCTGCCTATTGATTCCAAGACTAAGGCCTTGAAGGCCATATTCACCTAGACATGCTTAAGTACTACTATTTCCTTCACAAAAATAGAGTAGTGGTGTGGAAGATTCTTTTATTTATCTTTGATGGTGATTGTGTACATATATAAAAGAATTTCTATTTATTATTTTGAAGCTAAGGTGCTGTTCTGGAATTTTAGACTTTTCTTATTTTATTCTAACTAATTATCAAAAGGTTTATTCTTTTATATAACTCGATTTCCACATTGATTCCTTCTCATTTTTGTTTCTCATTTTCTGTTCATCCTTTTTATCTATAAACTTTATGACAGCTACTGGAGTATAAGAGCTAGGCTCACTCCAAAATTTAGCTAAATCTGAGCTACACAGAATTTATTAAAAATAAATTAAACTGCTGCCTGCAGAAATGAAATAAATTCATATAAAATTGAAAATACATCCAATTCAGTAAATTTTCCTACCAGTGCTAGTTATGAGTACAAGAAGGGCTCTGGCCAAGTGGTGGCTCAAAATAACCCTTGGACAGTCCTCAATAAATTTCTATTCTAAAACACATAACTATTTATTTGCTAGTTTAAACAGAGCAAAAATTAAGTTTTTAGGCCTCTGGAGAAAAATGGTGATTTTTCACTGCATGGATTATTTTTAACAATTTCTGGACTACAAAAAGTCATAAAACAAATTTTAAATCATAACCGAGGCTACAGTCCATATTTTTAGGTCCCCTTTGGACACAAGGTGTCCAAAGTCACTACAAACAACATATCCACAGATCAACCCTAGCGGAGCTCTGGATTTGAAATGGTGCACAAGTTTCAAATTTTACAGTTTGAATTTTAATTCAAAAATGGTTCACCAAAAGTATATACATGCTTAAATGAGATTGGAGTTTACAATCTCACGAGTCCAGGGAGTATTTTTGTGCATTTTTCTGATTTTTGTATGATTTTTAACGGATTTTACAAGATTCGGGAAAAAATAGATCTAGGTTTAAGAATCTTTTTACGCTGGAGACCCTAGAACTTTTAAAACCTTACGAACAGGTCCTTGATTTTTGCGCAGAGGACCCTACAACTAAAAAGGGGAACGCAAACAAGTCCAGGGCTCGGCGGCGTTGCTACGCCGGCGAAACGACGGCGAGTTGGCTCGGGGAAAATTGGGGGAAATGGAGAGGAGCTCACCGCGAGTCGGTTGAGGTAGGTCTCGCGGTCGGAGGTGAAGCGGCGTGGCTCGTCGACGTTGAGCGGCGGCGCGGTTAGCTCCGGCGACGTCGCTGGCGGCCTGTGGTGGTCGAGGCGATGCACGGAAGGGCGTGTGAGCTTCACTGGACGATGGTGGAGCTCGTCGTGGGGTTCGTCTGCGGCGGGGATGGCCGGGGTATAGGGCTCGACGTGGAGGTGGTGTTCGCGGTGTCAATGGCCGAGCGGTGGGGAAAAGTTTCGATTCGCGGCGAGTGAGGCTCGATTCGAGCTGGGGAGTGCTCGAGCAGCTAGCGGGGTGAGTGAGCGAGCTTCACGCGCGTCGGGGATTGGAAAGGGGTGGAGGGATTCGCGGTCGATTCGTGTTTGCGGTGGGGAAGCTCGAGCTCGGCTCAAGGCATCCCGAGGTGGAAGACGATGGAAGCGAAAGCGGTGAAGTGAGAATGGCTACGTGTGGACTGAGGGGAAGGAGTGTGAGTGCTCGGTGGAGGGTTTGGGTACGCTAGCGAGCACCGAGGTGCCTCGGGAGCGTGCGCACGTGCGCTCGGGCTGTCAAGGTCGCCATTGATGGCGCGGGAGCTCGGGCAGAGCGCGAGCGGCTCGATTGGGCGTCGGAGATTGAGGCGTGGGGAAGTGGAGATCTTCTACAGGGCTTCTTGGCGCGGAGCGGAGAGGAATCTTCCGCGTAGAGGCTCTGCGCGTCGCGCGCGCGCGCGGCCACGGCGGCGCTCCGACCGCCATGATGGCGCTCCGCGGCGCGAGGAAAAGCGAGCGGTCGAGCGGCGATGTGACGGCGCGGAGGGGTCGGACAAGCGCGTGAGGACAACGGCCACCCGACGCCGTGGCTCGGCCAGCTCGGCGCGGCCTCCGCCGCTTGCCGGCCACGTGGCGGCCGAGCTCCGGCCAGAGCAGGGGCGCGCCAGGGCCATTGTTGGCGCCCGTGGAGCTTCTGTGCCCCATTTGAATTTTCTCCAAAAATTTGAACTGAACAAGAAAACGTGTGAAAATAAAAGTTGGAGTTTGAGAGGCGGGACACAACTTTCTTTTTGGGATGAACCTGAAATTTCAAATTTTTCGAGCTCAAACAACCCAAATTCAAAAAGGTGCCTAGAACTGTATTTTGTGTTTTTGAGGGGCTAAACTGCAAAATTTTCAAAAGCTCCAAACAGTGACTACGCCTTATCTGTGATGACCAACAACTTTTATTTTTGGAGATTTTCAAGTTTAGTACAAAATTTTTGAGATTTCAGTTGGGTGTCAAACAACCCTTGTTTCTGAATTTCCATTTGAATTTTTGATGGATTTTTGAGTTTCAACCCATAATTCCCTTTTGCATTGGTTTTAAGTGTACTTTTAATTCTTTTGACATCAGAGATGTCACAGCCTACCCCCCTTAAAAGGAATCTCATCCCGAGATTCGATTAAACTTAGGAACAAAGTGGGGAAAGTACCTTGGCTTACGAAAGAATGTCGGGGTAATTTTTCTTAAGATAGTCCTCGATTTCCCACGTGGCTTCATCTTCGGAGTGATGACTCCACTGAATTTTGTACATTTTAACTCCTTTCCTTCGTGTTTGTCTCTCTTTCTCGTCGAGGATTTTAACGGGATGCTCATCATAAGATAGATCCGGTTCAACCGAGAGTTCTCCTGGTTCAACAACTTCGGTCGGAACACGTAAACACCTCTTGAGTTGGGAGACGTGGAAAACGTCATGCACGGCAGAGAGCTTTTCGGGAAGTTGCACACGGTATGCTACCGGTCCACATTGTTGAGTAATTTCATATGGGCCGATGTAACGAGGTGCAAGTTTTCCTTTTAACCCAAATCTTTGCACACCCTTGGTCGGGGAGACCTTGAGATACACGTGATCACCAACTTCGAATTGAAGTGGCTTCCGCCGTTGATCAAAGTAACTCTTTTGCCGTGACTGGGCGGTTCTCAAATTTTCACGAACGATCCTAACCTTTTCTTCTGCTTCCTTTACAAGGTCAGGGCCATAGGTATACCTCTCGCCTGCCTGGGACCAACACAACGGGGTCCGACATCTTCTACCATATAAGGCTTCAAAAGGTGCCATTTTAAGACTCGCCTGGTAGCTGTTGTTATAGGAGAATTCAGCCAGAGATAAACATTTCTCCCAATTCTTCCCATAATGGATAACACAAGCTCGAAACATATCCTCAAGTATTTGATTTACCCTTTCCGTCTGCCCATCGGTTTGAGGGTGATATGCTGAACTACGGATCAGTTTTGTGCCTAGGGACAGTTGCAATTGTTCCCAAAAGCGCGCTACGAACTGAGTACCATGATCTGAAATTATCGTCTTGGGTACCCCATGTAGACAAACGATCCGTTCCAAATAAATCTCAGTGTACTTCTTAGCGGTATAAATGGTATTGACCGGAATCATGCCCCTGAGGGGTTCTGGGAAGTCCAACAATGAAGTCCATGCTTATATCTTCCCACTTCCATGAGGGAATAGGTAGAGGTTGAAGCGTACCTGCTACCTTGAAGTGGCTAGCCTTAACCCGCTGACACGTGTCACATTCCGACACATACGTGGCAATTTCTCGCTTCATCCTAGTCCACCAAAAGTTTTGTTTCAAATCTTGGTACATTTTGGTGCTACCGGGATGGATGGAAAATTTAGAGAGATGGGCCTCATCCATAATCTTCCTCTGGAGTTCCATGTTTTTGGGCACCACGAGACGATGTCCAAACCACATCACTCCCTGCCCATCAAGCCGGAAACACTTGTATTTTTCCTTCACCTTCTCCTTTGACAATTTCCTTTTAAGGATTTTAATTTTTGCATCATTTAATTGGGCTCCAACAATCTGATCGTGCAAGGTTGGTTCAATTGAAATATGGCTGAAATACCCGTGTGGAACAATCTCTAAGTTGAGCTTTGCCATTTCATGGCACAAGGTGTCAGCGTAGGACTCCACGGAAAGACAATGACAATGAGCCTTGTGGCTTAGTGCATCCGCAACTACATTAGCCTTGCCGGGGTGATAATGGACACTAAGGTCATAGTCCTTTGCTAACTCCAACCATCTCCGCTGCCTCATATTCAAATGTGCCTGAGTAAAGACATATTTGAGGCTCTTGTGATCAGTGTATATGTTGCATGGAACACCCATCAGATAGTGTCTCCACATCTTGAGAGCATGAATAACCGCTGCTAACTCAAGATCATGCGTGGGGTAGTTTTGCTCATGAGGCCGAAGTGCTCAAGAAGCATAAGCAATGACTCGGTTCTCTTGCATGAGGACGCAACCAAGTCCGGTGCCTGAAGCATCGCAATAGACGTCATAGGGCTTGGTGCAATCGGGTTGAGCTAAAACTGGTGCTGAAGTTAAATGCTTTCTCAAAGTGTGGAAGGCTTCATCACATTTGTCATTCCACTCAAACTTGACTCCCTTCTTTAAGAGTTCGGTCATGGGTTTCGCAATCCGAGAGAAGTCCGGAATAAAACGGCGATAATAACCGGCTAAACCCAGAAAACTCCGAATCTCATGAACAGAAGTAGGTGGTTGCCAATCCAGCACCTCTTGCACTTTGGTTGGATCCACGGATATACCATCCTTGGAAACCGTGTGACCTAAAAATTTCACACTCTCCAGCCAGAATTCGCACTTGGAGAACTTGCCGTAGAGCTGGTGATCTCTCAATCTTTGAAGAACAATGCGAAGGTGCTCGGCATGCTCTTCATCATTCTTGGAATATATGAGAATGTCGTCAATGAAAACCACCACAAACTTGTCTAGTTCTGACATGAAAACCGAATTCATGAGGTACATGAAATAGGCTGGGGCATTGGTGAGTCCAAAAGACATGACCAAGAACTCATAAAGCCTGTAACGAGTAGAAAAGGCAGTCTTTGGAATGTCACAAGGTCGGATTTTGATTTGGTGATAGCCAGAGCGAAGGTCAATCTTGGAGAACACTCTGGCGCCAGCTAGTTGGTCAAACAGGATGTCAATATGGGGGAGTGGGTACTTGTTTTTAATAGTCACCGTATTGAGAGGCCGGTAGTCGATACACAACCTCAAGGAATGGTCCTTCTTCTTCACAAAGATAGCGGGACATCCCCAAGGTGATACACTCGGACGAATGAAACCCTTGTCTAGCAGTTCTTGGAGTTGAATTTTTAATTCAACCAATTCATTGGGTGGCATTCTATATGGTCTCTTTGATATAGGTGTTGTGCCAGGTTGAAGTTCAATCACAAATTCAATGTCCCTATCCGGCGGCATCCCAGGTAAGTCATCCGGAAAAACATCGGCATACTCACAAACCACCAGAATGTGTATAGGCACACGCATTGACGCAAGTCCGTTGTGGCAGATATAGCACACTAGGGCCATGCGTAGGCGAGTTTATTTCAACAACTCGTTCTGCAACATCTAGCACGACCTTATGTTGAGTCATCCAATTGGCTCCCAAGACAATGTCAATGCCTTCCATACCAAGCAGAATTAAATCAGTGAGAAATATTTTACTTCCCAGCCTGATTGGAACTTTTCGGGAGACTTGGTTGGATGCTATTTTACCTCCCGCAGTTGATATCACATACGATGATTTGGTATGGTAAGATTTTAACCCACATTTCACATGAAATCTTGTGCTTATAAAACTATGTGTTGCCCCGGAATCAAATAGTATCACAGCAGGTTGAGTGTGGATAGGGAAGGTACCAGTCATGTCTGGGGCTCCCTCGGGTAGGTCGACCAAGGTGGTGTAGTTAAGCCATCCTTGTCGGACCTGCACACGCTGCTGCTGTTTGCCCTTGTTCTGCTGATTTCCCGGGCGCTGGTTCTGCTGCTTGTTCTGCGGGCAATCCTTGATAAAGTGGTTGTTACCGCCGCACTTGAAACACTGATAGCCGGCTCCAGGGCAAGCTGGCTGTGGTCCGTTCTGTCTTGGCGCCGGTTGCTGCTGCGGCGGTGGAGGGAAACGGGGCGCATTAGGCTGTGGCGGCCTAGCAACCCATCCACCTCCCTGAGGTGCCCTGGACTGTCCTTGCGGTGCAGCCGGGGGAACCAAGCGGAATCTCTGCGGCTGCGTGCTCGAGGGTCCAGCGGGAGCTTTCCTCTTCTTCTCCGCCTTGTGCACCACGTTGGCGTCTTCTTGGGCAATGGCGAGGTTTACGAGATCGCCATATGTGGCAGCACGGGTGGTAGCCAACTGAGCCTTCAACTTGGTATTGAGGCCACGGCGGAACCTCTCCAACTTCTTCTCGTCAGAGTCGGCGTGATGACCCGCATATGGGCACAGACCATTGAAGGCCTGGGCGTACTGGAGCACCGTGCGGGTACCCTGGGTCAGAGCCAGAAATTCGTTCAACTTCCGCTCTACCAAGCCGGCCGGAATGTGATGAGCCTTGAACGCAGCCTTGAACTCATCCCATTTAACCACATGACCCTCTTGCTGCAGGGCCAGATAGTTCTCCCACCATAGGAGAGCTGGACCGCGGAGCTGCTGCGCCGCGAACACTACCTTGCGGTTGGAAGTGCAAGGCGTGGCCAGGATGGTGAACTTGGACTCGATGGCTCGAATCCACGTATCGGCCTCCAGGGGCTCATCGGCTCTCGAGAATATCGGCGGGTGCGTAGCCAGAAAAACCTCATATCTGGCCACTTGAGGCTGAGGGGCCCGCTGACCTCCCTGCTGCAGGATCTGCTGCTGCATCATTTGTTGTTGATGCTGCAGGTTCCGTAGAATTTCCGTTTGCGTGGCATACAACTGCTGCCACGTCGGAGGTTGCTGCGGTGGCGGAGGTGGTGGCGGCTGTTGCTGCCCCTCTGGCCCTTGCTGGTTAGCATTGGAGCCACTAGCGTCATGACCGCTGCGGGTGATCGCCATCTGCAGTAGGTACTTGTATTAGCCACATTTCATAAGCTTGCATAATGATGACAAGATATAACGCGACAATATATTGAAGTTTACTGCGTAGGAATGACACGTCAACACACAGTTCGGAAGAAAAATCATATCTCCCAATAGGAAGCAAGTCAAAAGCCCCAATTCGGTCAGTAGCTCGAAAATTTCATGCTCTACAACTTTCATGTTTGGCTCAGATTCAAATTCGGACTGGAACTAAGCCGAAAAATTCAATCTTTAGCTCTCTGCGTTTGCTGTTTTACAGCAGGCCGAGCTGTAGTGTTTTGGTTGGCATCTTTATCTCGCTTAACCAATGAGGTTGAAAATTGGTGAACATTTTGTTTGACAAATTCCAAACAACTTTGTAGTTCACATCACAGCCCAGAAATGAATGGAAAACCCCTCAATAATTAAAACAAGGTTAGCTGCAGAGTGTTTTCAACACAGCCATTACAACTTTCATCAAGTTTTGGATCACAACCACACCATTAAATTACATTGCCTCAAAAGATTAAAGGGGAGCTCAACTCCATCTAGCCTATTACAACATGAAGCCAAAATTTAGGCCTAGCGGAGGAGTAACTTGCTACTACCACTCTAGAAGTCATCTAAGTTGTTAGCGGTAACCTCGCTGCCCATAGGTGATGGTGGAGCTGGAAGGGGCGGCATGTCATCCTCGGTGTCCATGTCGGAATCGGGGGCCTCTCCTTCTCCTTGCTCTCCCTCTTGCTCAAGGAGGTGCTGAGCATCATGGGCGGCTAACATAGCATTAGCATGCTCCAAAGTACCGTGTACCTCCTCAAGTTCATCTCTTGTCTGGACTAGCTCATTTTGGACGTTGTTGTGCGCGATGTGGAGGTCATTCAATTGCCTCTCCAAGTCAGCAATCATGGCATCCCTGGTGGTCACCTCAATGGACAATGAGGTCCTCTCAACCCCAATGTCACGGGCACGGGCAGACATGTCCATAGCAAGGTTGAGCATCTCGCTCTGCGATCGTCCCAAAAGTGCCTGCAAGCGGTGGTAGGCTCGGATCCACCTCATCATCAGTGCAGCTGCAGCGACGGGATTTTCCGCCATCCTCAAAGGGGAGCTAAGGTAGCGTCTCATCCAATGGGGATCATCCGGCTGAGTCGGTGGAAACAGTCCAAGCAACTGGTGCTCTACCAATTCCTGGTTCTGAGCAACAAAAGAACTAATGCCATTCAAGGCGGCTAGCTCTCAAGTCGTCTCCATGTGGTGTCCATGAACTTCCACACTCCAAGTGGGGGAGCTAGGACACGGTGGATGGCGATATACCACCAAACGCACACGAGAACGGGTCACACCACGGTCTCGGATGAGGGTCCTCTCATACTGTGGCGGGGTAGGGTAGTCGAGCGCCTGCAAAACCGACCACAGAATGCTAGGGAAGCCTTCCCATCCCAGGCAATCTGAAAAGGACACGTCGTTGGGGTAGCTGGCCAAGTCAGCGTGAGCGTCCATTCTGAACCAAAAATAAAAGGGCAAGGGTGAGAACCGGTTAGCGCCAAGAAAACAAAACAGATTCTGGACAGTGTAGTAAAAATTATAAAACTCAAAATCTACAAGCTCAAAAATTCTCAGATTTAGCCAGGACATTGGTTAAGTAATTCCAAACAAGTTTCATGTTGAAGGTTTGAGCAGAAACTGTTATTTAGATGGTTTAAAAATTCAATTTTTATCTCACTGTTCCCAGAAATTTCCAGCAGACAGGGGGTTACCATTTTAAGCATAACTCCAGTTTTACTGAACCATTTTCGTTGAAATTTCTACAGCATAAACTTCATAACTTTTATGGCATCTTTCGTGTTGAACACTTTTTCGTTTGACAACGTTTTCAATTTCGAATTAAAGGTGCAAACAGACTGGTTTGACAGAGCTTCGGGTTGTGATTTACAGTTTGACGGCGGTTTGATTGGTCACGTGTTAAGGCTCAATATTATTTCAGTGAGATGCAATGCATGAGCGGCCTATTCGTTCTCGCCAACACACATGCCAATAAACTTTTGGCCTACGAAGTTAGTGCCGGTGGCTAGGCAATATCCGTCTCTCCCTGTATTATCTAGCCGAACTTTTCTAACCGTTCAAACATACGGAATCGCGGTTAGTGTACCTGCAGAAAATTCCATTCCAGAGCATATATAATCAACCTTTCGTGCCAGCACTCACGAAAGCGTCTCCATTCATTACCACCCACTATAGAGGTGGCACCCGAACGTTTAACATTGAACGGGCAATGTTCATATGTCACCAAGGCAACATATTGACAGTTTCATACGCTCATGAGATAGCGTACTGACTTTGTGCCGCCATCATATTTGCATATGATGCCGTGGTATGCTACAGCAATCGCCGTACCTTGCGCCCACCATGCTATTCTAGTTTCATACGCCATCACAGCGTATTGACTATGTGCCACCACTATATTTTCATATAGTGCCGTGGTACGTTACAGCAATCGCCGTACCTTGCGCCCACCATTGCGTAAAATAAATGACAGAATGAAATGTGCTGGAAGTCAGTACAATATATTACTTGCCACCTATCATATCGTGTTCCGTTAACCCACATAGGCTTCACGCTCTAGGTAACATCCTTAACGGTCCTAAGAATAACCTTCCATCGCGAGGCGCGGCGGAAGTACGAGTTGACAAATTTTATTCAAAAATGTTCATTAAAGGTTTGTTGCTCTCTCCGGTGCGCTGTTTCGGCTTTGATGCCAGCTGTGGCGGACCACTCCGAAATTATTCCAAGTTAAGTACCCCGGGACCACTAATCGAGTAGTCAGGCACTTAATCCGGAATAAGCTGGAGCACCGTCGGATTAAACCCGATTTAACCAGGTTCTTTTCTCGATCGAAACAACAGCACGCCCACACGAAGGTGAGTTCCAGAGATTACAACATTCCACAAATTTAACATACATAAAGGGGTAACATAGAGTTATTACAAACCGAGTTTGAATTAAAACAGAGTATCAAAGTCTTGCAGCGGAATATAAGCTAACGACGATACAAGTAACACCATGCTGAAGCCTGCCATGGTGCTACTCCTCCCGTTCCTCGGCAGAGGACGGAACCCACTCGATGTGCCATCCAGGGGGAACCTGGGTAGGCCAAGTCAAAGCATCGACTGCCACATCCAACATTGTACCTGTAAATGAATGCCACAAGCAAGGCTGAGTATACTAATACTCAGCAAGGCTTACCCGTCGGGTGAAATCTACATCACCGACATCTAGACATGAGAGGCTTTTGGCTGGTGGGTTTGTTTGCCAAAAAGCAACTAAGAGTAGGTCCTTTCTTTCATGTTTTAGCATCATATTCTAGTAGATTTAACCATTCTAGATTAGCATCCTCTCTAAGCATACAAGTGGTGCAATACAATTTATTTCATAGAACAAGTTCATCAATCTCATAGTTCCACTTGTTACTCAATGCAGCAAGGCGGTCAAGCAGTCTCATTAACCGCGAGAAGCGGACAGTTCGAACCGAATTTTGTTACCTGGCCAGGGGAAACCCAACACACACGGATAATGCTTGCTATAAAAGGTACAAGCACTTCCCAACCTTTCCCATCGATCCACAATTCGGAACCGGGTCCATTTCCTTAGGATAAAGGTTTACTGCTTCACCCACAACATCACGTATATATCCACAAGTGTACGGCAAGGAAAACAAAAGTTTCCAAGGACAGATGGCTATCGGTCCTAGCTGCTTCAATCTGGTACCGGGCTTACTGATTCCCACAGGCCGGCATGCATGTGGTACATTCAAAAACTTGACACACAGAACCACACGTTTCAACCTTAATCCAATTATCATACAATCCCGCCCGTCCATCCTTATGATTCCAACATAAGTAAAGACAAGCAACTCCTATGTCTCGCGAGTGACAGGAAATCACTCGACTTGTAACGGACCTAAAGCAATGCCCTATCGATCCTTTCATACTAGTGTTGCAAGTCATAGGTACTAGAAATGTGCAGCTAAGCTATTCAATCAACTCCTTGAAACGTAAAAGCACAAGCATAGGGAATTCATAGATGCATAAACTTTAAAGGTTGGGTTATGCTCCGGGGCTTGCCTTCTTGCTCTAGCTGGGGGTTAGCCTCCGGGTTGATCGATCCTTCGCCGGCACCTCCCTCCGGGATTCCTTCCTCGTCGGCAGGGATGAGATGGTAGGTGCCGTCCGGAATAGCGCCTTCTACATGAGATGCATAACTTATTGCGGCTGCCTATTGATTCCAAGACTAAGGCCTTGAAGGCCATATTCACCTAGACATGCTTAAGTAATACTATTTCCTTCACAAAAATAGAGTAGTGGTGTGGAAGATTCTTTTATTTATCTTTGATGGTGATTGTGTACATATATAAAAGAATTTCTATTTATTATTTTGAAGCTAAGGTGCTGTTCTGGAATTTTAGACTTTTCTTATTTTATTCTAACTAATTATCAAAAGGTTTATTCTTTTATATAACTCGATTTCCACATTGATTCCTTCTCATTTTTGTTTCTCATTTTCTGTTCATCCTTTTTATCTATAAACTTTATGACAGCTACTGGAGTATAAGAGCTAGGCTCACTCCAAAATTTAGCTAAATCTGAGCTACACAGAATTTATTAAAAATAAATTAAACTGCTGCCTGCAGAAATGAAATAAATTCTATAAAATTGAAAATACATCCAATTCAGGAAATTTTCCTACCAGAGCTAGTTATGAGTACAAGGAGGCCTTTGGCCAAGTGGTGCCTCAAAATAACTCTTGGACAGTCCTCAATAAATTTCTATCCTAAAACATATAACTATTTATTTGCTAGTTTAAACAGAGCAAAAATTAAGTTTTGCATTTTCAACAGATGTGCTAGCAAGTTTTTAGGCCTCTGGAGAAAAATGGTGATTTTTCACTGCATGGATTATCTTTAACAATTTCTGGACTACAAAAAGTCAGAAAACACATTTTAAATCATAACCGAGGCTACAGTCCATATTTTTAGGTCCCCTTTGGACACAAGGTGTCCAAAGTCACTACAAACAACATATCCAAAGATCAACCCTAGCGGAGCTCTGGATTTGAAATGGTGCACAAGTTTCAAATTTTACAGTTTGAATTTTATTTCAAAAACGGTTCACCAAAATTATATACATGCTTAAATGAGATTGGACTTTACAATCTCACGAGTCCAGGGAGTATTTTTGTGCATTTTTCTGATTTTTGTACGATTTTTAACGGAATTTACAAGATTCGGGAAAAAATAGATCTATGTTTAAGAATCTTTTTACGCTGGAGACCCTAGAACTTTTAAACCCTTACGAACAGGTCCTTGATTTTTGCGCAGAGGACCCTAGAACTAAAAAGGGGAACGCAAACAAGTCCAGGGCTCGTCGGCGTTGCTACGCCGGCGAAACGACGGCGAGTTGGCTCGGGGAAAGTTGGGGGAAATGGAGAGGAGCTCACCGCGAGTCGGTTGAGGTAGGTCTCGCGGTCGGAGGTGAAGCGGCGTGGCTCGTCGACGTTGAGCGGCGGCGCTGTTAGCTCCGGCGACGTCGCTGGCGGGCTGTGGTGGTCGAGGCGATGCGCGGAAGGGCGTGTGAGCTTCACTGGACGATGGTGGAGCTCGTCGTGGGGTTCGTCTGCGGCGGGGATGGCCGGGGTATAGGGCTCGACGTGGAGGTGGTGTTCGCGGTGTCAATGGCCGAGCGGTGGGGAAAAGTTTCGATTCGCGGCGAGTGAGGCTCGATTCGAGCTGGGGAGTGGTCGAGCAGCTAGCGGGGTGAGTGAGCGAGCTTCATGCGCGGGGGATTGGAAAGGGGTGGAGGGATTCGTGGTCAATTCGTGTTTGCAGCGGGGAAGCTCGAGCTCGGCTCAAGGCGTCCCGAGGTGGAAGACGATGGAAGCAAACGCGGTGAAGTGAGAATGGCTACGTGTGGACTGAGGGGAAGGAGTGTGAGTGCTCGGTGGAGGGTTTGGGTGCGCTAGCGAGCACCGATGTGCCTCGGGAGCGTGCGCACGCGCCCTCGGGCTGTCAAGGTCGCCATTGATGGCGCGGGAGCTCGGGCAGAGCGCGAGCGACTCGATTGGGCGTCGGAGATTGAGGCGTGGGGAAGTGGAGATCTTCTACAGGGCTTCTTGGCGCGGAGCGGAGAGGAATCTTCCGCGGAGAGGCTCTGCGCGTCGCGTGCGCGCGCGCGGCCACGGCGGCGCTCCGACCGCCATGATGGCGCTCCGCAGCGCGAGGCAAAGCGAGCGGTCGAGCGGCGATGTGACGGCGCGGAGGGGTCGGACAAGCGCGTGAGGACAACGGCCACCCGACACCACGGCTCGGCGGGAAACAACTTTCTTTTCGGGATGAACCTGAAATTTCAAATTTTTCGAGTTCAAACAACCCGAATTCAAAAAGGTGCCTAGAACTGTATTTCGAGTTTTTGAGGGGCTAAACTGCAAAATTTTCAAAAGTTCCAAACAGTGACTAGGCATTATTTGTGATGACCAACAACTTTTATGTTTTGGAGATTTTCAAGTTTAGTAAAAAATTTTTGAGATTTCAGTTGGGTGTCAAACAACCCTTGTTTCTGAATTTCCATTTGAATTTTTGATGGATTTTTGAGTTTCAACCCATAATTCTCTTTTGCATTGGTTTTAAGTGTACTTTTAATTCTTTTGACATCAGAGATGTCACACGGCCACGGCGGGGCTTCGCCGGAATCGACTCGGCTCGGGGCTACGGTGGTCCAAAACTCGCCGCGTTTGGTCCTAGAGGTAGAGGAGACGACGGGGAGTCGATTTTGGGGGTTCTACTCGAAGGTTGACCAATGGTGGAAGCCGGCGACAAGCGGTGGCGGGTGGAGAGCTCCGACGAGGTTATGCGCGCACGAGAAGGCGATAGAGAGAGGGGAAAAGCGCTTGGCGAGTTCCTCACCTTGCGGCGAAGCTCCGGGGCAAGCTCTTGCCGGCTATGCGGCAGCGAGGCGAGCTCGAGACGACGGCGGCGGCTAGGGTTGCGGCGGTGGCGCTGCAAGCTTGGAAGCGGCGGCTAGGGTTGGGGATTCGAGAAGAGGGGGTAGCGGTGCTTATAAAGGGGCTTGAGGTTGCCTTGGCGTGCGCTCCAAGCCGGGGAGTCCGGGCGCGGCACGGCGGTGCGGCGGCGCGGAAGAGTTCGGCTCGCCCACGGCTAGAGGAAGGAGAAGGTGCTGACATGTGGGCCCAAGGTGTCAGCGGCAGAGGCGGAGGAGAAAGGCGCGGGCTGGTTGCGGCGGTGGGCTGAACTGGGCCGCGCGGTGGAGAAGAGAGTTGGGCCGCGGGAAGAAAGAAAGGGGAAAGGAGATGGGCCACGGGAAAAGAAAGAAAGGGCCGAGCTGGGCTGAAAAGGAGAAGGAAAAAGAGAGAAAAAAGAAAAGGTTTTTCTTTTATTCAAACACTCATTTGAATTCAAATTCAAATTCAAATTTGAATTAAACAATCAAAAACAAATGCACCAGCATGAATGCAACAATAATGTTTCTATACCCTATATTTACTTTTAATTATTCAAAATTTTATTTCCCTATATTAATTATGAGCACTTGAATATAAAAAACCATTTAATTACTAAATTTTAAATAGGGCCATTTTTAGGGTGTTACAAACCTACCCCCCTTAAGATGAATCTCGTCCCCGAGATTCGGACGTGGATTGGAAGAAATGTGGATATTCTGCCTTGAGATCATCCTCCCGTTCCCAGGTTGCCTCATCCTCTGTATGACGATTCCACTGAACCTTGCACATACGTATCACCTTGTTCCTGGTGACCCTCTCGGACTCCTGTAATATCTTAACCGGATACTCCTCATAAGTAAGGTTCTCCTCCACATTTAACTCCTCCAACGGAATCCATTCCTCGGGCACCCGTAAACACTTCTTCAGCTAGGACACATGGAACACATCATGCACTCCTGCCAGTTTCTCTGGTAACTCTAACTGATAAGCCACTTCACCTCTCCGTTCCAATATCTTGAAAGGTCCAATGTAGCAAGGTGCTAACTTGCCTTTAACATTGAATCTCTTCACACCTCTCATTGGTGACACCTTAAGATAGACGAAGTCGCCAATTTCGAAGCTGAGATCTCGACGCCTTACATCTGCATAACTTTTCTGCCGTGTCTGTGCTGTTCTCAAATTCTGCCTAATAACCTGCACTTGTTCTTCTGCCTGCTTCAAGACCTCAGGTCCAAATACATTACCTTCTCCGGTCTGATTCCAAAACAACGGTGTCCTGTTCAAGAGTTGGCTCCACTTCTAGCTCAGTCACGTTGGCTACCATACCCAAGTTCAAGCGTTCAAATTCCCTACTAAGCTCTTCCGGCAAATGCTGACCCGGCAGCACGTTCGCATGGCTCTTTCTACTCAAAGCATCGGCCACCAAGTTGGCCTTCCCTGGATGGTAATGAATCTCCAGCTCAAAGTCATTGATTTTCTCAAGCCAACGACGTTGCCTCATATTCAACTCGGATTGCGTGAACACATACTTAAGGCTCTTGTGGTCGATATAGATGTCGCACTTGTGTCCAGTCAAATAATGCCTCCAGATCTTCAACGCGTGTACCACGGCTGCCAATTCCAGATCATGTGTCGGATAGTTCAGCTCATGTCTCCTCAACTGTCTGGATGCATATGCCACAACTCTACCCTCCTGCATGAGTACACATCCCAATCCTTGACGAGACACATCACAATACACTGAGAAGCTCTTAGTAACATCTGGCAGTACCAATACTGGTGCAGTGGTCAGCCTTTTCTTCAACTCCTCGAAGCTTGCTTGGCACTGCGGTGTCCACACGAACTTGGCATTCTTCTCTAGCAATGATGTCAAGGGCTTGGCAATCTTGGAGAATCCCTCAATAAAACGCTGATAGTAGCCTGCCATTCCGAGAAAACTCCTGATCTCACTGACATTCTGCGGTGGAATCCAGTTGAGAACATCCCTGACCTTCTTCGGATCAACTGCGACACCTCTATTTGACAACACATGGCCCAAGAATGATACCTCCTTCAGCTAGAATTCACACTTGCTTAACTTGGCATACAGCTGATGCTCTCGGAGTCTCTGCATTACTAACCTCAAATGTTCCTCATGCTCTTCCTCATTCTTGGAGAAAACCAGAATATCATCGATGAACACCACGACGAACTTGTCAAGATAATCCATGAACACGTTGTTCATCAAATACATGAAGTAGGCCGGTGCATTAGTCAATCCAAAGGACATAACTGTGAACTCATACAAACCGTACCGGGTAGTGAAAGCTGTCTTAGGGATGTCTGTCACCCGGATTCTCATCTGATGATAGCCTGATCTGAGATCGATCTTCGAGAACACACAAGCTCCCCTCAATTGGTCAAAGAGATCATCGATCCTTGGTAGTGGGTACTTGTTCTTGATGGTGACCTCATTGAGGGCTCGATAATCTATGCACATCCTCTGCGTCCCGTCTTTCTTATCAACAAACAACACTGGAGCTCCCCAAGGCGAAGAACTAGGACGAATATACCCCTTAGCTAGTAAGGCCCTCAATTCTTCTTTAAGTTTCTTTAATTCTTTTACCCCCATTCTATATGGTCTTTTAGCTATGGGTGTGGTGCCAGGCATAAGTTCAATAACAAATTCAACTTCACGTTCTGGAGGCATACCTGACAATTCATCTGGGAACACCTCTGGGCCCAAGGTGTCAGCGGCAGAGGCAGAGGAGAAAGGCGCGGGCTGGCTGCGGCGGTGGGCTGAACTGGGCCGCGCGGTGGAGAAGAGAGTTGGGCCGCGGGAAGAAAGAAAGGGGAAAGGAGATGGGCCACGGGAAAAGAAAGAAAGGGCCGAGCTGGGCTGAAAAGGAGAAGGAAAAAGAGAGAAAAAAGAAAAGGTTTTTCTTTTATTCAAACACTCATTTGAATTCAAATTCAAATTCAAATTTGAATTCAACAATAAAAAACAAATGCACCAGCATGAATGCAACAATAATGTTTCTATACCCTATATTTACTTTTAATTATTCAAATTTTTATTTCCCTATATTAATTATGAGCACTTGAATATAAAAAACCATTTAATTACTAAATTTTAAATAGGGCCATTTTTAGGGTGTTACACCTGCCCATCTAGCCGGAAACATTTATATTTTTCCTTTACCTTCTCTTTTGCCAATTTTCTATTGAGGATTTTAATCTTTGCATCATTTAATTGGCCCTCAACAATCTGATCGTGCAAAGTTGGTTCGACAGAGATATGGTTGAAGTATCCGTGAGGAACAATCTCCAAGTTGAGCTTTGCCATTTCATGGCACAAGGTGCCAGCGTAGGACTCCATGGAAAGGCAGTGACAGCGAGCCTTGCGGCTTAGTGCATCCGCAGCCACATTAGCCTTCCCAGGGTGATAATGCACACTAAGGTCATAGTCCTTCGCTAACTCCAACCATCTTCGCTGCCTCATATTCAAATGTGCCTGAGTGAAGACGTATTTGAGACTTTTGTGATCGGTGTAAACGTTACATGGAACACCCATCAGGTAGTGTCTCCAAATCTTGAGAGCATGAATGACTGCTGCTAACTCAAGATCATGCGTAGGGTAATTTTGCTCATGCGGCCAGAGTGCTCGGGAAGCATAAGCAATGAATCAGTTCTCTTGCATAAGAACACAGCCAAGTCCGGTGCCTGAAGCATCGCAATAGACATCATAGGGCTTGGTGTTGTTGGGTTGAGCTAAAACTGGGGCTGAAGTTAAATATTTTCTCAAAGTGTGGAAAGCTTCTTCTGTGTAGTTCTCGGGGTCGTGCGATGGGATCCGAGGGCTCGCTGCCTTGCCATGATGCTACTACTGGGGTACATCCCGCGTCATCACGCGTCAGGGACCAAGCGCAAGGCACACTTCCTCCCACTCGTAGGCTGTCAAGGCGACCGTTCATACCCTTCGTGGGTCGACCTCCGAAACCCGGCCTTGGGCCGCGACTCAGCGTCACGGCCCATGATTTTTTTGTCTCTTTTGGGCCGGTTGCATGGGCACGATGGGCCCCACTGGTCGTGGTGATTTGACTGGCCGCTGACAGAGGCAAATCTGTCCATCGAACACGAAGCGACGCGGCGGTCGGGCTTCAAATCTGACGTTGCAGTAGTAGCATCATGGCAAGGCAGCGAGCCCTCGGGCCCCATCACACGACCCCGAGAACTACACAGGGGACATCAATTCAGGGACAACAGGGCCGGGCACGTAGACCCCGAGCCAACTCCTCACGAAGAGGGTTGAGGCCTTCATCAGACGTCCCGCCAGCAGCTCCCATGGTCGCGCCCAAGCCTCGCAACCTGCGAAGGGTCGGCTGGGAATAGGGAAAAGGAGCCCCCTAAAATCACTACCCTAGAGAGTTAATGTGACCTCGCAAACGAGTCCCAGACTCCTTCACAAGGTAGGGGGCTACTGTGGGGGTCATGAATTAGGGGGCCCCACCAACACGACGCCTGTTAACGGCAGGCGGGTAATGAGAGAGCCTGATAATGGATGAAGGCGATCATATCCGCTGCTGGCCGAAGACTTCTGTCTCGCCCGACCCTCGAAAGGTCCGGGGAAACAAAGGGGTCGGAGACCTCCGTCTCGCCTGACCCCCCAAATGGTCGGGTCGGGAACTCCCGTCTCGCCCGACCCCCTGAACGTTCCGAAAGACGAAGGGTTCGGGGGCTCCCGTCTCGCCCAACCCCCGTCCCACCAAGCCAGGGGGATCAGATCTTGTGGGATGGCTCCCGTATCGCCCGACCCGACACTCAGAAAAGAATCGAGGAGGGCCTCGGGAATAGTCCTGAAACCAGGCTAGACTCATAAAGGAGAAAATGTGCGGCCTACGCTTTCTCCCGACCGACACCCGACAGCATGTACAGACCTGACAAGTGGAAAAGCTGATCTATAGCACAGCATCAGCAGAAAAAGTAACAATACATGCTCTGTTGCGCTAACCGCCAGAAGGAAGCTACCACGAAGTTGTCTTGAGGCAGGCGGGGAACACGCGGCAACCAGCGAGAAGGTCGCTGGACACACTAAGCCGACAACATGTAACCGCCAGGGGCGCCAGCCTCCAAGGGTAGATAGATAAAAACACCATTGTAACGAGCCCTCCACTTGGCTTATAAAAGGGGAGGGCTCCCACCTGTGAAAGCGAGGTCCAATTCTGGAGACACTCGATCCCTAGAATACTTAGTACCCTATACACATTCTACACCTAAGGCTTGAACTGGCCTTCGTTGTAATCTGCCGCCAAGAGAGCAATACAACCACGAGTCGCTTCCACTAGACGTAGGGAGTTCTCCCAAACCAGTATAAACTCCTTGTCTTGCATCTCTTGAACCATTATCCACCGAGATGTGCGTGTTCTGTGATTGACACTCGCTGGCATGAGGCACCCCGTGTGCAGCCCGCCGACACCATGAATCCTCGTGTTGATGTGGCTAGATAAGATACTAGTAGGCATATTGCATCAGCTAATATTTATTCAGATGGTTCTACTTGTGCAAATTATAATTCTGAATATTATGTTCAAAGGCCATTGTCAAATAATATGCATGCTTTAAATTTCAATGCTGCTAGTAACATACAACATGCACCTATTCATTCTCATGCATCGGCCGTACAACAAGTTCAGAGGCCGATGAGTGACTATCAAGGCCAAGCTAACATGGTAAGTTTGGCTAGTTTTTATGGAACACCGCATATTGATAATTCTAGTAATATTCAGCGAAGTGTTCTATTTATTTATTCATCGGCTGCAAATTCGCAATATGTGATTTCATCACAAACTTGCTGGTGAATGAGAAGATTGGCCATGCTAATTCTAGCTATCTGGCTAGTTATTCTCAAACATCATATGCTATCTACCTATATAATATTCAGCAGGGTGCAGGTGAATCAATTAGTCAATACTCAAGACGATTCAAAGAAATTAAAAATTGTTGCTCTAATTTGTTGATTTTCGATGTTGACCTTGCTGGTTTATATTTTAAAGGTTTAAAACTTGATATTAGAGAGAAAATTAATAATCATAATTATTATTCGGTTCCTCAAGTTCACATTAGTGTCGAAGTGGCTCAAAACCGAATGAATAGTGAAAAGGAGAATGATTCAGATTTGAACAATAGTTTGATTATTGTAACAACCGAACGGTCTGAATTTGTTCTATCAAAAGAGACAAGTTTGGCTGTACAAAATAATGAAAAGTGTAAGAAAACAACTATTCTTGATTTTTCTGAAGCCGAAGGTGTTGTGCATTTATATATTGATTCTTACATCACAAATAAGCAACAACTTCAGGCTAAACAGGGACCCACCAATCACATTAATTACCATGGATCTGGAAGCAAGTAGAGGGCATTGGCATATTGACACAAGGTGTTTTCCAGCAGCCCTGGGAACACCGGTCTAACGACGTCAAAACAGCCACATTTGTGAAGGACATAAGTTACCAATTTAGAGAGGAGTTTGCACGCGAAAGCAGAGGCCGAGATGGGCCAGCTGGCCCAATGGGCCCCTAGCTGGCTGGCCTAGGCCCTTTTTGTACCGCCTCCGCTTCTACTTCGAGCTAGGGTTCCCTCGGACTATTTATAGCTTATGTTTTATTGAAACCCGACGCTAATTCCCACCAGAGAGTCGCCGTATCGACGAAACACACAGCGGAGGAAGCCGACGGCTGTGACAAGATTGGAGGACGGCGAAGATCTTCGCCGAGGACTTCAACACCATGAACTCCGTCGCCAAGACTAGCTTCATGGGGCGAAGGCCTCGTTTGTCCATGGGGATGTAAGGTGACCTTAGTTTGTAATCGCTGACATACTTTGTGAATTTGATCTATCTAGTACATAGAATTCGGTTCCCAAGGTTTGATGTGCTTCTACTCCTAGTGCTGTGTGACGAGTGTGGGGGAAATGACATTGGCTTTCGAAGCTCAATATATTAGATTGGCGCTTTAAGTCGGTGATTGCATATCCAAGCGATCCTAAAACCTGAGGGGCAAACGTTCTCTATATCTTGTGCTCTCGCTAGCTTAACCTCATTCTTAACCCTAGATATATTTAGATTAAACTTAGTAGATTAGATCTATTCATACACCAACCAAAACCCAAAAAGATTAATAATCAACATAGTTAGTGCTTTGATAAGCATAGCGATCTCCTTGTTCCATGGATTGATAACCTTCGGGGAAAACTCCAAGGGAAAAGCTACAATCGACCTATGCGCTTGTGGTACTTAATTGATGCCACTAAGCGCCGTCAACAATCGCACCCTACACGCTTTTCAAACACTTCAATGATATGGCGTGACCTCTTGGGAGAGCGCAGGGGAGGAAGAAGGACGAGACTAGATTGGGAATTGGATCGCAAAGGGTAACGGGGAGGAGGAGGAGGCGGTGTGCTGCTCTCGCCGGCGCCCCGAGGTATGTCCTCCGCCACCGTGATGAGGAGCAACCCACCAACAAGGATTGTATTTCTTCGATGATTATTCCCTAAACAAACTGCGGCCATTATAGATTAGGTGGCACTAACAAACCAAACAAACTCCTAACAACTTATCTAATATCCTGCTCTTTATTTGCTAACAAACGGCGCCCGACATCAGCCACTTTGATCCTCTGCTGTGGCATTCTGTTGTCGACGCCGGTGCCGGCAATAGTGCCGGCCCATGAAAGAGTCCACAACATTTCCCTGCTTCCCGAGAAACAGCTCATCCGCGAGCTGGAACGCCGGATAAATGCTCTGGAAATCCTCCAGCTGCTCCCAAGATGCCTCCAAGAGGCAGCACACTGCTGTAACCGAACCCAAACCCAGTCGCCGGCGAGGAATTGCACCTCCCGCCAAGACTTGTCCTGGTCCTGCTTCATAGTCAGCTGGGCCTGGTAATGCAACTTGGGAAGACGGTGTCCTGGTCGCTGACGATGGAGCATGGGAAACTGTGAAGCCGAACGATCCCTTCGTGAAACGCCTTGGCGACGGACGCCGCCGTATAAGGGTGACCCAGAGCGATGAAATGGGCCATCTTGGAGAAGCGGTCAATGACGGTGAGAACGACGGACTTGCCTCCAACCTTGGGAAACGCCTCGACGAAGTCCATCGCAATGTCACTCCAAACCGCCGATGGAACAGGCAGAGGTTGAAGGAGGCCCGCGGGGTGGAGGTGCTCGTACTTGTGCCGCTGACATGTGTGGCAGCCCCGGACAAATTCCCGCAAACGTCGCAGAGCGTGCGAATTGTAGAACGAAGCGTGCCACCGGTGCAACGTCTTCTGGACACCTTCGTGGCCCCCTCATGAGCGTCGGCCAACAGCTGAGGCCAAAGCGGATAGGCATCAGGGATGAACACCTTCCCCTTGAACACTAGCAGGCCATCCAGCTCCTTCCAGTCGGCGGCTGCTGTGCCGGCCATGAGCTTGGCGCGCAGCTCCACTGCCCGCGGGCCCTGAAGCAGGTCCACCCGCAGGGTGTCAAACACAGAAAATGCAGGTGCAGAGATGGCGTTTAGCGCTGGTGCCTCCTCGTCATGGCGGGACAAGGCGTCTGCCACGACGTTGAATTTGCCTGGCCTGTATTCCATCGATAAATCATAGCCGAACAGTTTGGTCACCCATGTGTGCTGCGGAATGGTGGTGAGGCGTTGGTCGAGGATGAACTTGAGGCTGTAGTGGTCCGTGCGGACGGTGATCGGGCGACCCCATAAATATGGTCGCCAGTTGCGGACGGCCTTAACCAAGCCGATGAGCTCGCGCTCATAGGCCGGCAGCTGGGCATGATGGGGAGCGACGGCGCGGCTAAAGAAGGCGAGTGGACCGTCGCCTTGGTGGAGGACCTCGCCGAAACCCGACCTCGAAGCGTCGCAGTCGACGATGAAACGCCGGTCGAAGTCGGGTAGCTGGAGGAGTGGCGCGGTCATCATCACCTACTTGAGGGCCACGAATGCCTCGTCGGCCTCCGACGTCCAGGAGAAGGCCTCCTTCTTGAGGAGCGCTGTCAGTGGTGCTGCCACCGCCCCGTAGCCCACAACGAACTTGCGGTAGTAGTTGGTGAGGCCGAGAAAGCCGTGCAGACCCTGCACCGTGCGGGGCCGTGGCCATGTCTCCACAGCAGCGTCCTTGGCCAGGTCCATGGCCACACCGGTGGCTGAGACGATATGCCCCAGGTAGGACAAGGTCGCCGCGCCAAACGTGCACTTGGAACGCTTGACCACCAACTTGTGTTCGCGGAGCACCTCGAAGACTTGCTTGACGTGCTGGAGATGTTCTGCCCAAGAACGACCATACACCAAAATATCGTCAAAGAAAACAAGAACGAATTTCCGAATGAAAGGCTGTAGGATCTCGTTCATCATAGCCTGAAACGTAGATGGCGCATTGGTGAGGCCGAACGGCATCACCAAGAACCCGAAGAGCCCCCGATGCGTCCGGAATGCCGTCTTGGCGATGTCGTCCAGGAACATGCGGACTTGATGGTACCCGCTCCGCAAATCGAGCTTGGTGAAGAAGCAGGCGCCGCGCAGTTCATCTAGCAGCTCCTCGACGAGTGGTATAGGGAACTTGTCCCTCACCGTGACGATCATATTCAGTGCACGGTAGTCCACGCAAAATCGCCACGTGCCGTCGGCTTTCTTGATGAGGATGTGACATCTCTGATGTCAAAAGAATTAAAAGTACACTTAAAACCAATGCAAAAGGGAATTATGGGTTGGAACTCAAAAATCCATCAAAAATTCAAATGGAAATTCAAAAACAAGGGTTGTTTGACACCCAACTGAAATCTCAAACATTTCGTACTAAACATGAAACTCTCCAAACATAAAAGTTGTTAGTCATCACAAATAAGGCCTAGTCGCTGTTTGGAACTTTTGAAAATTTTGCAGTTTAGTCCCTCAAAAACTCAAAATACAGTTCTGAACACCTTTTTGAATTTGGGTTGTTTGAGCTCGAAAAATTTGAAATTTCAGGTTTACCCCAAAAAGAAAGTTGTGTCCCACCTCTCAAACTCCAACTTTTATTTTCACACTTTTTCATGTTCAGTTCAAATTTTTGGAGAAAATTCGAAAGAGGCACAGAAGCTCCAGGGGCGCCCAACAGTGGCCCTGGCGTGCCCCTGCTCCGGCCGGGAGCCGGCCGCCACGTGGCCGGCGAGCGGCGGAGGCCGCGCCGAGCTGGCCGAGCCGTGGCGTCGGGTGGCGCTTGTCGCCTTGTGCTTGTCCAACCCCTCCCGAGCTTTCACATCGCCGTCAACAGGCCGCCTCGCCTCGCGCCGCGCGAACGCCATCATGGCGGTCGGAGCGCCGCCGTGGCCGCGCGCTCGCGCGTGCGTCGCGCAGAGCCGCCTCGCGCGATTCTCCTCCCGCTACGCTCCAAGAGCTCTGCAGAGGATCTTCCACTTCTCCACGCCTCAATCTCCGACCCCCAATCCCGTGCGCGCGCTCTGCTCGAGCTCACAGCGCCATCAATGGCGACCGCGACAGCCGCGCACGCGCACACACGCCCCCAAGGCCGCTCAGTGCCTTCTGGCTCACCCACACACTCCACCGAGCACTCACACTCCTTCCCCTCAGTCCACACGTAGCCATTCTCACTCCCTCGCGCTCGCTTCCGTCGTCTTCAACCTCGCGCCGCGTGGACCGAGCCGAGCTTCGAGACGAAATTCGCCCTCTACTCTCCACCATTCCCAAATTCCTCGCGCTCAGAGCTAGACCTCTACCCTAGCTCCCTTTCCCCCCACTTCTCTCGAGCTATCATCACTTCTCCGCCGAGAAATCGAGATTTACCCCAAATCTCCATTTTCGGCCGCCGGAGCACCCCCACGTCGAGACCCTACGCCGAGCCGTCCCCGAGGTCAACCGAGCATGCCAACAGCTTCCCCAAGCTTCACTGGTGCTCTAGGACCCCTCAAACCCCGACGAGACCCACCGACCTCGCCGGAATCGAGCTCGCGACGGCCGCACCGCCACCGCACGTCGCCGACGAACTCCGAGCATCCCCCGGCTGTGACATCTCTGATGTAATAATGAATAAAACACATATGAAACAAGTTGAAAAGGGAATTATGGGTTGAAATTCAAAAATCCATCAAATATTCAAAATTGAACTTCAAAAACAAGGGTTGTTTGACACCCAACTGAAAACTCAAGAATTTTGTACTAAATTTGAAAATCTCCAAAAATAAAAGTTGTTTGTCATCACAAATAAGGCCTAGTCACTGTTTGGAACTTTTGAAAAATTTGCAGTTTAGTCCCTCAAAAACTCAAAATACAGTTCTGGGCACCTTTTTGTTTTTGGGTTGTTTGAGCTCGAAAAATTTGAAATTTCAGGTTCACCCCAAAACGGGAGTTGTGTCCCACCTCTCAGACTCCAACTTTTATTTTCAAACTTTTTCAAGTTCCGTTCAAAGTTTTGGAGAAAATTCAAATGTAGCAGTGGAGCTCCCCGGGGCTGCCAGCTCGGCCCTGGCGTGCTCTGCGCCTGGCCGGAGCTCGGCCGCCACGTGGCCGGCGAGCGGCGGAGGCCGCGCCGAGCTGGCCGAGCCACGGTGTCGGGTGGCGCTTGTTGCCTTGTGCTTGTCCAACCCCTCCCGAGCTGTCACCTCGCCGTCATTCGCTCACCTCGCCTCGCGCCGCGCACACGCCATCATGGCGGTCGAGTGCCGCCATGGCCACGCGCGCGCGCGCGTCGCGCGACGCCGCTCCGCGGCAGATTCTCTGCTCGCTCCGCGCCAAGAGCCCTGTAGAGGATCCCCCGACGTCACTCAAAGATCTCCTTCGCCCGGTCAAGTCGCTCGCGCGCTGCCCGAGCTCGTGCCGCTTTCATGGCGGTCTGCTCGCGCCGAGCCGTGCGTGCGCACGCTCCCGAGGCAGCACAGTGCCTCTCTCGCGTGCCCAAGCACTCCACCGAGCACCCACACCCCTCCCCCTCAGTCCTCACTTAGCCATTTCCTCTCCTCGCGCCTCGCTCCGTCGTCTTCCACCTCGCGCCGCACGGACCGAGCCGAGCTTCAAGGAAAAATTCGCCCTCCACTCTCCACCATTCCCAAATTCCTCGCACACGAAGCTAGAACCCTCCTCTGGCCTCCCATTCCCCCACTTCTCTCGAACTATCGTCGCTTCTCCGGCGAGAAATCAAGATTTCCCCCAAATCTCGATTTTCGGCCGTCGGAGCACCCTCACGTCGAGACCCCACTCCGAGCCGTCCCCGAGGTCAACCGAGCACGCCAATAGCTTCCTCGAGCTCCACTGGTGCTCTAGGACCCTTCAAACCTCGACGAGACCCACCGACACCACCGGCGTAGAAGTCGCGGCGGCCGCAACGCCACTGCATCGTCGCCGACGAAACTCCGAGCTTCCCCGGCCTCCCAACCGTCACCAATCGAGTCGTGGTGAGCCCCTAGTGCTTTTCCCCCACTTCCCCGACCCTAACTCGCCGTCGTTTGGCCGGCGTAGCAACGCCGACGACCCGAGGACCTTTCTTCATCGTCTTCGTTTTTCTAGGGTTCTCTGCGCAAAAGTTAAGGACTGGTTTGAAAGGTTTTGAAAGTTCTAGGGTCCCCAGCGTAAAAAGATTCTTAAACCTAGATCTAATTTTCCCGAATCTTGTAAAATCCGTTAAAAATCATACAAAAATCAGAAAAATGCACAAAAATACTCCCTGGACTCGTGAGATTGTAAACTCCAATCTCCTTTAAGCATGTATGTACTTTTGGTGAACCATTTTTGAATTAAAATTCAAACTGTAAAAATTGAAACTTGTGCACCATTTCAAATCCAGAGCTCCGCTAGGGTTGATCTTTGGATATGTTGTTTGTAGTGACTTTGGGCACCTTGTGTCCAAAGGGGACCTAAAAATATGAAGTGTAGCATCAGTTATGAATTAAAATCTGTTTCCTGTCTTTTTGTAGTCCAGAAATTGTTAAAAATAATCCATGCAGTGAAAAATCACCATTTTTCTCCAGAGGCCTAAAACTTGTTAGCACATCTGCTAAAAATGCAAAACTTAATTTTTGCTCTGTTTAGATTAGCAAATAAATAGATATGTGTTTTTGGATAGAAATTTATTGAGGACTGTCCAAGGGTTATTTTGAGCCACCACTTGGCCCGAGCCCTCCTTGAACTTATGACTAGCTCTGGTAGGAAGATTTCCTGTTTTGGATGAATTTTCAATTTTATATGAATTTATTTCATTTCTGCAGGCAGCAGATTGTATTAATTTTAATAAATTTTGTCTAGCTCAGAATTAGCTAAATTTTGGAGTGAGCCTAGCTCTTATACTCCAGTAGCTGTCATAAAGATTATAGATAAAAAGGATGAACAGAAAATGAGAAACAAAAATGAGAAGGAAACTATGTGGAAATTGATTTATATAAAAGAATAAGCCTTTTTGTTAATTAGTTAGAATAAAATAAGGGAATCTAAAAATTCAGAGCAGCGTTCTAATTTGCAAATAATAAATAGAATTCTTTTATATATGTACACAATCACCATCAAAGATGGAATAAAAATTTTCCACACCCTCTACTCTATTTTTGTGAAGAAAAGAATAGTACTTAAGTATGTCTAGGTGAATATGGCCTTTAAGGCCTTAATCTTAGAATCAATAGGTAGCCAATAAGTTATGCATCTCATGTGGAAGGCGCTATTCCGGACGGCAACTACCATCTCATCCCCGCCGACGAAGAAGGAATCCCGGAGGGAGGTGCCGGCGAAGGATCGACCAACCCGGAGGCTAACCCCCAGCTTGAGCTAGAAGGCAAGCCCCGGAGCATAACCTAACTTTTAAAATTTACGCATCTATGAATTATCTATGCTTGTGCATTTACGTTTCAAGGAGTTGATTGAATACCTTAGCTGCACATTTCTAGTACCTGTGACTTGCAACACTAGTATGAAAGGATCGATAGGGCATTGCTTTAGGTCCGTTACAAGTCGAGTGATTTCCTGTCACTCGCGAGACATAGGAGTTGCTTGTCTTTACTTATGCTGGAATCATAAGGATTGACGGGCGGGGTGATAGATGTAGATCTCCCGTCCGTGTATGATAATTGATTTAAGGTCGAAACGTGTGGTTAAGTGTGTCAAGTTTTTGAACGTACCACATGCATGCGGATATATGGGAATCGGTAAGCCCGGTACCAGACTGAAGCAGCTAGGGCCGATAGCCATCTCTCCTTGGAAACTTTGTTTTCCCCTGCCGTACACTTGTGGATATATGCGTGAGACTGTGAGTGAAGCAGTAAACCTTTATCCTAAGGAAATGGACCCGGTTCCGAATTGTGGATCGATGGGAAAGGTTGGGAAGTGCTTGTGCCTTTTATAGCGAGCACTATCCGTGTGTGTTGGGTTTCCCCTAGCCAGGTAGCAAAATTCGGTTCGAACTGTCCGCTTCTCGCGGTTAATGAGACTGCTTGACCGCCTTGCTGCATTGAGTAACAAGTGGAACTTTGAGATTGATGAACTTGTTCTATGAAATAAATTGAATTGCACCACTTGTATGCTTAGAGAGGATGCAAATCTAGAATGGTTAACTCTAATAGAATATGATGCTAAAACATGAAAGCAATGACCTACTCTTAGTTGCTTTTTGGCAAACAAACCCACCAGCCAAAAGCCTCTCATGTCTAGATGTCGGTGATGTAGTTTTCACCCGACGGGTAAGCCTTGCTGAGTATTAGTATACTCAGCCTTGCTTGTGGCATTGATTTACAGGTACCATGTTGGATGTGGCAGTCGATGCTTTGACTTTGCCTACCCAGGTTCCCCCTGGATGGCACATCGAGTCGGTTCCGTCCTCTGCCAAGGAACGGGAGGAGTAGCACCGTGGCAGGCTTCAGCATGGTGTTACTTGTATCGTCGTTAGCTTGTCGTCCGCTGCTATGAAACTTTATTTTCCGCTGCACTGAACTACTTAAATTCCGCTGCAAGACTTTGACACTCTGATTTGAATTTGAACTTGGTTTGTAATAACTTTGTGATACCTATTTGTGTAAGTTAATTTGTGGAATGTTGTAATCTCTGGAACTCACCTTCGTGTGGGCGTGCTTTTGTTTCGATCGGGAAAAGAACGTGGTTAATCGGGTTTAATCCGACGGCGCTCCAGCTTATTCCAGATTAAGTGCCTGACTACTTGATTAGTGGTCCCGAGGTACTTAACTTGGAATAATTTCGGAGTGGACCGCCACAGCTGGCATCAGAGCCGAAGCAGCGCACTGGAGAGAGCAACAAACCTTTAATAAACATTTTTGAATAAAATTTGCCAACTCGTACTTCCGCCGCGCTTTGCGATGGAAGGTTATTATTAGGACCGTTAAGGATGTTACCTAGAGCGTGAAGCCTATGTGGGTTAAGGGATCACGATATGATAGGTGGCAAATAGTATATTATACTGACTTCCAGCACATTTCATTCTGTCATTTACTTTACGCAATGGTGGGCGCAAGGTACGGCGATTGCTGTTACGTACCATGGCACTATATGAAAATATAGTGGCGGCACATAGTCAATACGCCATCACGGCGTATGAAACTAGAATAGCATGGTGGGCGCAAGGTACGGCGATTGCTGTAGCGTACCACGGCATCATATGCAAATATGATGGCGGTACAAAGTCAATACGCTATCTCATGAGCGTATGAAACTGTCAATATGTTGCCTTGGTGACATATGAACATTGCCCGTTCAATGTTAAACGTTCGGGTGCCACCTCTATAGTGGGTGGTAATGAATGCAGACGCCTTCGTGAGTGCTGGCACGAAGGGTTGATTATAAATGCTCTGGAATGGAATTTTCTGCAGGTACGCTAACCACGATTCCGTATGTGAAGCGGTTAGAAAAGTTCGGCTAGATAATATAGGGAGAGACGGATATTGCCTAGCCACCGGCACTAACTTCGTAGGCCAAAAGTTTATTGGCATGTGTGTTGGTGAGAACGAATAGGTCGCTCATGCATTGCATTTCACCGAAATAATATTGAATTATAACACATGACCAATCGAACCGTTGTCAAAATTCAAATCACAACCCAAATTCCTGCTGAGACCAGTCTGATTGCACCTTTAATTCGAAATTCAAAACGTTGTCAAATGAAAAAGTGTTCAACATGAACGTTGTCATAAATGTTACAAAGTATATGCTGTAGAAATTTCCACAAAAATGGTTCAGTAGAACTGGAGTTATGCTTAAAATGGTAACCCCCTGTCTGCTGGAAATTTCTGGGAACAGTGAGATAAAAATTGAATTTTTACACCATCTTAATGACCGTTTCTGCTCAAACCTCCAACATGCAACTTGCTTGGAATTACTTAACCAATGTCCTGGCCAAATCTGAAAATTTTTGAGCTTGTAGATTTTGAGTTTTATAATTTTTACTACACTGTCCAGAATCTGTTTTTGTTTTCTTTGGCGCTGACCGGTTCTCACCCTTACCCTTTTCTTTTTGGTTCAGAATGGACGCTCACGCTGACTTGGCCAGCTACCCCAACGACGTGTCCTTCTCAGATTGCTTAGGATGGGAAGGTTTTCCTAGCATTCTGTGGTCGGTTTTGCAGGCGCTCGACTACCCTACCCCGCCGCAGTACGAGAGGACCCTCATCCGAGACCGTGGTGTGAACCGTTCTCGTGTGCGTTTGGTGGTATATCGCCACCCACCGTGTCCTAGCTCCCGCACTTGGACGGTGGAAGTTTATGGACACCACATGGAGACGACCTGTGAGCTAGCCGCCTTGAATGGCATTAGCTCTTTTGTTGCTCAGAACCAGGAGTTGGTAGAGCACCAGTTATTGGGGTTGTTTCCACCGACTCAGGCGGATGATCCCCATTGGATGAGACGCTACCTTAGCTCCCCTTTGAGGATGGCGGAGAACCCCGTCGCTGCAGCTGCATTGATGATGAGGTGGATTCGAGCTTACCACCGTTTGCAGGCACTCCTAGGGCGGTCGCAGAGCGAGATGCTCAACCTTGCTATGGACATGTCCGCTCGTGCCCGTGACATTGGGGTTGAGAGGACCTCATTGTCCATTGAGGTGAGCACAAGAGATGCCATGATTGCTGATTTGGAGAGGCAACTGAATGATCTCCACATTGCGCACAACAATGTCCAAAACGAGCTAGCCCAGACTGAGATGAGCTTGAGGAGGTACACGGTACCTTGGAGCATGCTAATGCTATGCTAGCCGCCCATGATGCTCAGCACCTTCTTGAGCAAGAGGGAGAGCAAGGAGAAGGAGAGGCCCCCGATTCCGACATGGACACCGAGGTTGACATGCCGCCCCTTCCAGCTCCACCTTCACCTATGGGCAGCGAGGCTACCGCTAACAACTTAGATGATTTCTAGAGTGGTAGTGGCAAGTTACTCCTCCGCTAGGCCTAAATTTTGGCTTCATGTTGTAATAGGCTAGATGGAGTTGAGCTCCCCCTTTTAATCTTTTGTGGCAATGTAATTTAATGGTGTGGTTGTGATCCAAAAACTTGATGAAAGTTGTAATAGCTGTGTTGAAAACATTCTGCAGCTAACCTTGTTTTAATTATTGATGGGTTTTCCATTCATTTCTGGGCTGTGATGTGAACTACAAAGTTGTTTGGAATTTGTCAAACAAAATGATCACCAAATTGCAACCCCATTGGTTAAGCGAAATAAAAATGGCAACCAAAACACTACAGCTCGGCCTGCTGAAAAACAGCAAACGCAGAGAGCTAAAGATTGAATTTTTCGGCTTAGTTCCAGTCCGAATTTGAATCTGAGCCCAACATGAAAGTTGTAAAGCATGAAATTGTCGAGCTACTGACCGAATTGGAGCATTGGACTTGCTTCCTGTTGGGAGATATGATTTTTCTTCCGAACTGCTGGTTGACATGTCATTTTTACGCAGTATACTTCAATATATTGTCACGTTCTACCTTGTCATCCATTATGCAAGCTTATGAAATGTGGCTAATACAAGTACCTACTGCAGATGGCAATCACCCGCAGCGGTCATGACGCTAGTGGCTCCAACGCTAACCAGCAAGGGCCTGAGGGGCAGCAACAGCCGCCACCACCTCCTCCACCGCCGCAACCTCCGACGTGGCAGCAGTTGTATGCCACGCAAACGGAAATTCTACGGAACCTGCAGCATCAGCAACAAATGATGCAGCAGCAGATGCTACAGCAGGGAGGTCAACGGGCCCCTCAGCCTCAAGTGGCCCGATATGAGGATTTTCTGGCTACACACCCGCCGATATTCTCAAGAGCCGATGAACCCCTGGAGGCCGATACGTGGATTCGAGCCATCGAGTCCAAGTTCACCATCCTGGCCACACCTTGCACTTCCAATCGCAAGGTAGTGTTCGCGGCGCAGCAGCTCCGCGGCCCAGCTCTCCTATGGTGGGAGAACTACCTGGCCCTGCAGCAAGAGGGTCATGTGGTTGAATGGGATGAGTTCAAGACTGCGTTCAAGGCTCATCACATTCCGGCCGGCTTGGTAGAGCGGAAGTTGAACGAATTTCTGGCTCTGACCCAGGGTACCCGCACGGTGCTCCAATACGCCCAGGCCTTCAATGGTCTGTGCCCGTACGCGGGTCATCACGCCGATTCTGACGAGAAGAAGTTGGAGAGGTTCCGACGTGGCCTCAATACCAAGTTGAAAGCTCAGTTGGCTACCACCCGTGCTGCCACATATGGCGATCTCGTAAACCTCGTCATTGCCCAAGAAGACGCCAACACGGTGCACAAGGCGGAGAAGAAGAGGAAAGCTCCCGCTGGACCCTCGAGCGCACAGCCGCAGAGATTCCGCTTGGTTCCTCCGGCTGCACCGCAAGGACAGTCCAGGGCACCTCAGGGAGGTGGATGGGTTGCTAGGCCGTCACAGCCTAATGCGCCTCGTTTCCCTCCACCACCGCAGCAGCAACCGGCGCCAAGGCAGAACGCACAACAGCCAGCTCGCCCTGGAGCCGGCTACCAGTGCTTCAAGTGCGGCAGTAACAGCCACTTTATCAAGGACTGCCCGCAGAACAAGCAGCAGAACCAGCGCCCGGGAAATCAGCAGAACAAGGGCAAACAGCAGCAGCGTGTGCAAGTCCAACAAGGACGGCTTAACTACACCACCTTTGCCGACCTACCCGAGGGAGCCCCAGACATGACTGGTACCTTCCCTATTCACACTCAACCTGCTGTGATACTGTTTGATTCCGGGGCAACACATAGATTTATAAGCACAAGATTTCATGTAAAATGTGGGTTAAAATCTTACCATACCAAATCATCGTATGTCATATCCACTGCGGGAGGTAAAATAGCATCCAACCAAGTCTCCCGAAGAGTTCCAATCAGGCTGGGAAGTAAAATATTTCCTACTGATTTAATTCTGCTTGGTATAGAAGGCATTGACATTGTCTTGGGAGCCAATTGGATGACTCAACATAAGGTTGTGCTAGATGTTGCGGAACGAGTTGTTTAAATAAACTCGCCTACGCATGGCCATAGTGTGCTATATCTACCACAGCGGACTTGCGTCAATGCGTGTGCTTATACAATGGTAGAAACCCAACTAAAGGACATTCCGGTGGTATGTGAGTATGCCGATGTTTTTCCGGATGACTTACCTGGGATGCCGCCAGATAGGGACATTGAATTTGTGATTGAACTTCAACCTGGCACAACACCTATATCAAAGAGACCATATAGAATGCCACCCAATGAATTGGCTGAATTAAAAATTCAACTCCAAGAACTGCTAGACAAGGGTTTCATACGTCCAAGTGTGTCACCCCGGGGATGTCCCGCTATCTTTGTGAAGAAAGGACCATTCTTTGAGGTTGTGTATCGATTACCGACCTCTCAATGCGGTGACTATTAAAACAAGTACCCACTCCCCCGTATTGACATCCTGTTTGACCAACTAGCTGGCGCCAGAGTGTTCTCCAAGATTGACCTTCGCTCTGGCTATCACCAAATAAAAATCCGACCATGTGACATTCCAAAGACTGCCTTTTCTACTCGTTACGGGCTTTATGAGTTCTTGGTCATGTCTTTTGGACTCACCAATGCCCCAGCCTATTTCATGTACCTCATGAATTCGGTTTCATGTCAGAACTAGACAAGTTTGTGGTGGTTTTCATTGACGACATTCTTATATATTCCAATAATGAGGAAGAGCATGCCGAGCACCTTCGCATTGTTCTTCAAAGGTTGAGAGATCACCAGCTCTACGCCAAGTTCTCTAAGTGTGAATTCTGGTTGGAGAGAGTGAAATTCTTAGGTCACACGGTTTCCAAGGATGGTATATCCGTGGATCCAACCAAAGTGCAAGAGGTGTTGGATTGGCAACCACCTACCTCTGTCCACGAGATTCGGAGTTTTCTGGGTTTAGCCGGTTATTATCGCCGTTTTATTCCGGATTTCTCTCGGATTGCGAAGCCCATGACCGAACTCTTAAAGAAGGGAGTTAAATTTGAGTGGAATGACAAATGCGATGAAGCTTTCCACACCTTGCGAAGACATTTAACTTCAGCCCCAGTTTTAGCTCAGCCCGATTGCACCAAGCCCTATGATGTCTATTGCGATGCATCAGGCACCGGACTTGGCTGTGTCCTCATGCAAGAGAACCGAGTCATTGCTTATGCTTCTCGAGCACTTCGGCCTCATGAGCAAAACTACCCCACGCATGATCTTGAGTTAGCAGCGGTTATTCATGCTCTCAAGATGTGGAGACACTATCTGATGGGTGTTCCATGCAACATATACACCGACCACAAGAGCCTCAAATATGTCTTTACTCAGGCACATCTGAACATGAGACAGCGAAGATGGTTGGAGTTAGCAAAGGACTATGACCTTAGTGTGCATTATCACCCCGGCAAGGCAAATGTGGTTGCGGATGCGTTAAGCCGCAAGGCTCATTGTCATTGTCTTTCCGTGGAGTCCTACGCTGACACCCTGTGTCATGAAATGGCCAAGCTCAACTTAGAGATTGTTCCACACGGGTACTTCAACCATATTTAGTTGAACCAACCTTGCACGATCAGATTGTTGTGGCCCAATTAAATGACGCGAAGCATTAAAATCCTTAGAAGGAAATTAGCAAAGGAGAAGGTGAAGAGAAATACAAGTGTTTCCGGCTAGATGGGCAGGGAGTGATGTGGTTTGGACATCGCCTCGTGGTGCCCAAAAACACGGAACTCCGGAGGAAGATTATGGATGAGGCCCATCTCTCCAAATTTTCTATCCATCCCGGTAGCACCAAAATGTACCAAGATTTGAAACAAAACTTTTGGTGGACTCGGATGAAGCGAGAAATTGCCACGTATGTGTCGGAATGTGACACATGCCAACGGGTTAAGGCTAGCCACTTGAAGGTAGCAGGCACGCTTCAACCTCTACCTATTCCCTCATGGAAGTGGGAAGATATAAGCATGGATTTCATTGTCGGTCTTCCCAGAACCCCTCAGGGGCACGATTCCATTTGGGTGATTGTGGATCGCCTTACCAAGACCGCACACTTTATTCCGGTCAATACCATTTATACCGCTAAGAAGTACGCTGAGATTTATTTGGAACGGATCGTTTGTCTACATGGGGTACCCAAGACGATAATTTCAGATCGTGGTACTCAATTCGTAACCCGCTTTTGGGAACAATTGCAACTGTCCCTAGGCACTAAACTGATCCGTAGTTCAGCATATCACCCTCAGACCGATGGGCAGACGGAAAGGGTAAATCAAATACTTGAGGATATGCTTCGAGCTTGTGTTATCCATTATGGGAAGAATTGGGAGAAATGTTAATCTCTGGCCGAATTCTCCTATAACAACAGCTACCATGCGAGTCTTAAGATGGCACCTTTCGAGGCCTTATATGGTAGAAGATGTCGGACCCCGTTGTGTTGGTCCCAGGCAGGCGAGAGGTATACCTATGGCCCTGACCTTGTAAAGGAAGCAGAAGAAAAGGTTAGGATCGTTCGCGAAAACTTGAGAACCGCCCAGTCACGACAAAAGAGTTACTTTGATCAACGACGGAAGCCACTTCAGTTTGAAGTTGGTGATCATGTGTATCTCAAGGTCTCCCCGACCAAGGGTGTGCAAAGATTTGGGTTAAAAGGAAAGCTTGCACCTCGTTACATCGGCCCATATGAAATTACTCAACAATGTGGACCGGTAGCCTACCGTGTGAAGCTTCCCGAAAAGCTCTCGGCCATACACGATGTATTCCATGTTTCCCAACTCAAGAGGTGTCTTCGTGTTCCGACCGAAGTTGTTGAACAAGAGGAACTCTCGGTTGAACCGGATCTCTCTTATGATGAGCATCCCGTTAAGATCCTCGACGAGAAAGAGAGACAAACACGAAGGAAGGGAGTTAAAATGTACAAAACTCAGTGGAGTCATCACTCCGAAGATGAAGCCACGTGGGAAACCGAGGACTATCTTAAGAAGAACTTCCCCGACATCTTGTCGTAAGCCAAGGTACTTTTCCCGCCTTATCCTTAAGTTTAATCGAATCTCTGGACGAGATTCCTTTTAAGGGGGGTAGGTTGTGACATCTCTGATGTAATAATGAATAAAACACATATGAAACAGGTTGAAAAGGGAATTATGGGTTGAAATTCAAAAATCCATCAAATATTCAAAATTGAAATTCAAAAACAAGGGTTGTTTGACACCCAACTGAAAACTCAAGAATTTTGTACTAAACTTGAAAATCTCCAAAAATAAAAGTTGTTTGTCATCACAAATAAGGCCTAGTCACTGCTTGGAACTTTTGAAAATTTTGCAGTTTAGTCCCTCAAAAACTCGAAATACAGTTCTGGGCACCTTTTTGTTTTTGGGTTGTTTGAGCTCGAAAAATTTGAAATTTCAGGTTCACCCCAAAAAGGAAGTTGTGTCCCACCTCTCAAACTCCAACTTTTATTTTCACACTTTTTCAAGTTCAGATCAAAGTTTTGGAGAAAATTCAAATGTAGCAGTGGAGCTCCCCGGGGCTGCCAGCTCGGCCCTGGCGCGCTCTGCGCCTGGCCGGAGCTCGGCCGCCACGTGGCCGGCGAGCGGCGGAGGCCGTGCCGAGCTGGCTGAGCCGCGGCGTCGGGTGGCGCTTGTCGCCATGTGCTTGTCCAACCCCTCCCGAGCTGTCACCTCGCCGTCGTTCGCTCGCCTCGCCTCGCGCCGCGCACACGCCATCATGGCGGTCGAGCGCCGCCATGGCCACGCGCGCGCGCGCGTCGCGCGAAGCCGCTCCGCGGCAGATTCTCTGCTCGCTCCGCGCCAAGAGCCCTGTAGAGGATCCCCCGACGTCACTCAAGGATCTCCTTCGCCCGGTCGAGTCGCTCGCGCGCTGCCGGAGCTCGTGCCGCATTCATGGCCGTCTGCTCACGCCGAGCCGTGCGTGCGCACGCTCCCTAGGCAGCACAGTGCCTCTCTCGCGTGCCCAAGCACTCCACCGAGCACCCACACCCCTCCCCCTTAGTCCTCACTTAGCCATTTCCTCTCCTCGCGCCTCGCTCCGTCGTCTTCCACCTCGCGCCGCACGGACCTAGCCGAGCTTCGAGGCAAAATTCGCCCTCCACTCTCCACCATTCCCAAATTCCTCGCGCACGAAGCTAGAACCCTCCTCTGGCCTCCCATTCCCCCACTTCTCTCGAACTATCGTCGCTTCTCCGGCGAGAAATCAAGATTTCCCCCAAATCTCGATTTTCGGCCGCCGGAGCACCCTCACGTCGAGACCCCACTCCGAGCCGTCCCCGAGGTCAACCAAGCACGCCAATAGCTTCCTCGAGCTCCACTGGTGCTCTAGGACCCTTCAAACCTCGATGAGACCCACCGACCTCACCGGCATACAAGTCGCGGCGGCCGCACCGCCACTCCATCGTCACCGGCGAAACTCCGAGCTTCCCCGGCCTCCCAACCGTCACCAATCGAGTCGTGGTGAGCCCCTAGTGCTTTTCCCCCACTTCCCCGACCCTAACTCGCCGTCGTTTGGCCGGCGTAGCAACGCCGACGACCCGAGGACCTTTCTTCATCGTCTTCGTTTTTCTAGGCTTCTCTGCGCAAAAGTTAAGGACTGGTTTGAAAGGTTCTGAATGTTCTAGGGTCCCCAGCATAAAAAGACTCTTAAACCTAGATCTAATTTTCCCGAATATTGTAAAATCCGTTAAAAATCGTACAAAAATCATAAAAATGCACAAAAATACTCCCTGTACTCGTGAGATTGCAAACTCCAATCTCCTTTAAGCATGTATGTACTTTTGGTGAACCATTTTTGAATTAAAATTCAAACTGTAAAATTTGAAACTTGTGCACCATTTCAAATCCAGAGCTCCGCTAGGGTTGATCTTTGGATATGTTGTTTGTAGTGACTTTGGGCATCTTGTGTCCAAAGGGGACCTAAAAATATGAAGTGTAGCATCAGTTATGAATTAAAATGTTTTTCCTGTCTTTTTGTAGTCCAGAAATTGTTAAAACTAATCCATGCAGTGAAAAATCACCATTTTTCTCCAGAGGCATAAAAACTTGTTAGCACATCTGCTAAAAATGCAAAACTTAATTTTTGCTCTGTTTAGATTAGCAAATAAATAGATATGTGTTTTTGGATAGAAATTTACTGAGGACTGTCCAAGGGTTATTTTGAGCCACCACTTGGCCAGAGCCCTCCTTGAACTTATGACTAGCTCTGGTAGGAAGATTTCCTGTTTTGGATGAATTTTCAATTTTATATGAATTTATTTCATTTCTGCAGGCAGCAGATTGTATTAATTTTAATAAATTTTGTGTAGCTCAGAATTAGCTAAATTTTGGAGTGACCCTAGCTCTTATACTCCAGTAGCTGTCATAAAGTTTATAGATAAAAAGGATGAACAGAAAATGAGAAACAAAAATGAAAAGGAAACTATGTGGAAATTGATTTATATAAAAGAATAAGCCTTTTTGTTAATTAGTTAGAATAAAATAAGGGCATCTAAAAATTCAGAGCAGCGCCCTAATTTGCAAATAATAAATAGAATTCTTTTATATATGTACACAATCACAATCAAAGATAAATAAAAATTTTCCACACCCTCTACTCTAATTTTGTGAAGAAAAGAATAGTACTTAAGTATGTCTAGGTGAATATGGCCTTCAAGGCCTTAATCTTAGAATCAATAGGCAGCCAATAAGTTATGCATCTCATGTAGAAGGCGCTATTCCGGACGGCAACTACCATCTCATCCCCGCCGACGAAGAAGGAATCCCGGAGGGAGCTGCCGGCGAAGGATCGACCAACCCGGAGGCTAACCCCCAGCTTGAGCTAGAAGGCAAGCCCCGGAGCATAACCTAACTTTTAAAATTTACGCATCTATGAATTATCTATGCTTGTGCATTTACGTTTCAAGGAGTTGATTGAATACCTTAGCTGCACATTTCTAGTACCTGTGACTTGCAACACTAGTATGAAAGGATCGATAGGGCATTGCTTTAGGTCCATTACTAGTCGAGTGATTTCCTGTCACTCGCGAGACATAGGAGTTGCTTGTCTTTACTTATGCTGGAATCATAAGGATTGACGGGCGGGGTGATAGATGTAGATCTCCCGTCCGTGTATGATAATTGATTTAAGGTCGAAACGTGTGGTTGAGTGTGTCAAGTTTTTGAACGTACCACATGCATGCCGATATATGGGAATCGGTAAGCCCGGTACCAGACTGAAGCAGCTAGGGCCAATAGCCATCTCTCGTTGGAAACTTTGTTTTCCCCTGCCGTACACTTGTGGATATATGCGTGAGACTGTCAGTGAAGCAGTAAACCTTTATCCTAAGGAAATGGACCCGGTTCCGAATTGTGGATCGATGGGAAAGGTTGGGAAGTGCTTGTGCCTTTTATAGCGAGCACTATCCGTGTGTGTTGGGTTTCCCCTGGCCAGGTAGCAAAATTCGGTTCGAACTGTCCGCTTCTTGCGGTTAATGAGACTGCTTGACCGCCTTGCTGCATTGAGTAACAAGTGGAACTTTGAGATTGATGAACTTGTTCTATAAAATAAATTGTATTGCACCACTTGTATGCTTAGAGAGGATGCAAATCTAGAATGGTTAACTCTAATAGAATATGATGCTAAAACATGAAAGTAAGGACCTACTCTTAGTCGCTTTTTGGCAAACAAACCCACCAGCCAAAAGCCTCTCATGTCTAGATGTCGGTGATGTAGTTTTCACCCGACGGGTAAGCCTTGCTGAGTATTAGTATACTCAGCCTTGCTTGTGGCATTGATTTACAAGTACCATGTTGGATGTGGCAGTCGATGCTTTGACTTGGCCTACCCAGGTTCCCCCTGGATGGCACATCGAGTGGGTTCCGTCCTCTGCCAAGGAACGGGAGGAGTAGCACCATGGCAGGCTTCAGCATGGTGTTACTTGTATCGTCGTTAGCTTGTCGTCCGCTGCTATGAAACTTTTATTTCCGCTGCAATGAATTTGATACTCTGATTTAAATTCGAACTCGGTTTGTAATAACTCTATGATACCCATTTGTGTATGTTAAATTTGTGGAATGTTGTAATCTCTGGAACTCACCTTCGTGTGGGCGTGCTGTTGTTTCGATCGAGAAAAGAACGTGGTTAAATCGGGTTTAATCCGACGGCGCTCCAGCTTATTCCGGATTAAGTGCCTGACTACTCGATTAGTGGTCCCGGGTACTTAACTTGGAATAATTTCGGAGTGGTCCGCCACAGCTGGCATCAGAGCCGAAACAGCGCACCGGAGAGAGGAACAAACCTTAAATAAACATTTTTGAATAAAATTTGCCAACTCGTACTTCCGCCGCGCCTCGCGATGGAAGGTTATTCTTAGGACCGCTAAGGATGTTACCTAGAGCATGAAGCCTATGTGGGTTAAGGGATCACGTTATGATAGGTGGCAAATAATATATTATACTGACTTCCAGCACATTCATTCTGTCATTTATTTTACGCAATGGTGGGCGCAAGGTACGGCGATTGCTGTAACGTACCACGGCACTATATGAAAATATAGTGGCGGCACATAGTCAATACGTTGTGATGGCGTATGAAACTAGAATAGCATGGTGGGCGCAAGGTACGGCGATTGCTGTAGCGTACCATGGCATCATATGCAAATATGATGGCGGCACAAAGTCAATACGGTATCTCATGAGCGTATGAAACTGTCAATATGTTGCCTTGGTGACATATGAACATTGCCCGTTCAATGTTAAACGTTCGGGTGCCACCTCTATAGTGGGTGGTAATGAATGGAGACGCTTTCGTGAGTGCTGGCACGAAAGGTTGATTATATATTCTCTGGAATGGAATTTTCTGCAGGTACACTAACCGCGTTTCCGTATGATTGAACGGTTAGAAAAGTTCGGCTAGATAATATAGGGAGAGACGGATATTGCCTAGCCACCGGCACTAACTTCGTAGGCCAAAAGTTTATTGGCATGTGTGTTGATGAGGATGAATAGGCCGCTCATGCATTGCATCTCACTGAAATAATGTTGAACCTTAACACGTGACCAATCAAACCGCCGTCAAATTGTAAATCACAACCCGAAGCTCTGTCAAACCAGTCTGTTTGCACCTTTAATTCGAAATTGAAAACGTTGTCAAACGAAACAGTGTTCAACATGAAAGTTGTCATAAATATTATGAAGTTTATGCTGTAGAAATTTCAATGAAAATGGTTTAGTAGAACTGGAGTTAGGCTTAAAATGGTAACCCCCTATCTGCTGGAAATTTCTGGGAACAGTGAGAAAAAATCGAATTTTTACACCATCTTAATGACAGTTCCTGCTCAAACCTACAACATGAAACTTGTTTGGATTTACTTAAACAATGTCCTGGCAAAAGTTGGGAATTTTTGAGCTTGTAGATTTTGAGTTTTATAATTTTTACTACACTGTCCAGAATCTGTTTTGTTTTCTTTGGCGCTAACCGGTTCTCACCCTTGCCCTTTTCTTTTTGGTTCAGAATGGATGCCCATGCTGATTTGGCCAGCTACCCCAACGATGTGTCCTTTTCAGATTGCCTAGGATGGGAAGGCTTCCCTAGCATTCTGTGGTCGGTTTTGCAGGCGCTCGACTACCCTACCCCGCCACAATATGAGAGGACCCTCATCCGAGACCGTGGTGTGACCCGTTCTCGTGTGCGTTTGGTGGTATATCGCCATCCACCGTGTCCTAGCTCCCCCACTTGGGGTGTGGAAGTTCATGGACACCACATGGAGACGACTTGTGAGCTAGCTGCCTTGAATGGCATTAGTTCTTTTGTTGCTCAGAACCAGGATTTGGTAGAGCACCAGTTGCTTGGATTGTTTCCACCGACTCAGCCGGATGATCCCCATTGGATGAGACGCTACCTTAGCTCCCCTTTGAGGATGGCGGAAAACCCCGTCGCTGCAGCTGCACTGATGATGAGGTGGATCCGAGCCTACCACCGCTTGCAGGCACTCTTGGGACGATCGCAGAGCGAGATGCTCAACCTTGCTATGGACATGTCCGCCCGTGCCCGTGACATTGGGGTTGAGAGGACCTCATTGTCCATTGAGGTGACCACCAGGGATGCCATGATTGCTGACTTGGAAAGGCAATTGAATGACCTCCACATCGCGCACAACAACGTCCAAAATGAGCTAGCCCAAACAAGAGATGAACTTGAGGAGGTACACGGTACTTTGGAGCATGCTAATGCTATGTTAGCCGCCCATGATGCTCAGCACCTTCTTGAGCAAGAACGAGAGCAAGGAGAAGGAGAGGCCCCCGATTCCGACATGGACACTGAGGATGACATGCCGCCCCTTCCAGCTCCACCTTCACCTATGGGCAGCGAGGCTACCGCTAACAACTTAGATGACTTCTAGAGTGGTAGTAGCAAGTTTACTCCTCCGCTAGGCCTAAATTTTGGCTTCATGTTGTAATAGGCTAGATGGAGTTGAGCTCCCCTTTAATCTTTTGAGGCAATGTAATTTAATGGTGTGGTTGTGATCCAAAACTTGATGAAAGTTGTAATGGCTGTGTTGAAAACATTCTGCAGCCAATCTTGTTTTAATTATTGATGGGTTTTCCACTCATTTCTGGGATGTGATGTGAACTACAAAGTTGTTTGGAATTTGTCAAACAAATTGTTCACCAAATTTCAACCTCATTGGTTAAGCGAAATAAAAATGGCAACCAAAACACTACAGCTCGGCCTGCTGTAAAACAGCAAACGCAGAGAGCTAAAGATTGAATTTTTCGGCTTAGTTCCAGTCCGAATTTGAATCTGAGCCAAACATGAAAGTTGTAGAGCATGAAATTTTCGAGCTACTGACTGAATTCGGGCATTTGACTTGCTTCATGTTGGGAGATATGATTTTTCTTCCGAACTGTGTGTTGACTTGTCATTTCTACGCAGTAAACTTCAATATATCGTCACGTTCTATCTTGTCATCATTATGCAAGCTTATGAAATGTGGCTAATACAAGTACCTACTGCAGATGGCGATCACCCGCAGCGGTCATGACGCTAGTGGCTCCAATGCTAACCAGCAGGGGCCAGAGGGGCAGCAACAGCCGCCACCACCTCCGCCACCGCAGCAACCTCCGACGTGGCAGCAGTTGTATGCTACGCAAACGGAAATCCTACGGAACCTGCAGCATCAGCAACAATTGATGCAACAGCAGATGCTACAGCAGGGAGGTCAACGGGCCCCTCAGCCTCAAGTGGCCCGATATGAGGATTTTCTGGCTACACACCCGCCGATATTCTCAAGAGCCGATGAACCCCTGGAGGCCGATACGTGGATTCGAGCCATCGAGTCCAAGTTCACCATCCTGGCCACACCTTGCACTTCCAATCGCAAGGTAGTGTTCGCGGCGCAGCAGCTCCGCGGCCCAGCTCTCCTATGGTGGGAGAACTACCTGGCCCTGCAGCAAGAGGGTCATGTGGTTGAATGGGATGAGTTCAAGACTGCGTTCAAGGCTCATCACATTCCGGCCGGCTTGGTAGAGCGGAAGTTGAACGAATTTCTGGCTCTGACCCAGGGTACCCGCACGGTGCTCCAATACGCCCAGGCCTTCAATGGTCTGTGCCCGTACGCGGGTCATCACGCCGATTCTGACGAGAAGAAGTTGGAGAGGTTCCGACGTGGCCTCAATACCAAGTTGAAAGCTCAGTTGGCTACCACCCGTGCTGCCACATATGGCGATCTCGTAAACCTCGTCATTGCCCAAGAAGACGCCAACACGGTGCACAAGGCGGAGAAGAAGAGGAAAGCTCCCGCTGGACCCTCGAGCGCACAGCCGCAGAGATTCCGCTTGGTTCCTCCGGCTGCACCGCAAGGACAGTCCAGGGCACCTCAGGGAGGTGGATGGGTTGCTAGGCCGTCACAGCCTAATGCGCCTCGTTTCCCTCCACCACCGCAGCAGCAACCGGCGCCAAGGCAGAACGCACAACAGCCAGCTCGCCCTGGAGCCGGCTACCAGTGCTTCAAGTGCGGCAGTAACAGCCACTTTATCAAGGACTGCCCGCAGAACAAGCAGCAGAACCAGCGCCCGGGAAATCAGCAGAACAAGGGCAAACAGCAGCAGCGTGTGCAAGTCCAACAAGGACGGCTTAACTACACCACCTTTGCCGACCTACCCGAGGGAGCCCCAGACATGACTGGTACCTTCCCTATTCACACTCAACCTGCTGTGATACTGTTTGATTCCGGGGCAACACATAGATTTATAAGCACAAGATTTCATGTAAAATGTGGGTTAAAATCTTACCATACCAAATCATCGTATGTCATATCCACTGCGGGAGGTAAAATAGCATCCAACCAAGTCTCCCGAAGAGTTCCAATCAGGCTGGGAAGTAAAATATTTCCTACTGATTTAATTCTGCTTGGTATAGAAGGCATTGACATTGTCTTGGGAGCCAATTGGATGACTCAACATAAGGTTGTGCTAGATGTTGCGGAACGAGTTGTTTAAATAAACTCGCCTACGCATGGCCATAGTGTGCTATATCTACCACAGCGGACTTGCGTCAATGCGTGTGCTTATACAATGGTAGAAACCCAACTAAAGGACATTCCGGTGGTATGTGAGTATGCCGATGTTTTTCCGGATGACTTACCTGGGATGCCGCCAGATAGGGACATTGAATTTGTGATTGAACTTCAACCTGGCACAACACCTATATCAAAGAGACCATATAGAATGCCACCCAATGAATTGGCTGAATTAAAAATTCAACTCCAAGAACTGCTAGACAAGGGTTTCATACGTCCAAGTGTGTCACCCCGGGGATGTCCCGCTATCTTTGTGAAGAAGGACCATTCTTTGAGGTTGTGTATCGATTACCGACCTCTCAATGCGGTGACTATTAAAAACAAGTACCCACTCCCCCGTATTGACATCCTGTTTGACCAACTAGCTGGCGCCAGAGTGTTCTCCAAGATTGACCTTCGCTCTGGCTATCACCAAATAAAAATCCGACCATGTGACATTCCAAAGACTGCCTTTTCTACTCGTTACGGGCTTTATGAGTTCTTGGTCATGTCTTTTGGACTCACCAATGCCCCAGCCTATTTCATGTACCTCATGAATTCGGTTTTCATGTCAGAACTAGACAAGTTTGTGGTGGTTTTCATTGACGACATTCTCATATATTCCAAGAATGAGGAAGAGCATGCCGAACACGTTCGCATTGTTCTTCAAAGATTGAGAGACCATCAGCTCTACGCCAAGTTCTCCAAGTGTGAATTCTGGCTGGAGAGTGTGAAATTCTTAGGTCACACGGTTTCCAAGGATGGTATATCCGTGGATCCAACCAAAGTGCAAGAGGTGTTGGATTGGCAACCACCTACCTCTGTTCATGAGATTCGGAGTTTTCTGGGTTTAGCCGGTTATTATCGCCGTTTTATTCCGGACTTCTCTCGGATTGCGAAACCCATGACCGAACTCTTAAAGAAGGGAGTCAAGTTTGAGTGGAATGACAAATGTGATGAAACTTTCCACACTTTGAGGAAACATTTAACTTCAGCCCCAGTTTTAGCTCAACCCGATTGCACCAAGCCCTATGACGTCTATTGCGATGCTTCAGGCACCGGACTTGGTTGCATCCTCATGCAAGAGAACCGAGTCATTGCTTATGCTTCTCGAGCACTTAGGCCTCATGAGCAAAACTACCCCACGTATGATCTTGAGTTAGCAGCGGTTATTCATGCTCTCAAGATGTGGAGACACTATTTGATGGGTGTTCCATGCAACATATACACCGACCACAAGAGCCTCAAATATGTCTTCACTCAGGCACATTTGAATATGAGGCAGCGAAGATGGTTGGAGTTAGCAAAGGACTATGACCTTAGTGTGCATTATCACCCCGGCAAGGCTAATGTGGTTGCGGATGCACTAAGCCGCAAGGCTCATTGTCATTGTCTTTCCGTGGAGTCCTATGCTGACACCTTGTGCCATGAAATGGCAAAGCTCAACTTAGAGATTGTCCCACACGGGTACTTCAACCATATTTCAGTTGAACCAACCTTGCACGATCAGATTGTTGAAGCCCAATTAAATGACGCAAAGATTAAAATCCTTAAAAGGAAATTGGCAAAAGAGAAGGTGAAGGAAAAATACAAGTGTTTCCGGCTAGATGGGCAGGGAGTGATGTGGTTTGGACATCGCATCGTGGTGCCCAAAAACACTGAACTCCGGAGGAAGATTATGGATGAGGCCCATCTCTCTAAATTTTCCATCCATCCCGGTAGCACCAAAATGTACCAAGATTTGAAACAAAACTTTTGGTGGACTAGGATGAAGCAAGAAATTGCCACGTATGTGTCGGAATGTGACACGTGTCAACAGGTTAAGGCTAGCCACTTGAAGGTAGCAGGCACGCTTCAACCTCTACCTATTCCCTCATGGAAGTGGGAAGATATAAGCATGGACTTCATTGTTGGACTTCCCAGAACCCCTCAGGGGCATGACTCCATTTGGGTAATTGTGGACCGCCTTACCAAGACCGCACATTTTATTCCGGTCAATACCATTTATACCGCTAAGAAGTATGCTGAGATTTATTTGGAACGGATCGTTTGTCTACATGGGGTACCCAAGACGATAATTTCAGATCGTGGTACTCAATTCGTAACCCGCTTTTGGGAACAATTGCAACTGTCCCTAGGCACTAAACTGATCCGTAGTTCAGCATATCACCCTCAGACCGATGGGCAGACGGAAAGGGTAAATCAAATACTTGAGGATATGCTTCGAGCTTGTGTTATCCATTATGGGAAGAATTGGGAGAAATGTTAATCTCTGGCCGAATTCTCCTATAACAACAGCTACCATGCGAGTCTTAAGATGGCACCTTTCGAGGCCTTATATGGTAGAAGATGTCGGACCCCGTTGTGTTGGTCCCAGGCAGGCGAGAGGTATACCTATGGCCCTGACCTTGCAAAGGAAGCAGAGGAAAAGGTTAGAATCATTCGCGAAAATTTGAGAACCGCCCAGCCACGGCAAAAGAGTTATTTTGATCAACGACGGAAGCCACTTCAATTCGAAGTTGGTGATCACGTGTATCTCAAGGTCTCCCCGACCAAAGGTGTGCAAAGATTTTGATTAAAAGGGAAAACTTGCACCTCGTTACATCGGCCCATATGAAATTACTCAACAATGTGGACCGGTAGCATACCGTGTGAAGCTTCCCGAGAAGCTCTCAGCCGTGCACGACGTTTTCCACGTTTCCCAACTCAAGAGGTGTTTACGTGTTCCGACCGAAGTTGTTGAACCAGAAGAACTCTCGGTTGAACCGGATCTCTCCTATGATGAGCATCCCGTTAAAATCCTCGATGAGAAAGAGAGACAAACACGAAGGAAAGGAGTTAAAATGTACAAAATTCAGTGGAGTCATCACTCCGAAGACGAAGCCACGCGGGAAACCGAAGACTATCTTAAGAAGAATTACCCTGACATTCTTTCGTAAGCCAAAGGTACTTTTTTCCACTTTGTTCCTAAGTTTAATCGAATCTCGGGACGAGATTCCTATTAAGGGGGGTAGGCTGTGACATCTCTGATGTCAAAAGAATTAAAAGTACACTTAAAACCAATGCAAAAGGGAATTATGGGTTGGAACTCAAAAATCCATCAAAAATTCAAATGGAAATTCAAAAACAAGGGTTGTTTGACACCCAACTGAAATCTCAAACATTTCGTACTAAACTTGAAAATCTACAAAAATAAAAGTTGTTAGTCATCACAAATAAGGCCTAGTCACTGTTTGGAACTTTTGAAAATTTTGCAGTTTAGTCCCTCAAAAACTCGAAATATTGTTCTGAACACCTTTTTGAATTTGGGTTGTTTGAGCTAGAAAAATTTGAAATTTCAGGTTCACCCCAAAAAGAAAGTTGTGTCCCACCTCTCAAACTCCAACTTTTATTTTCACACTTTTTCATGTTCAGTTCAAAATTTTGGAGAAAATTCGAAAGAGGCACAGAAGCTCCACGGGCGCCCAACAGTGGCCCTGGCGCGCCCCTGCTCCGGCCGGGAGCCGGCCGCCACGTGGCCGGCGAGCAGCGGAGGCCGCGCCGAGCTGGCCGAGCCACGGCGTCGGGTGGCGCTTGTCGCCTTGTGCTTGTCAAACCCCTCCCGAGCTTTCACATCGCCGTCGACAGGCCGCCTCGCATCGCACCTCGCGAACGCCATCATGGCGGTCGGAGCGCCGCCGTGGCCACGCACTCGCGCGCGCGTCGCTCTGAGCCGCCTCGCGCGATTCTCCTCCCGCTACGCTCCAAGAGCTCTGCAGAGGATCTTCCACTTCTCCACGCCTCAATCTCCGACCCCCAATCCCGTGCGCGCGCTCTGCTCGAGCTCACAGCGCCATCAATGGCGACCGCGACAGCCGCGCACGCGCACACACGCCCCCAAGGCCGCTCAGTGCCTTCTGGCTCACCCACACACTCCACCGAGCACTCACACTCCTTCCCCTCAGTCCACACGTAGCCATTCTCACTCCCTCGCGCTCGCTTCCGTCGTCTTCAACCTCGCGCCGCGTGGACCGAGCCGAGCTTCGAGACGAAATTCGCCCTCCACTCTCCACCATTCCCAAATTCCTCGCGCTCAGAGCTAGACCTCTACCCTAGCTCCCTTTCCCCCCACTTCTCTCGAGCTATCATCGCTTCTCCGGCGAGAAATCGAGATTTCCCCCAAATCTCCATTTTCGGCCGCCGGAGCACCCTCACGTCGAGACCCTACGCCGAGCCGTCCCCGAGGTCAACCGAGCACGCCAACAGCTTCCCCGAGCTCCACTGGTGCTCTAGGACCCCTCAAACCCCGACGAGACCCACCGACCTCGCCGGAATCGAGCTCGCGACGGACGCACCGCCACCGCACGTCGCCGGCGAACTCCGAGCATCCCCCGGCCTCCCAACCGCCACCAATCGACTCGTGGTGAGCCCCTGGTTCTTTTCCCCCACTTCCCCGACCCTAGCTCGCCGTCGTTTGGCCGACGCAACTCCGGCGACGAGCCGAGGGCATATGTCCATCGTCTTCGTTTTTCCAGGGTTCCTAGTGTAAAAGTCAGGGACCTGTTCGTAAGGTTTTAAAAGTTCTAGGGTCTCCAGCGTAAAAAGATTCTTAAACCTAGATCTATTTTTCCCGAATCTTGTAAAATCCGTTAAAAATCGTACAAAAATCAGAAAAATGCACAAAAATACTCCCTGGACTCGTGAGATTGTAAACTCCAATCTCATTTAAGCATGTATATACTTTTGGTGAACCATTTTTGAACTAAAATTCAAACTGTAAAATTTGAAACTTGTGCACCATTTCAAATCCAGAGCTCCGCTAGGGCTGAGCTTTGGATATGTTGTTTGCAGTGACTTTGGACACCTTGTGTCCAAAGGGTTATGAATTACAATGTGTTTCCTGTCTTTTTGTAGTTCAGAAATTGTTAAAAATAATCCATGCAGCTAAAAATCACCATTTTTCTCCAGAGGCCTAAAAACTTGTTAGCACATCTGTTAAAAATGCCAAACTTAATTTTTGCTCTGTTTAAACTAGCAAATAAATAGTTATGTGTTTTAGGATAGAAATTTATTGAGGACTGTCCAAGGGTTATTTTGAGCCACCACTTGGCCAGAGCCCTCCTTGTACTCATGACTAGCTCTGGTAGGAAAATTTCCTGGTTTGGATGTATTTTCAATTTTATATGAATTTATTTCATTTCTGTAGGCAGCAGCTTGTACTATTTTTAATAAATTTTGTGTAGCTCGGATTTAGCTAAATTTTGGAGTGAGCCTAACTCTTATACTCCAGTAGCTGTCATATAGTTTATAGATAAAAAGGATGAACAGAAAATGAGAAACAAAAATGAGAAGGAATTAATGTGGAATTGAATTATATGAAAGAATAAACCTTTTTGATAATTAGTTAGAATAAAATAAGGAAAGTCTAAAATTCCAAGAACAGCACCCAAACTTCAAATAATAAATGGAAATTCTTTTATATATGTACACAATCACCATCAAAGATGAATAAAAATTTTCCACACCCCCCTACTCTATTTTAGTGAAGGAAGGAGTAGTACTTAAGCATGCCTAGGTGAATATGGCCTTCAAGGCCTTAGTTTTGGAATCAATAGGCAGCCACAATAAGTTATGCATCTCATGTAGAAGGCGCTATTCCGGACGGCACCTACCATCTCATCCCCGCCGACGAAGAAGGAATCCCGGAGGGAGGTGCCGGCGAAGGATCGATCAACCCGGAGGCTAACCCCCAACTAGAGCAAGAAGGCAAGCCCCGGAGCATAACCTAACCTTTAAAGTTTATACATCTATGAATTCCCTATGCTTGTGCATTTACGTTTCAAGGAGTTGATTGAATACCTTAGCTACACATTCCTAGTACCTATGACTTGCAACACTAGTATGAAAGGATCGATAGGGCATTGCTTTAGGTCCGTTACAAGTCGAGTGATTTCCTGTCACTCGCGAGACATAGGAGTTGCTTGTCTTTACTTATGTTGGAATCATAAGGATTGACGGGCGGGGTGATAGATGTAGATCTCCCGTCCGTGTATGATAATTAATTTAAGGTCGAAACGTGTGGTTGAGTGTGTCAAGTTTTGGAACGTACCACATGCATGCCGATATATGGGAATCGGTAAGCCCGGTACCATATTGAAGCAGCTAGGGCCGATAGCCATCTCTCCTTGGAAACTTTTGTTTCCCCTGCCGTACACTTGTGGATATATGCGTGAGACTGTGAGTGAAGCAGTAAACCTTTATCCTAAGGAAGTGGACCCGGTTCCGAATTGTGGATCGATGGGAAAGGTTGGGAAGTGCTTGTACCTTTTATAGCAAGCATTATCCGTGTGTGTTGGGTTTCCCCTGGCCAGGTAGCAAAATTCGGTTCGAACTGTCCGCTTCTCGCGGTTAATGAGACTGCTTGACCGCCTTGCTGCATTGAGTAACAAGTGGAACTATGAGATTGATGAATTTGTTGTATGAAATAAATTGTATTGCACCACTTGTATGCTTAGAGAGGATGCTAATCTAGAATGGCTAAATCTACTAGAATATGATGCTAAAACTATGAAAGCAAGGATCTACTCTTAGTCGCTTTTTGGCAAACAAACCCACCAGCCAAAAGCCTCTCATTTCTAGATGTCGGTGATGTAGTCTTCACCCGACGGGTAAGCCTTGCTGAGTATTAGTATACTCAGCCTTGCTTGTGGCATTTATTTTCAGGTGCGATGTGGGATGTGGCAGTTGATGCCATGACTTGGCCTACCTAGGTTCCCCCTGGATGGCACATCGAGTGGTTTCCGTCCTCTGCCGAGGAACGGGAGGAGTAGCACCGTGGCAGGCTTCAGCATGGTGTTACTTTTATCGTCGTTAGTTTTTATTCCGCTGCAATGAACTTTTATTTCCGCTGCAATGAATTTGATACTCTGATTTAAATTCGAACTCGGTTTGTAATAACTCTATGATACCCCTTTGTGTATGTTAAATTTGTGGAATGTTGTAATCTCTGGAACTCACCTTCGTGTGGGCGTGCTGTTGTTTCGATCGAGAAAAGAACGTGCTTAAATCGGGTTTAATCCGACGGCGCTCCAGCTTATTCCGGATTAAGTGCCTGACTACTCGATTAGTGGTCCCGGGGTACTTAACTTGGAATAATTTCGGAGTGGTCCGCCACAGAGGAGGACCGGAGAGGAGAAGGCCGATGTGCTAACGCGAATGATGCCCTGGGCCAACATGTCGTCGCACTGCTTCTTGACCTCGTCCTTCAACAGCTGGGGGTAGCGGTAGGGGCGCACCGCCACCGGCGCGGCGTTAGGCAGCAGGCGGATGTGGTGGTCATGTCGACGTGGCATTAGGAGGCCTCGTGGTTCCTCGAACATGTCAGCGAAGGATGCCATCAGCGCCTCCAAGAGACCCCGCATGGTGGAGAGGGAGACGCTATGCAAGGACGCGCCACCGATCCCTATCCAGCGCACCGTGCGGACGTGGCATATGAATGACATCGTGAGTGCCTCCAAGTTCCACAGGATTGGTCCCAAGGTATGCAGCCAATGGAACCCGAGAACCACATCGAAACCTGCCTACGGCAATACGTAGCAGTTGATGTGGAACTCCTCATTGCCGATGTGAACCACCGAGTCAAGGCAGACCCTCGCGCTATGTACCCGGTCACCGTTGGTAGCTTTGACGGAGAGGCCCGGGCGCGGGGTGATGGGAAGGCCGATCTTGCAGGCGACGTCGTCCTGGATGAAGGTGTGCGTGGAGCCTGTGTCGACCAACGCCGTGAGAGGTGTTCCCGTGATGACGACCTGTAGCTTCATGGTGTCGGCGACGTCGATGCTGGTGAGGGCATGCAGTGAGATGCCCAACTCACTGAGGACCGCATCTTCATCTTCGTCGTCGGTGAGCTCGATGACGTAAACTCCTTTGTTGGCGCAGCGGTGGCCGGCGACGTATTTCTCGGTGCAGTGGTAGAACTCACCATTGGCCCGCTTGGCAGCCAGCTCGTCGGGGGAAAGCCGCTTGAAGTGAGGCTGCGGAGGTTGGGCTGCCGGCGCAGGCAAGGCCACCATCGGCGGTTGGGTGCGAGTGGCCGGTGGAGCGAGGGCCGGAGCGTCGCCGATGGCAGCCGCCCCGATCTGGCGCTCGTACATCCGGGCTAGGCTCATGGCCGTCTGCAGGTTGGTGGGGGCCTGCAACATGACATCGGTGTGGAGAGGTTTGCCCAGACCGGCCGTGAACATGAGTACCTGTTGGCGCGGCATGATGTCCTCGCAGCGCCAGATGAGGAGGTTGAACTGGCATTGGTACTCCACGGTGAAGGTGAGGTGCAGCTCCTTGAGTTCCGCCATGGGGTTGGACCGGATGGATGGCCCGAAGCGGAGGTTGATGAAGTTGACGAAGCGAGGCCATGTCATGGTGCCATTGTCCTGCTCCAACGCATAGAACCACTCCACCCCTGTACCATCCAGGTGCAACGAGGCGACCCAGACCTTCTCCTCAGGCGGGGTGCGCATGCCGTAGAAATACGACACGCACAGGTTGAGCCATGGCAGTGGATCGGCGGAACCATCAAAGCATGGAAAGTTAATCTTGGGAAGGCGCGTGGAGTTGCAGCGGTCGTCCTCACCGCCGACGGTGCCCGAGCGATGAGGCGGAGTGGTGGCTCGGAGGAGTCCTCGCCGGACTGGAATTTCTCCGTGCGCGTTGTGATGGTCAAGGCGGGTGGACAGGGTGGTGAGCTGGGCGAGGATTTGGTCCAGCTTGGTGGCGTTGGCCCTAGAATCTTGCCCGTCGCCGGAAATTGCTGTCGATGTGAGGGAGGAGTCTGATACCAAATTGATATGGCATGACCTCTTGGGAGAGCGCAGGGGAGGAAGAAGGACGAGACTAGACTGGGAATTGGATCGCAAAGGGTAACGGGGAGGAGGAGGAGGCGGCGTGCTTCTCTCGCCATCGTGACGAAGAGCAACCCGCCAACATGGATTGTATTTCTTCGATGATTATTCCCTAAACAAAGTGCGGCCTTTATAGATTAGGCAGCACTAACAAAGCAAACAAACTCCTAACAACTTATCTAATATCCTCCTCTTTATTTGCTAACAAACGGCACCCGGCATCAGCCACTTTGATCCTCTGTTGTGGCATTCTGTTGGCGACGCCGGCGGCAGCAATAGTGCCGGCCCACAAAAGAGTCCACAACATTCAAATGATGGGCTTAATGGACTCAATAGGAGCTATCGTTAACATAAAATGTGATAATGCCTAGTCCACGGCACACCACGTGAAGGCGGTCCTGTGTTTAGGGACTGGTTGGGCCCATGGATCGACCGGCCCACCACTGACAACGTTCGTGCCAAGATTTCCCAAGGCAGTTCCCTAGGTCGGCAATGCTAGCTATCATACTTCCATCATTTCCAACCGACCTACAGGCCTATATAACCAGGGGTATCCCCCCTATATTCCGTATCGAAGAATTCATTTTTAATTGAGACCCAAAAAAAGATAGTTCTGGGAGGGAAGGATGAGGAGAAAAGTTCATAGATGTATTGCAATTAGAAGTGTTTAAGGGAAAGATGAGAAGGAGAATTGAAGTGATTAGAGTGGATTCGAAGAGGATCCAAGCTTGATTGGATTGTTTTTTGGATCCTTCTATTATGTACCTTATTGGATTCATACACTTAAGTCTCCAAGTTCTTCTTTTGTTTATTGAATTATTAAGTTATTAGTTGATATTGATTGCCTGTGGGAACGTGTGTTTGCTATTCTGGTGTACGGTACCCTCAAGTAAGGGCAACCCCGTGCGGCACTATGGATAAGTATTTCTACTGTAGGCGTGGTGTCTGAGCATAGAAATTCCATTCATTTGTTTAGGATCTCACCAGTTAAAGAAGTGGTGTCTTGGGTATATAGTTAGTTCTTCTCTTCCCTCTCTACTGAGACTTTAAGAGTAGTGCTCTTATACCTCACCGAAGCAAGCCCGAGATAGAAATTTCTTACTTTAGAATTTCATTAGAAAAGAACAATAGTATCTTAAGTTCAATCTCTCTTTCCCATCTGCTAGGGTTGCTTAGTGAGGAAATAATTTTACTCTATTCCCTATGGATTTCAATACCCTGAATACTTATGGGTGAAATGCTACATCGGTATTTTCGTGCGCTTGAGGATATCTGTAAGAGTTAAGAAACACTAATAGAGCCTCAGATCGGCCCTGAGTGTGGCCAGCGAGGTTTGCACTGGCATGGCGGACAGATCGGTGCGATTGTCAGCCGGTTGGGTGCTCACATTGGCGAGTGGTGATGCGTGGCATGGGCCGAGGGATAGTACAGGTGCATGATTGGGGACACAAAGCTAGGGCCTGACGTGATAGCACGGCTCTAGCCAGCGTAGGCACGACATGAGCGGGAAAGGCGACGTAGGGATTGGGCGAGAGATAGTGCGGTGAGGGGGGTTGAGCTTGCGTCGGTTGGCTTCGCGCCTAGCGGCCAGCTGGCATCGCTGTACATGTGGTGGCTGGGCGATGGTGCATGACGCGACGTCATGTGGTGATGGTGACTGCACTTCTGACACTCGGATGGCATGACACGGCTCAAATGTTGACATCAACTTTTCTCTCAAGATTTGAACTGTGCAGAGAGAGATCCAAATACAAAAGTTAGAAATGGAAACCATGAACAGAACTTTCATAAAGGTCGGCATACCAAATTTTGAAAGATTTGGGCTATGGCGAGGAGTGAGTTGAATCAAGTATCAACATGGCTTTTAGGGTTTTGAACCGCATTCCACTCGAGTTTAGAACAAGAATTTATAAACAAAGTCATTCAATACATAGTTATTAAAACTTCTATAAAGACAAAATTTCACGTCCTTTTATATGTAAGCCAAATTTGGTGGATTTCAAATTCAATTTTCGGGCATAGGAAAAACCTAGGGTTCCACAGGGCTTGTGTGGAATTTTTTACCCTTTTCCCATCCGTTTTGAACAAAGCTCCAATTGAGAAAGTTATTGTGTTTGAAATTTTGTACAACTTTTGTTTAGGCTAAATTTGAAGTTTTGTATTAGCTTCGGCCCCAAAAGACAGAAAAACAAATCAGGCTTTTTAGTTTTTGTAGAGTTAGATTTGAGCCTTAGATTTCTTGGATTAAGCTAAATTTTCTTTCTTAGTCTCCATGTTAAACATGATTAACATCGGAGATGTTACTGGCTGCTCCACTCAGTGTGCTCAGGCTGCACTGGGCTTACGGAAGGCCTCTTTCCTTATGGTCTATCCTTGGAAGGTGGTGTAGCCCTTCTCTCTAATCGGTGATGATGGGACCCCTTGCTCTGGTAACTGACACCATCCATTTGCTTTGGATTCCTACCGTCCTTTTCATGAAGTCTTTCAGCGCAACCAAGCAAAGTGAGGCAATTTAGAAGCAAGATCAACTAAAGCCTAAGAAATCACAATTACAGAGCACCCAACTAAGTTTCAAGCTATGTTTGATCAAGCCATGCATCATGCAATGATCAATCAGGCAAAGGTTTTGTCAAACACGGTGCATAATGTAGTCATGAAAACACCAACAGGAGGTCCACTTCTATTATGGCCCATGCTATTTTAAGCCAACGACAATGCATACTACAATGACCTGACATTCGAGTTCCAGGAGTGAAATAAATGTCAACACGCAAACAGTCACATTGGAAGAAGAGGTTGTTGTGTTAGACAACCTTATTTACACCACATAACGCCTTAGTATCACGCATTGTACACCCTAATTTTGAATGGTCCAGTATACTCTGCTACAACATCATTGGATGCTACATCGGTACAGATGCTTCTCTTTGCTCCTCCGTCTGGATTTGTTCTAGATCCATGATTAGGGATCCCTCTAGAATATATGATTCCAACCAAGGCAGAGACTAATGCGCAAGTATGGAATGTAGCAAATGCTAGTGGTGCAGTTATGAGTCAACAATCCATCCCCAAGGGACACAACCGATGCTTAAGATCAGGTCCCTTACTCAGCCTAATACAAGGTTGCTGATTCTACAAAGTTCTCAGGGAAAGATAATGTGTCAACTATAAAGCACACCAACTGATTATAGTGCAATGTGGGAGAAGCAGCTGTGTCGAATACTTTGAAGGTTCGTTTTTTCTAATTGTCTCTATCTGGATTGGCCTTTACATTATTTTCATCAGTACTATGAGTCATTTCAAGCGCACAAGTTCTCACCATAAATTCAATGTATTATCATGAACTAGTGTTGCAGGTACATCGACCACTACTATGCTGTCACTTCCAGTAATATTGTAGCTAGTACACATCACTACTATGTAAAATATTTCGATCATGGTATATCTTCCATTCATCCATGTAAAAAAAAAAGATGTGGCCTTGCAAAATCCAAATAACAGCGGAAAGGCAAAATGAAATCTACTTATGCATATTGAATGTCAAAATTTGCTACATCCATCTCCTTCCTTGCCTTAATGTGATCTATACATCAAGCACTTTTGCATATTGAACATCCGAATTTGTTGGATTCATTTCCTTCCTTGCCTTAATCTGCACAATGAGAATATTAAAGTCATCCATCATATTTGGGGCGCATGAATGTGATGGACATATCATACTAGTGTAATTCGAATTGGAATCATACCAAAATTACTCCAAATTGTTAGACAATGTTCCCAAGAATTTTTTTTTCAAACCATTTGGGGGGTCCCACCTACTATATTATCGAAAATTGTTGCATGTTACAAAAAGTTTTCTAGCGTACTAGTTGGAAACTAAATGAGGCAAGAGAACATCGTAATTACACGGATGATGAGGTCACCAACCAATTAGTCCAGATCTTGAGCTACATGAAGACAACCACAAACGATCGACGAAGCGTCACTACCTAGTGACATGCTTGCCTCCATCACAATGACCATTGCTCCCCAACACCACAGGTCGTAGCTACGCCACCCTATAGTCACCCTCCACCATCCAACAAGGACAGAAATCCTCCAGGGATGAAAGTGCCGCCCAACAGGATGGTGACTAAGAGTGTGTGTGCGGGGGGGGGGCATGCAGACCACTATTTGTCATATAACATCGACCTCCCCTGAAGTTAAGAAAGACACCTTTAAAAGCACATCCGGTCTCCATGAACGACCATGCTACACCCTTTGTGGGGAGGAATCCACATAGAAGGGATGCTAAGAAGCATGAACACACACATCATTTGATTTGATGGTTGTATCAACGTCGTCCGATGATGAAGCAGAGGTGCTAGCAGAGAGCACCCACAAAACCATGTCCGAAACCAACATCCAGTCAATATCAAAGGCCAAATCCGCTGATAGCAAGAGAGGAGAACGATCTCCAATACATTGCGCCTAAAGTGGTCTCTGATGCCTCAGTGAGGTCATGACATCAAGGGCGATGCTATCGCTCATCCTTAGTTGGACTAGGTTTTCACCCCAGAGAAGACCATGGTGTAGAGTTGGAGACTGGGGCATCGTGTGGTGGGAAGGTATAGATGGACTCCTCCAAGAAGGAACCAACATCCGAAGATGTTGCGGTCCAAGCCTTCGCTTCGACCACGGTCATGCAGCCTCACCGCCAGCATGCCCGCGACCAAACTGCATGTACCGCATACATGCATCGTAGAACAGGACAATGGCCATGAGAACATGACATAAAGGGGATGCCAATGGTCGCACAGCCTCACCGCCTCCAAGCCTGCAACCAAACATCATTCCCAGTCAAGTCGCTGCTTGCTGCCACCAGACAAGCCAAGCGTGCCTTAACAACCTTCGTCACAGGAGCCATGACACCACCGTCATATAGAGGAGAGGCGAGGTGGCTTAATGTCACCCCCTCCCGCCGCCGGCCACTAGTGTGTCTTTGCACCCGATCCGCTGGATCTGGGCCACCACTGCCACCATGGCTGGCTTAACCCATCAGCAGCTTCCCGTCGTAGGGGGAATTGTAGCAAGTGGGCGACCTCGGTGGCTTGGGGCAGGGGCCGAGGCATCTCCATGCCCAGCTCTACGAAGAGCTGTAGGCCATCCACAACCGGTTGTCATCTCCATCGAGCGCAACCGGCATCTACGACTGTGGAGACGCCAGAGCTGGCCATGGGCCTTTCGGATCTGGGCTTTAGCTCGCTGGATTCGACCTCCAAAGCAGCTCGGGCGGGCGAAGCAGACATGGCTTCTATAGAAGCATTCACCAGGAGGGAGGTGGGGGCGGGAGAGAAGAGGGCCGCACCACCACCGTCATTGCACCGGCGTGGACTTCCGGTGGCGAGGAGATGGCCAATGTTGAGCACAGTCTCCCCAGGCGCCGCCGCCACCCGTGTTACCCTCGAGAGGAGCGACGCAGGGGCTTTGTAAAGAAGTTTTTCATATTGTTTCTCAAATTTCTGCTTTAAAGTAATTTGTGAAAAATATAGTCACATTATTGATCAACACAGGACAAGCGTAAACTAATACTCCCTCCGTCCCAAATTGTATGTCATTCCAAGATTCTTAGAGAGCCAAACACTTTTTATATTTGACCAAAATTATAGAGTGAATCCGTTACAAGTCGAGTGATTTCCTGTCACTCGCGAGACATAGGAGTTGCTTGTCTTTACTTATGTTGGAATCATAAGGATGGACGGGCGGGATGGTATGTGTAGATCTCCCGTCCGTGTATGATAATTGGATTAAGGTTGAAACGTGTGGTTCTGTGTGTCAAGTTTTTGAATGTACCACATGCATGCCGGCCTGTGGGAATCAGTAAGTCCGGTACCAGATTGAAGCAGCTAGGACCGATAGCCATCTGTCCTTGGAAACTTTTGTTTTCCTTGCCGTACACTTGTGGATATATACGTGATGCTGTGAGTGAAGCAGTAAACCTTTAACCTAAGGAAATGGACCCGGTTCCGAATTGTGGATCCATGGGAAAGGTTGGGAAGTGCTTGTGCCTTTTATAGCAAGCATTGTCCGTGTGTGTTGGGTTTCCCCTGGCCAGGTAGCAAAAATTCAGTTCGAACTGTCCGCTTCTCGCGGTTAATGAGACTGCTTGACCGTTGTGCTGCATTGAGTAACAAGTGGAACTATGAGGATGATGAACTTGTTGTATGTACTAAATTGTATTGCACCACTTGTATGCTTAGAGAGGATGCTAACCTAGAATGGTGAATTCTAATAGAATATGATGCTAAAATCATGAAAGTAAGGATCCACCCTTAGTTGCTTTTTGGCAAACAAACCCACCAGCCAAAAGCCTCTCATGTCTAGAAGTCGGTGATGTAGTTTTCACCCGACGGGTAAGCCTTGCTGAGTATTAGTATACTCAGTCTTGCTTGTGGCTATTATTTCAGGTACTGTGATGGATGTGGCAGTCGATGCCATCACTTGGCCTACCCAGGTTCCCCCTAGATGGCACGTCGAGTGGGTTCTGTCCTCTGCCGAGGATCGGGAGGAGTAGCACCATGCCGGCTTCATCATGGTGTTACTATGCATCGTCGTTAATTTATTATTCCGCTGCAGTGACCCTTTATATACTCTGATTTGAATTTCGAACTTAGTTTGTAATAACTTTATGATACTATTTATGTATGATGAATTTGTGGAATGTTGTAATCTCTGGAACTTACCTTCGTATGGGCACGCTTGTTGTTTCGATCGAGAAAGTACGTTGTTAATCGGGTATAATCCGACGGCGCTCCAGCTTATTCCGGATTAAGTGCCTGACTGCATGATTAGCGGTCCAGGGGTACTTAACTTGGAATAATTTCGGAGTGGTCTGCCACAAACATCAACCTCTAACATCATCTTCAAATAAAAAAGGATCCAGGCCGCTCGTATCCGTGAGTCACGACTATTATGATAGCTCTACACTCTGCAGAGGTTTCGCCCTTTACCCACTGGTCACATAAATCCAAAAGAACTTATGCTACGAGGACTTTCACAAAACACCCTAACAAACACAGTAGCCGTTTTGGTTCAACATGGGCAGCGTAACCCAAGGCATCGAGATTGACGTACGCTCAGGGCGTAATGTGAGGGGTTCAATGGCGTCCGGAGCGAGAGCGCAATCGTCGCAACATGTGAAGCTGCCATACATCGAGCGCTTACATCACAGGACTTTGCCTAATGAGACATAGCCAACGGATAAATCCGTGCTCGATGGATCAAACTATAATCTCACCCATGCTCCCCACATACACCTTGACAAGGTTGGGGGGCTACTGTGGGGGTCATGAATTAGGGGGCCCCACCAACACGACGCCTGTTAACGGCAGGCGGGTAATGAGAGAGCCTGATAATGGATGAAGGCGATCATATCCGCTGCTGCCCGAAGACTTCTGTCTTTCCCGACCCTCGAAAGGTCCGGGGAAACTGTGACATCCCTGATGTTAGTACTCTAAAAACACAATCAAAACAGGATTAAGGGTAGCAATGGTGGAAGCACACAAAATTTGATCAAAATTCGAAATTTAAATTCAAACAAAGGCCTTTTTGACACCAAACTAAAATCTCAAAAATTTTGTACTAAACATAAAAATCTCGAAACATAAAAGTTGTTTTTCATCACAAATAAGTCCTAGTCACTGTTGGAAACTTTTTCAAATTTTGCAGTTAAGCCCCTCAAAAACTCAAAAAACCTTGCTGAACGCCTGTTCGAAAGTGGTCTGTTTGAGCTTGAAAAAATTGAAATTTCAGGTTCACCCCAAAAAGAAAGTTGTGTCCCGCATTTCAAACTCCAACTTTTGTGTTTGCACTTTTTGAAGTGTAGTTCAAATTTCCGGAGTTAAACCCATTGAACCCGAGATGCTCCACGGGCGTCGCGACAAGCGCTCTGTCCAGGCCGACGGTGGTCGCCAACGGCCGCCACGTGGCCGGCGAGCGGCGGTGACCCCGCCGAGCCGGCCAGAGCAGCGGCAGCCGCGTCCCACTTCCCCGCGGACATGCCAGCGCCCACGCCCGGTCTTTTCCCGTGGTCTGTCGACGTCGTCGCGCGGCGCGCCATCATGGCGGCAGAGCCCACCATTGGCAGCGGCGGCGCACGCCAAGCCGAGCTCCTCAGCGGTGGATTCGAGCCTGCTTCGCGCCAAACAAGCAGCGCCAGAGGATCTTTACTCGCCCATGCCATGATCTTCCTCCCCCAACCCGTGGCCGCACTCTGCCTAAGCTGTCAGCGCCATCAATGGCGGCTCCGACAGCCCGAGCTCGCGTGCACGCCATCCCCGAGCTGCCCAGCCCTCGCTAACTGCCCCAAACCGCTGCCAAGCGACTCTCATTTCCATCCTCGCGTAGCGCCCTGCCTTTCTCTTCCTCCTCGTGCTTCCTCGCCCCTTCTTCCACCTCAGCCGCCGTGACCCGAGCTTGAGCTCGTGCCGTTGCGGGCCAAAATTCCCCTCGCTCCGTCCACAAAACTCCAATCCACTGCACCCATAGCTCACCCACTCTCCTAGCTAGCCTCTCGAACCTTTCCCAACCAAAACCGCGCACTACTCGCCGGAAATCGAAGAGATCTCTCGCCGTTGCTCCATTTCCACCCCCGAGCTCCACCTCCACGCCGAGCCCCATCTTTCGGTCATCCCCGTCGCCGCCAAGTACCTCGACGAGCTCCGTCTCACTCCGGTGAAGCTTTCAAGCCACGCCGCGCCTCGTCTCGACCCCCGTAGCCGGCTATCGACGTCACCGGAGCAAGCTGCTCCGCCGCTCACCGTCGACGAGCCTCACCACTGCACCACCGGCCTGGAGACCTACCCCAAATGATGCGCGGTGAGCCCCTCATCATTTTGCTGAGAAATAGTAAAATCCACTAAAAATCGTAGAAAAATCAGAAAAATGCACAAAAATACTCTCTGGACTCGTGAGGTTGTAAACTCCAATCTCATGTTAGCATATATACACTTTTGGTGAATCGGTTCTGAATTAAAATTCAAACTCAGTTTTTAGAATTTTGTGCACCATTTAAAATCCTGAACTCTTATGGAGCTGAACTTGGGATATGTTGCTTGTGATACCTTTAGACGCTTTGTGCCCAAAGGAGACCTAAAAATATGGAATGTAGCTTCAGTTATGATTTATTCTGTGATTCCTGTTCTAGTTTAGTTCTGCAATTATCAAAAATAATCCATGCAGTCAAAAAATCACCATCTTTCACCAGAAGTCTAGGAACTTATTTGCACATGTGGTAAAAATGGTAAATTTAATTTTGACCCTGTTTAGGCTCCCAAATAAATAGATGTTGGTTTTCGGGTAGAAAATTATTGGGGGCTGTTCAAGTGTTATTTTTAGCCACCACTTGGTCAGAGCCTCTCTTTCACTCATATATAGCTCTGGTAAAGAAATCTCTTGTTTTGGAAGAAGTTTTGATTTTATATGAATTAATCTTTTTTCCTAGGACAGCAACTTGTTCCATTTTTAATAGATTCTGTGTAGCTCAGTTTTTGTGAAGGCGTAGAAATTTCCACCCACCTCCTCTAATTTTGTGAAGGAAAAATAGGTCACTAGTATGTCTAGGTGAATACGGCCTTCAAGGCCTTGCATTTAGATCACTTAGGCAGCCACCTTAAAGTTGTGCATCTCATGTAGAAGGCGATCTTGCTGACGGCACCTACAACCTTGTCCCCGTCAAAGAAGAAGAAGTCCCCGAGGGTGGTGCCGACATCGCCGTGATCGACCCGGAGCCTGACAGTGGATTAGCTCAAGAAGGCAAGCCCCGGAGCATAACCTAACTTTTGATTCATGCAACTATGAATTTATTATGCTTGTGCATTTACGTTCTAGGTGTTATATGAATACCCTAGTTGCATGATTATAGTACCTATGACTTGAAATACTAGCATGATAGGATCGGTAGAGCAATGACTTCAGGACCGTTACAAGTCGAGTGATTTCCTGTCACTCGCGAGATATAGGAGTTGCTTGTCTTTACTTATGTTGGAACCATAAGGATGGACGGGCGGGATGGTATGTGTAGATCTCCCGTCCGTGTATGATAAATGGATTAAGGTCGAAATGTGTGGTTCTGTGTGTCAAGTTTTTGAACGTACCACATGCATGCCGACCTATGGGAATCGGTAAGTCCGGTAAAAGATTGAAGCAGCTAGAACCGATAGCCATCTCTCCTTGAAACATTTTGTTTCCCTTGCTGTACACATGTGGATATATGCGTGATGACGTGAGTGAAGCAGTAAACCTTTATCCTAAGAGAATGGACCCGTCGCCGAATTGTGGATCGATGGGAAAGGTTGGGTAGTGCTTGTGCCTTTTACAGCAAGCATTATCCGTGTGTGTTGGGTTTCCCCTGGCCAGGTAGCAAAATTCGGTTCGAGCTGTCCGCTTCTCGTGGTTAATGAGACTGCTTGACCGCTGTGCTGCATTGAGTAACAAGTGGAACTATGAGGATGATGAACTTGTTGTATGTACTAAATTGTTTTGCACCACTTGTATGCTTAGAGAGGATGCTAATCTAGAATGGTTAACTCTACTAGAATTTGATGCTAAAATCATGAAAGTAAGGATCCACTCTTAGTAGCTTTCTGGCAAAAAAAACCCACCAGCCAAAAGCCTCTCATGTCTAGAAGTCGGTGATGTAGTTTTCACCCGACGGGTAAGCCTTGCTGAGTATTAGTATACTCAGCCTTGCTTGTGGCTATTTTTTTTAGGTTCTGTTATAGATGTGGCAGTCGATTCCATCACTTGGCCTACCCAGGTTCCTCATGGCTGGCATGTCGAGTGGGTTCCGTCCTCTGCCGAGGATCGGGAGGAGTAGCACCATGGCCGGCTTCATCGTGGTGTTGCTATGTATCGTCGTTAGTTTAATTTCCATTGCAATGAACTCTCGTATTAAGATTTGAAATTCGAACTTGGTTTGTAATAACTTCTTGAGACTGTTTATGTATGTTGAATTTGTGGAATGTTGTAATTTCTGGGACTCACCTTCGTGTGGGCGCGCGTGTTGTTTCGATCGTGAAAGTACGTGGTTAATCGGATATAATCCGACAGCGCTCCAGCTTATTCAGGATTAAGTGCCTGACTGCTTGAATAGTGGTCCCGGGGTACTTAACTTGGAATAATTTTGGAGTGGTCCGCCATAGCTGGTATCAGAGCCGAAACATGCGCACCAGAGAGAGTAACAGACCCTAAATAAATATTTTTGAATAAAACTTGCCAACTCTTGCTTTCACCGTGCACTTGCGATGGAATGTTATCCATAGGACCGCTAAGGATGATATATAGAGCGTCAAGCCTATGTGGGTTAAGGGATCACGATATGATAGGTGGCTAATTATATATTATATTAACTCTCAACACATTTCATTGTCATTTACTTTACGCAATGGTGGGCGCAAGGTACGACGATTGCTGTAACGTACCACGGCACTATATGAAAATATAGTGGCGGCACATAGTCAATACGCTGTGATGGCGTATGAAACTAGAATAGCATGGTGGGCGCAAGGTACGGCGATTGTTGTAGCGTACCACGGCATCATATGCAAATATGATGGCGGCACAAAGTCAATACACTATTTCATGCGGGTATGAAATTGTCAATATGTTGCCTTGGTGACATATGAAGCATTGCCCGTTCAATGTTGAACGTTCGGGTGCCACCTCTACAGTGGGTGGTAATGTATGGAAACACTTTCGTGAGTGCTGGCACGAAAGGTTGATTATATATGTTTTCGAATGGAATTTTCTGCAGGTATACTAACCACGATTCCGTAAGATGAACGTTTAGAAAAGTTCGGCTAGTTAATATAGGGAGAGACGGATATTGCCTAGCCACCGTCACTAAATTCGTAGGCCAAAAGTTTATTGGCACGTGTGTTGGTGAGAACGAATAGGCCGCTCATGCATTGCAATTTGCTGAAATTTTATTGAACCTTAATGCACGACTATTGAACTACCCATCATCAAAATTTGAATAAACAACCAGAAATTGTGCCGAAACTCTGCCGAAAACAGTCTGTTTGCATCGTTAATTCAAACCTGAAAACCTTGTCAAACGAAACAGTATTTAACATGAAAGTTGTCATAAATGTTATCTAGTTTGTTCTGTGGAAATTTCAACAAATTTAGTTCAGTATAATAAGAGTTATGCTTAAAATGGTAACCCCCTGTCTGCTGGAAATTTCTGGGAATAGTGAGTTGAAAATTGAATTTTTACATCTTCTTCACGACGGTTTCTGCTCAAACCTTCAACATGAGACTTGTTTGAAATTACTCAAACAATGTTCTGGCCAAATTTGGGAATTTTGGGGTTTGTAGATGTTGAGTTTTAAAGTTTTACTACACTGTCCAGAAACTGTTTTCTTGGCGCTAACCGGTTCTCACACTTGACCTTTTTGTTCAGATGGACGGCCACGCTGACCTTGCTAGCTACCCCAATGACGTCTCCTTCTCGGACTGTCTTGGATGGGAAGGTTTTCCTAGCATCCTTTGGTCCGTGTTGCAGGCGCTTGATTACCCAACCCCGCCACAATATGAGAGAACCATCCTCCGTGACTCTCAATGGGATCAGCTCCTTCTGCGCACAGAACCAGGACCTTGTGGAGCATCAGCTTCTTGGGCTGTTTCCACCGGCCCAGCCGGACGATGCTCATTGGATGAGGCGCTATCTCAGTCACCTTTGAGGGTGGCGGAGAACCCCGTCGCTGCAGCTGCACTCTTGATGAGATGGATCCGGGCTTATCACCGGCTGCAGGCACTTTTGGGGCGGTCACAAAATAAAGCACTTAACCTTGCCATTGACATGTCTGTTCGTGCTCGTGACCTTGGAGTAGAGAGGACCTCTTTGTCCATAGAGGTGAGTACCAGGGACGCCATGATTGCAGATTTGGAGAGGCAATTAACCGACCTCCACATAGCAAACAACAATGTCCACAACGAGCTAACCCAAACAAGGGATGAGCTTGAGAACGTGCAGGGTGTCTTGGAGCATGCCAATGCCATGCTAGCTGCCCATGATGCTCAGCACCTTCTTGAGGAGGGTGGAGAGAATGGGGAAGGAGAAGCCCCTGATTCAGACATGGACACAGAGGATGACATGCCACCCAATGAATTGGCTGAATTAAAAATTCAACTCCAAGAACTACTAGACAAGGGTTTCATCCGTCCTAGTGTGTCACCATGGGGTTGTCCAGCTATCTTTGTGAAGAAGAAGGATCATTCCTTAAGGTTGTGTATTGATTACCGGCCTCTTAACGCGGTGACCATCAAAAACAAGTATCCACTAGCTGGCGCTAGAGTGTCCTCTAAGATTGATCTTCGCTCTGGCTATCACTAAATAAAGATTCGACCTTGTGACATTCCGAAGACTGCCTTTTCCACCCGCTAGGACTTTATGAATTCTTGGTCATGTCATTTGGGCTCACGAATGCCCCAGCCTACTTCATGTATCTCATGAATTCGGTTTTCATGTACGAGCTCGACAAGTTCGTGGTGGTTTTCATTGATGACATTCTCATATATTCCAAGAATGAGGAAGAGCATGCCGAGCACCTTCGCATTGTTCTTCAAAGATTGAGAGACCATCAACTCTACGCCAAGTTCTCAAAATGTGAATTCTGGCTAGAAAGTGTGAAATTCTTAGGTCACACGGTTTCCAAGGATGGTATATCCGTGGATCCAACCAAGGTGCAAGAGGTGATGGATTGGCAACCACCTACCTCTGTCCACGAGATTCGGAGTTTTCTGGGTCTAGTTGGTTACTATTGTCGCTTCATTCCGGATTTCTCACGGATTGCTAAACCCATGACCGAACTCTTAAAGAAGGGAGTCAAATTTGAGTGGAGTGACAAATGTGAAGAAGCTTTCCACACTTTGAGAAAACATTTAACTTCAGCCCCAGTTTTAGCTCAACCCGATAGCACCAAGCCCTATGATGTCGATTGCGATGCTTCAGGCACCGGGCTTGGCTGTGTTCTTATGCAAGAGAACCGAGTCATTGCATATGCTTCCCGAGCACTCCGGCCGCATGAGCAAAATTACCCTACGCATGATCTTGAGTTAGCAGCAGTCATTCATGCTCTCAAGATTTGGAGACACTACCTGATGGGTGTTCCATGTAACGTTTACACCGATCACAAAAGTCTCAAATACGTCTTCACTCAGGCACATTTGAATATGAGGCAGCGAAGATGGTTGGAGTTAGCGAAGGACTATGACCTTAGTGTGCATTATCACCCTGGGAAGGCTAATGTGGCTGCGGATGCACTAAGCCGCAAGGCTCGCTGTCACTGCCTTTCCATGGAGTCCTACGCTGGCACCTTGTGCCATGAAATGGCAAAGCTCAACTTGGAGATTGTTCCTCACGGATACTTCAACCATATCTCTGTCGAACCAACTTTGCACGATCAGATTGTTGAGGCCCAATTAAATGATGCAAAGATTAAAATCCTCAAGAGAAAATTGGCAAAAGAGAAGGTAAAGGAAAAATATAAATGTTTCCGGCTAGATGGGCAGGGAGTGATGTGGTTTGGACATCGGATAGTGGTGCCCAAGAACACTAAACTCCGAAGGAAAATTATGGATGAAGCTCATCTCTCCAAATTTTCTATCCATCTTGGTAGCACCAAAATGTACCAAGATCTGAAACAAAACTTTTGGTGGACTAGGATGAAGCGGGAGATTGCCACGTATGTGTCGGAATGTGACACGTGTCAGTGGGTAAAGGCTAGCCACTTGAAGGTAGTACGCACTCTTCAACCTCTACCTATTCCCTCATGGAAGTGGGAGGATATAAGCATGGACTTCATTGTTGGACTACCTAGAACCCCTCAGGGGCATGACTCCATTTGGGTAATTGTGGACCGCCTTACCAAGACCGCACATTTTATTCTGGTCAATACCGCTTATACCGCTAAGAGGTACGCTGAGATTTATTTGGAACGGGTCGTTTGTCTACATGGGGTACCCCAGACAATAATTTCAGATCGTGGTACTCAATTCGTGGCACGCTTTTGGGAACAATTGCAACTATCCCTAGGCACAAAACTGATCCGTAGTTCAGCATATCACCCTCAAACCGATGGGCAGACGGAAAGGGTAAATCAAATACTTGAAGATATGCTTCGAGCTTGTGTCATCCATTATGGGAAAAATTGGGAGAAATGTTTATCCCTGGCTGAATTCTCTTATAGCAATAGCTACCAAGCGAGTTTTAAAATGGCAACTTTCGAAGCCTTGTACGGTAGAAGATGTCGGACACCGTTGTGTTGGTCCCAGGCAGGCGAGAGGTACGCATACGGCCCTGACCTTGTGAAGGAAGCAGAAGAAAAGGTTAGGATTATCCGTGGAAATTTGAGAACCGCACAATCACGGCAAAAGAGTTACTTTGATCAAAGGCGGAAGCCCCTTCAATTCGGAGCCGGCGATCATGTGTATCTCAAGGTCTCCCCGACCAAGGGTGTGCAAAGGTTTGGGTTGAAAGGAAAACTTGCATCTCGCTACATTGGTCCGTATGAAATCACTCAACAATGTGGACCGGTAGCGTACCGTGTGAAGCTTCCCGAGAAGCTCTCCGCCGTGCACAATGTATTCCATGTCTCCCAACTCAAGAAGTGTCTTCGTGTTCCGACCGAGGTTGTTGAGCAAGAAGAACTCTCGGTTGAACCGGATCTTTCTTATGATGAGCATCCCATCAAGATCCTCGATGAGAAGGAGAGACAAACATGAAGAAGAGAAGTTAAAATATATAAAATTCAGTGGAGTCATCACTCCGAGGATGAAGCCACATGGGAAACTGAGGATAATCTTAAAAAGAACTTCCCCGACATCCTTCCTAAGACCAAGGTACCTCTCTCTCTACCATGTCCCTAAGCAATATCGAATCTCGGGGCGAGATTCCTTTTAAGAGGGGTAGGCTGTGACATCCCGGATGTTAGTACTCTAAAAACACAATCAAAACAGGATTAAGGGTAGCAATGGTGGAAGCACACAAAATTTGATCAAAATTCGAAATTTAAATTCAAACAAGAATTTAAATCTCAAGAATTTTGTACTAAACTTAAAAATCCCCAAACATAAAAGATGTTTCTCATCACAAATAAGTCCTAGTCACTGTTGGAAACTTTTTCAAATTTTGCAGTTAAGCCCCTCAAAAACTCGAAAAACCGTGTTGAACGCCTGTTCGAAAATGGCCTGTTTGAGCTTGAAAAATTTGAAATTTCAGGTTCACCCCAAAAAGAAAGTTGTGTCCCACATTTCAAACTCCAACTTTTGTGTTTGCACTTTTTGATGTGAAGTCCAAATTTCCGGAGTTAAACCTGTTGAACCGGAGATGCTCCAGGGGCGTCGCGACAAGCGCTCTGTCCAGGCCGACGGTGGCCGCCAGCGGCCGCCACGTGGTCGGCGAGAGGCGGCGACCTCGCCGAGCCGGCCAGAGCAGCAGCAGAAGCGTCCCACTTCCCCGCGCACACGGCAGTGCCCACGCCCGGTCTTTTCCCGCGGTCTGTCGGCGTCGTCGCGCGGCGCGCCATCATGGCGGCAGAGCCCACCATTGGCCGCGGCGGCGCACGCCGAGCCGAGCTCCTCAGCGACGGATTCGAGCCCGCTTCGCGCCAAACAAGCAGCGCCAGAGGATCTTCACTCGCCCACGCCACGATGTTCCTCCCCCAACCCGCGGCCGCGCTCTGCCCGAGCTGTCAGCGCCATCAATGGCAGCTCCGACAGCCCGAGCTCGTGTGCACGCCATCCCCGAGCTGCCCAGCCCTCGCTAGCTGCCCCAAACCGCTGCCAAGCGACTCTCATTTGCATCCTCGCCCAGCGCCCTGCCTTTCTCCTCCTCCTCGTGCTTCCTCGCCCTTCTTCCACCTCCAGCCGCCGTGACCCGAGCTTGAGCTCGTGCCGTTGCGGGCCAAAATTCCCCTCGCTCCCTCCACGAAACTCCAATCCACTGCACCCATAGCTCACCCACTCTCTTAGCTAGCCTCTCGAACCTTTCCCAACCAAAACCGAGCACTACTCGCCGGAAATCAAAGAGATTTCTCGCTGTTGCTCCATTTCCGCCCTCGAGCTCCACCTCCACGCCAAGCCCCATCTTTTGGTCATCCCCGTCGCCGCCAAGTACCTCGACGAGCTCCGTCTCACTCCGGTGAAGCTTTCAAGCCACGCCGCGCCTCGTCTCAACCCCCGTAGCCGGCTATCGACGTCGCCGGAGCAAGCCGCTCCGCCGCTCACCGTCGACGAGCCTCGCCACTGCACCACCAGCCTCGAGATCTACCCCAAACGACGCGCGGTGAGCCCGTCATCATTTCCCCCAACTTTCCCCGCACTAGTTCGCCGTCTCCTCGCCGGCGTAACAACGCCGACGAGCCAAGGACCAAGATGCGTTCCCTTTTTTAGTTCTAGGGTCCTCTGTGTAAAATTCAGGGACTTTTTCACGAGAGTTTAAAAGGTTTAAGGTCCCCGGCGTAAAAGAGAATCTTAAACCTAGATCCATTTTGCTGAGATCTTGTAAAATCCACTAAAAATCATAGAAAAATCAGAAAAATGCGCAAAAATACTCCCTGGACTCCTGAGGTTGTAAACTCCAATCTCATGTTAGCATGTATACACTTTTGGTGTACAGTTTTTGAATTAAAATTCAAACTCAGTTTTTAGAATTTTGTGCACCATTTCAACTGAACTCTTCTGGAGCTGAACTTGGGATACGTTGCTTGTGATGCCTTTAGACGCTTTGTGTCCAAAGGAGACCTAAAAATATGGACTGTAGCTTCAGTTATGATTTATTCTGTGATTCCTGTTCTAGTTTAGTTCTGCAATTATAAAAAATAGTCCATGCAGTCAAAAAATCACCATCTTTCACCAAAAGTCTAGGAACTTATTTTCACAATAAAAATGCTAAATTTAATTTTTGACCCTGTTTAGGCTCCCAAATAAATAGATGTTGGTTTTCGGATAGAAAATTATTGAAGGCTGTCCAAGTGTTATTTTTAGCCACCACTTGGTCAGAGAACATTGTCGAGCCTCTCCTTCACTCATGTACAGCTCTGGTAAAGAAATCACTAATGTTATTTTTAGCCACCACTTGTTCTCTTTTTAATAATTTCTGTGTAGCTCAGTTTTAGCTAAATTTTGGAGTGAGCCTAACTCTTATACTCCAGTAGCTGTCATAAAGTTTGTGGATAAAAAGGATGCACAGAAACAGAGAAACAAAAATGAGAAGAAACTAGAGTAAAATTGAGTTTTATAAAAAGAAATAGAACACTTTGACAATTAATCAAATGAGGAGCATGATTGTAACACCCTAATAATGCCCTATTTAAATTTTAGTAAATAATTGGCTTTTATATTCAAGTGCTCATGAAAAATGCAGGGAAAATAAAATTTTGAATAATTAAAAGCAAATATAGGGTATAGAAACATTATTGTTGCATTCATGCTGGTGCATTTATTTTTTATTGTTGAATTCAAATTTGAATTTGAATTTGAATTCAAATGAGTGTTTGAATAAAAGAAAAACCTTTTCTTTTCTCTCCCTCACTCTCTCAGCCCAGCCCAGTTCCTTTCCCCTTTCCTCTGCGCAGCCCAGCAAGCGGCCCAGCCCAGCCGCGCTCTCCCTTCTCCCGCAGCCGCCGACCAGGGGGTCCCACCTGTCGGCCTCTCCTCCGCCAGCGCTGCGCGCGCCCTCTCTCTCTCTCTGCGGTGGACGGCTCGGGCCCACCTGTCAGCCGCGTCTCCTACATTGAGCCGTGGCCGAGCAGGACTCGGGACCGAGCCCGAGATTCGCGCCGCCGCGAATCCGCCTCGCGCACGCCTTCGCCCGAGCTTGGCCCGCACGCCAAGGAACCCCGGGGCCCCTTTATAAGCGCCGCTACCCCCTCTCCACAAACCCCTAACCCTAGCGCCGCCATGCCAAGCTCGCAGCGCCGCTGAACCCTAGCTGCCGCCGCCGTCGTCTTGAACTCGATTCGTCGCCGCATTGTTGCCAAAATCGGGTCCAGGAGCTTCGCGGTGTGGTGAGGAACTCGCCGAGCCCAAAACCCCTCTTCCTCTCGCTCTCTCCCACGTGCGCGACCTCGTCGGAGTACCCGCTCCGCCGCCGCGCGTCGCTAGCCCCCACCGCCGCCCAAACCTCGAGCATGACCCCCAAAACGAGTTCGCCTTTGTCCCCTCTTCCTCTAGGACCTATCGCAGCGAGCTTTCGAGCTCCACAGCGCCGGCAACGCTCGATTCCGGTGAGTCTTCGGCCGCGCGCCGGCGTGAGCCGCCGTCCCTGGCGAGCCGAGCGCCCCGATCCAATCCCAGCCACTCGATTCAAACCCGACGGCTAGATTTAAAAGCCGATCTAAACCGAGCGCGGTTCACCGTGAACCAGTGAACCGCGGTTCATGGCCGGTCTATGGTCCGGTCCACCACGACGTCAGCATTCAGCCGCTGCCGTGGCAATTTTGCAAAAGAGCCCCTGCAGTTTTTGAAAATCAACCCGCGGTCCACCTCTATTCAAAAGTATTTACAACTAAGTCCTTTCTCTTTTGGTTTAGCCCCTGCTCTTTTGAAAAATAGTGCCCGCCATCCTAGATGCCGTTTTTTTACCCCGCAGCCCTCGAGTTTTTATACGAAATTATGTTTTAGGTCCCTGGTTTCTTTCAAAAACGTCCCTAGAAGCCTAAAAGTCTCGCCAGCAAGCCCTTAGAGCCCGTTTTAAGCGTAGTTTCTCCGTTTTAACTCCGATTTGAGTGATTTTCGCGCTCATGTCTTCGTAGTAAAGCGTACAGTAACTCTAAAGCATTCTTTTCATCTTTTGTTTATGTTTGGTGTACTGTTATAATTAAATACCTTGTTTGCATGTATGTGTGAATGCTTGTGTGGTGATCGATGTGAGTAGTTGACGAGCCGTTCGAGTTCGCCGACGATCCAGTTCCTGAAAAGCAGGTGCAGCAGCAGTTCACTGAGGAAGGCAAGTATAACACGGACAATCCTTGTTACCCATACACTATTTAATCATCCAACTCATGTGCATGTGTCTAATTTTGCCATACATTAAGGATTGTACCTAGTCTTTACCTTATTCCTTGTTTACCCGGGTTATATGCATTATGGTTAGTATTTGCTACGCGCTGCAACCAACATTTATTTAATTGTCAATATTGAATTAATGGTTCACTTCGATGATGGTTAAAAGATGCTTTTTAGCAACATGGTTCGGGGAATTAGAGCATGTGCTTTGTGCTTTGTTCTAGTGTCTCTATAAGGTTTGGTCTAGGGAATTAGAGCATGTGCTTCATGCTTTGTTCTAATGTGTCTCCGTAAGGTCCGGTTCTTAAAGCGACAACCCAGGAACTTGTTCGCCGCCGTTGGAACTATAATGGCTCTGGTCTTGGATAATTAGCTTGTACGTCTCTAGCTCGCCAGTGGTTACCGAAAGGCGTATGTGGGGAGCATGGGTGAGAGTATAGTTTGATCCATCGAGGACGGATTTATCCGTTGGCTATGTCTCGTTAGGCAAAGTCCCGTGATGTAAGCGCCCGATGTACGGCAGCTTCACACGTTGCGATGATTGCGCTCTCGCTCTGGACGCCATTGACCCCCTCACGTTGCGTCCTGAGCGTACGTCAATCTCGATGCCTTGGTTTATGCTGCCTATGTTGAACCAAAACGGCTACTGTGCTTGTTAGGGTGTTTTGTGAAAGTCCTCGTAGCATAAGTTCTTTTGGAATTATGCGACCGGCGGGTAAAGAGCGAAACCTCTGCAGAGTGTTGATCTATCATGATAGCTGTGCTCACGGTTACGAGCGGTCTCGATCCTTTTTTATTAGAAGATGATATTAGTGATTGATGTTGGTTTATTATATAATTACATATACATTATTATTAATGGGTTTATACATTGGGTTCTACTCATTTGTAGTAAATTGGATGATAATAAAATTGTAACACCCCTGGTGTTTAAAGCGTATAAATAAGAGTGGTTAAACAAACTAAGGCACTAAACCCTGAAACTAAAATCACTAGTAGGAATGAGAATTATACATGAGGATTTTTAAGTTTGTACTCGTGTTTTGGTTCTTGAAATTTGAACCCAACAAAAACTTTTCTAGTACAAATCTAAACATCTTCTCTTACAAGTTGCACGATAAAACTCTAAATACATACTCTCGAGACGACGCATAAAAATTTCCTAAAAAGAAATCAGGATTGAACGGCAAATTAAGTAATGCTTCTATGCCCCTAAAGGTCTTAAAGGACGAATGGCTCATGTGAAGTCAACACATGAAATAATTCCAACTAACGATATTAATGACCTTCAGAAGGCAAGGTTCTAATTTAAAATTTTAAATAAGAGTTGTGCACATCACAAACGTCTGATCAATATGAAAGGTTTGGGAAACTATGTTCTAATTATAAAACCAAACCACTTTCTCAAATGGAAGTTGTGTATCTAAAAATGTCATTGCAACCTTGGTGAGTTATGTATAACTCAGATGCTTAATCTACCAAACATAGGAAATCAAGTTTGAAAGACCAACTTAAACATGGGATGAAAAACACACGGTCACACACCCTTTTTAAAGGAGCTCACCTTGGGCTATAAATAAAATAATATTTAGAGTGCTCCTGATGTTCTTTAGTAAAATAATTGTTAATGATTTAATGTTACGGTTAAACACTTGGACTAATAAAGCTTGCAGTTCTAATCATAGCCTACATGTGGCAATCTTGAGGTTTTAGTAATAAAATGAGATTTTGTTCACAACATGAGCTTTCATAAAATACAAATGGATGTAAATTAATTAATATTTAATATATGTCAAGTTGTTAACGACATAATTAAAGGTTGAGCATATAAAATAAATAAGCTTTTAACCTCCATGTATGTGTCCATGTTTTAACTTTAAGTTAAAATAAGATTTTTACTCTCAAAATAAAAGGAGGTAGGACTTTAAATTGAAAACTCTCTTTGAGCAGCATACCTCGGATGTTTAGTGACACTTTTCAAGGGTCTAAGAAAGGAGGGAGAGGTTAAATAAAATAATTAATAAAAGGAAGATAAGGCAAAACAATGGGGTTAGAATTCAGAAATTGACCAAAACTTCAAACTGAAATTCAAAAACAAAGGTCTGGTGACACCCAACTGAAATCTCAAGATTTTGGTGCTGAACTTAAAAATCTCGGACCAAAAGAGTTGCTGTCATCACAGATACAACCCTTCATAACAAATCTCGCCACGGCGTTCGTTCCGCTTGATGACCCTCGAACCAGTATGTCCGTCACGATCGAGCCTACCCAGTATGTCCGTCACGATCGAGCCTACCCAGTATGTCCGTCACGATCGAGCCTACCCAGTATGTCCGTCACGATCGAGCTTACCCAGTATGTCCGTCACGATCGAGCCTAGCCAGTATTGTCCGTGACGATCGAGCCTAGCAAGTATGTCCGTGACGATCGAGCCTAGCTAGTATTGTCCGTGACGATCGAGCCTAGCTAGTAGTTTCAGTCACGATTCGAGGCCGCACGATAGGACCCTCGAGGCCCCGCAGTCCATCACGATTCGAGGCCGCACGATAGGACCCTCGAGGCCCCGCAGTCCGTCACGATTCGAGGCCGCACGATAGGACCCTCGAGGCCCCGCAGTCCGTCACGATTCGAGGCCGCACGTTAGCACGCTCGAGGCTCCGCAGCCAAGCTCGAAGGGGCACTTACCCTCGAGCGACGTTCCGTCACGATCGAGGCTTCGCAGCCAAGCTCGAAAGGGCACTTACCCTCGAGCGACGTTCCGTCACGATCGAGGCTTCGCAGCCAAGCTCGAGGGGGCACTCACCCTCGAGTGGCGTTTCCGACCGTTCGAGGCTCGGCAAGCTCGAGCTTGCGGTTCAAGCTCGAAGCGCCGTAGCGCCTGGTCGAAGTGCCCGGTCCAAGCTCGGAAGTTGTGTCCCACACCTCAAACTCCAACTTTTAATTTTACACGTTTCGATGTTCAGCTCAAATTTTTGGAGAAAGTTCAAAAGGGGCAAAGGAGCTCCACGGGGCTGCCAGCTCGCCCCTGGCGCGCTCTGCTCCGGCCGGAGTCCGGCCACCACGTGGCCGGCGTGTGGCGGAGACCGCGTCGGGTCGGCCGAGCCGTGGCGGCAGCTAGCTTTTGTCCTCACGCGTTTGTCCAAGCCTTCCGTACCGTCACTTCGCGGGCGACGGCGCACTGCTGCCTCGCGCCGCGGAGCGCCATCATGACGAGCTCGCTCGGCACTGGTCGCAGCCGCGCAGCGCCGCCCCGCAGTCGCGATGCTCGCTCGCTACGCGCCAAGGAGCACTGTGGAGGATCCCCAACGATCACGCCACAATCTTCCTCGCCCAATCGTGTCGCGCGCGCTCTGTTCGAGCTCGGCGCGCATCAATGGCGCGTCACGTCGACCTTCTCTCCTCACGCGCACTCCCGAGCCATCACTTCGCCGCCGTCGCCTCGCGCCGCGAAGCGCCATCATACGGTCGCGTGCCGCCGTGGCCGCACGCGCGCTCGCGCCGCGCCGAGCGCACTGCAGGCGGTAGAGTCCGTTCGCGTCGCGCCAAAGCCTCTGCTGAGGATCTCCACTTCATCACGCGATGATCTTTGACGCCCAACCGCGCGTGTGCGCTCTGTTCGAGCTCGCGCGCCATCAATGACGACCGCGACAGCTACCCACGCGCTCGCACGCTCCCGAGGCAACACTGTGCCACTCTTGCGTGCTCAATCACTCCACCAAGCACTCACACCCCTCCTCTCACTCGCTCACTTGGCCATTTCCACTTCCTCGCGCTCGCTCCGTCGTCTTCTTCCTCACGCCGCACGGACCGAGCCGAGCTTCGCCGAGAATTTCGCCCTCCACTTTCCACCATTCCCAAATTCGTCGCGCACGAAGCTAGACCTCTACCCTAGCCCCATTTCCCCCCACTTCCCCCGAGCTATTGTCGCTCTCCGGCGAGAAATCAGATTTTCCCCAAGTCCGCATTTCCGGCCGCCGGAGCACGCGCACGTCGAGCCCCTACTTCGAGCTCTCCCCGAGGTCAACCGAACACGCCAATAGCTTCCCCGAGTCCTACGGGTGCTAACGGACCCCTTCATTACCGGCGACAGCTTCCAACTTCGCCGACATCGAGCCTGTGGCGACCGCACTACCACCGCACGTCGCCGGCGTTTTACGAGCCTCTTCCGGCCTCCCAACCGTCATCGTTCGACTCGTGGTAAGCCACTGGTTCTTTTCCCCACCTCTCCGACCTCCGTTCACCGCCGTTCGCCCGGCGCAGTGATAGCCAGTAGTGGGCAGGGTTCTTCCTCGTTGAGAGCCCAGTTTCGAGCCAGGGTTCTTTCTCGATGAGAACCCAGCCAACGAGAGCCAGTAGAGTTCTTTTCCTATTCGAACAGGGTTCTTTCTCGATGATAACTCAGTTTCGAGCTTCAGGGCTCTTTTTCGATAAGAACCCAGACCGCGGAAACCAGCAGAGTTCTTTCTGTCGAGAAGAACTCGGTCCTCGAGACCAACCGAGTTCTTTTCCTCGAAAGCAGGAGCTTAGAAGAGAAAAGTGAAACTTCGTTAAAATGTTAAGATAAAAATCACCTAGTGCAGTAACCTCGAATCATGTTTTGGCAGAACGCTTAACTTGTGCATCTCATGTAGAAGGCGCACTCGTTGACGGCTTCTACGACCTCGTCCCCGTCGACGGAGAGGAGAACCTCGAAGGCGGCCGAGCCAGCGTCGACGCAGACAGCCCGGAGCGTAGCAGTCAGCTAGCCCAAGAAGGCAAGCCCCGGAGCATGACCTAACCTTTACCAAATTATGCACTTTGAATTCTCTGTGTTTGTGCATTTACGTTTCAAGGAATTGATTGAATACCTTAGCTGCACATTTCCTAGTACCTATGACTTGCAACACTAGTATGAAAGGATCGATAGGGCATTGCTTTAGGTCCGTTACAAGTCGAGTGATTTCCTGTCACTCGCGAGACATAGGAATTGCTTGTCTTTACTTATGTTGGAATCATAAGGATTGACGGGCGGGATGATAGATGTAGATCTCCCGTCCGTGTATGATAATTGATTAAGGTCGAAATGTGTGGTTGAGTGTGTCAAGTTTTTGAAACGTACCACATGCATGCCGATGTATGGGGATCGGTAAGCCCGGTACCAGATTGAAGCAGCTAGGGCCGATAGCCATCTCTCCTTGGAAACTTTGTTTTCCCCTGCCGTACACTTGTGGATATATGCGTGAGACTGTGAGTGAAGCAGTAAACCTTTATCCTAAGGAAATGGACCCGGTTCCGAATTGTGGATCGATGGGAAAGGTTGGGAAATGCTTATGCCTTTTATAGCAAGCAGAGTATCCGTGTGTGTTGGGTTTCCCTTGGCCAGGTAGCAAAATTCGGTTCGAACTGTCCGCTTCTCGTGGTTAATGAGACTGCTTGACCGCCCTGCTACATTGAGTAACAAGTGGAACTTTGAGATTGATAAGCTTGTTGTATGAATTAAATTGTATTGCACCACTTGTATGCTTAGGAAGGATGCTAATCTAGAATGGTTAAATTTACTAGAATATGATGCTAAAACTTGAAAGCAAGGACCTATTTTAGTTGCTTTTTGGCAAACAAACCCACCAGCCAAAAGCCTCTCATGTCTAGATGTCGGTGATGTAGTTTTCACCCGACGGGTAAGCCTTGCTGAGTATTAGTATACTCAGCCTTGCTTGTGGCAATGATTTACAGGTACACCTTTGGATGTCGATGCTTTGTCTTGGCCTACCCAGGTTCCACCTGGCTGGCACATCGAATGGGTTCCGTCCTCTGCCGAGGATCGGGAGGAGTAGCATCGTGGCAGGCTTCAGCACGGTGTTATTGTATCGTCGTTAGATTATCTTCCGCTGCAATGAAACTTTTATTTCCGCTGCAAGACTTTGTACTCTGATTTAAATTTGAACTTGGTTGTAATAACTTGTGATACCTATTTGTGTAAGGTAATTTGTGGAATGTTGTAATCTCTGGAACTCACCTTCGTGTGGGCGTGCTGTTGTTTCGATCGAGAAAAGAACGTGGTTAATCGGGTTTAATCCGACGGCGCTCCAGCTTATTCCGGATTAAGTGCCTGACTACTCGGTTAGTGGTCCCGGGGTACTTAACTTGGAATAATTTCGGAGTGGTCCGCCACAGCTGGCATCAGAGCCGAAACAGCGCACCGGAGAGACCAACAAACCTTAAATAAATATTTTTGGAATAAAATTTGCCAACTCGTACTTCCGCCGTGCTTTTCGGTGGAAGGTTGTTGTTAGGACCGCTAAGGATGTTACCTAGAGCGTGAAGCCTATGTGGGTTAAGGGATCACGATATGATAGGTGGCAAATAATATATTATACTAACTTCCAGCACATTTCATTCTGTCATTTACTTTACGCAATGGTGGGCGCAAGGTACGGCGATTGCTGTAACGTACCACGGCACTATATGAAAATATAGTGGCGGCACATAGTCAATACGCTGTGATGGCGTATGAAACTAGAATAGCATGGTGGGCGCAAGGTACGGCGATTGCTGTAGCGTACCACGGCATCATATGCAAATATGATGGCGGCACAAAGTCAATACGCTATTTCAATAGCGTATGAAACTGTCAATATGTTGCCTTGGTGACATATGAACATTGCCCGTTCAATGTTAAACGTTCGGGTGCCACCTCTATAGCGGGTGGTAATGAATGGAGACGCTTTCGTGAGTGCTGGCATGAAAGGTTGATTATATATGCTCTGGAATGGAATTTTCTGCAGGTACACTAACCACGATTCTGTAAGATGAACGGTTAGAAAAGTTCGGCTAGTTAATATAGGGAGAGACGGATATTGCCTAGCCACCGGCACTAACTTCGTAGGCCAAAAGTTTATTGGCACGTGTGATGGTGAGAATGAATAGGCCGCTCATGCATTGCAACTCACTGAAATGTTATTGAACCATAATGCACGATCATTGAACTAACCGTCATCAAAAATTGAATAACAACCGGAAATTGTGTCGAAACTCTGCCGAAATCAGCCTGTTTGCACCCTTAATTCGAAACTGAAAACGTTGTCAAATGAAAAAGTGTTCAACATGAAAGTTGTCATAAATATTATGAAGTTTATGCTGTAGAAATTTCATCGAAATTGGTTCAGTAGAACTGGAGTTATGTTTAAAATGGTAACCCCCTGTCTGCTGGAATTTCCTGGGAACAACAAGTTAGAAAATGGATTTTTACACCCTCTTAACAGCAGTTTCTGCTAGAGGCTTAAAAATTAAAGTTGTCACAAATTTTGTCTAGTTTATTCTGTCAAAATTTCCACAAATTTGGTTCAACCAATTAAAATTTATGCTCACAATACTAACTTCCTGTCTGCTGGAATTTCAGCAGAGAGTTAATTAAAAGATTGGGGTGTTGCACCACCTAGATCACTTGTTCTGTTTTTGTGTTGAACTGAAAAGTTATTGGAAATTATCTAAACTATATTCTGGTTAAGTAGGGTAATGCTTGGGCTTATAGATTTTGAGATATGAAATTTTTCCTACTCTGTCCATAATCTGATTACTTTCTTTAAATATATGTCGGTCCTCACTTAGATTTGATGTCTATATTGCTGCCGCCTCACTTGTAGCTAGCTCTGCTGTGGCATCTCTAATTTTAAACACTTAGGTAAGCCACAATTAAGTTAAGGAATGCAAGACTTTTGGACAAGTAAAACTCGAAAAATGAACCAAATACCGACTTCCTGCCTTGCTGAAAATTCTGGGGACAGTAATCAAGAATTTGAATTTTTGCACCATCTTAACCTCAAAATTGAAGAAATGCTGAACAGAACATTGTATACAAATATGTTAGGAACAATCTGGTGAAGTTTGGGAAATTTTGGGGTGTTAAATTTTTGGCTATGAATATTTTACTCACTGTCCAAAATCTGCCTTGTTTGGTCTCCTTCATGCCGAATTCCATAATCTGACAAAGGAATAAGGAAACTAGAGTTATAGGGAAAAATCATATGGTTCAGTGTGCTGAAAATCCATCTAAACCGAGAAGCCTAGATTGAAAGTTTTGACCAACTCAACCACTAGATCCGCGTCCGAGATACAAAGCAATGTGTAGATTAACAAATTCCTACTACCTGGCCAAGGATGAGAAATTTTGGATGTTGGAGCTGGGAGCTATGAATTCTCTTCTACGGAAACACAATCTGTCCAGAGTAATTCTTCTTTAATTTTAATCTCTAATATCCTCCACATCTACGCTACCGTAATACACCTGTCCCAAAGTAAGGCAATATGACCTACTTCAATCCATTCTCTTTGTCCTATCCCTTTTAGACACTTGATCCGCTTATAAAATAGGAGAATGTAATGACTTAGGATCAGCACGTGCTCCCTCCTTGGGCGTAATCATTGAATTAATAAGTTAAGTTAAGGGTGGATCAAGAACTCTGAACTTAGGAGGAGTATATGGATATGCAATGACTTGAACCAATAATGTAAATGTAGGGGTGTCAAGTATAACAATGTCCTATTACATGATGTGTTAGGATCCGAACCCTTGACCTCCCTTATTGCTCGATTCCATACACCTCAACTCTCACATCTTGATCAAATTATTAACACTAACTCTCACATGCCCGTGTGATTTTGATCACCCTCCACTCTCGACTTTGGTCCCCTATACTCAACTACCTTGATTTCTTGATCCTTGAATCCTTGTTTTATTCTTGCTCAAGGAAATAAATATAAATGAGAACAAGACGTGAATTGAGTCAAGGTCACATTGGTATGCATAAGGTTATCCGTACCTTCTTCATACAATTGAATCATTCCGAGTAATTCATGTGCATGGGCATTGCATACCATTAACATGTCATTTGCATCATGATAATCTTTTGGTACCTAACCACATGTGCATCTAACTCATGAATGCTTCTCCCTCCTGGTGTCAATTGGGTTGTCCCCTCGGAAATTATTGTGGTATTGTATTCCCTAACCTATGGTGCCGTGATGGAACCTAGGATCTCGTGTGTGTGCTGCAGCCACACGCTTGAGTCACTTGGAGCACACTGGTATCTCGGTATGTGGGAGTATGACCCACAAAGACCTTTATTGACAACCCAAATCGATACTTCCTTACTCTTACTAATTGATCCGCAATAATGACTTTTAATTATGTGGTGTGAGGTCTACTAACTTGCATCACGGCATGTACATCATACTCTCATAAGCATTTGCACCATACGCTCATGTGCATGTGCATCATATCATGTGCACCTCATCATGAACGTGCCATGTATACCATGGTAAAGTGCATAAGTTTGGCAATTTGGCAATTAAGATAAAATTTGAGCACGAATTTCCCAAAAATTTCCATGTCACGCCACCTTTTCTAGGTGTATTCCCTCCTTGCCATAAGCAAATCTTTTATTGCCCCACTCTTCCTTTAGGCTCATCTTAGAATTTGGGCGGCAACCCCGTGTAACGTCATGTCATGATCGTAGTATGATGTGGGCTAGTTTTAAGAATCTTTTGGGCACTCTTGTCATCTCATAACCTCGTTGTTCATTAACCCTCCCCAGAGTTTATTCCTTGTTCCTATTGATATAAAAGTAGGTAAATCGTTGTTATTTAAGACCTACGATTGGTTAAGCATCTTGCCCGTGACTATCTACAGTCTCAAAGATCACCTTTGCCTTCTGTTCCTCCCACCATCACGTCAGGGTCTCAAAGGCCAGTTTGACCTCCTCTGTGTCCGTGCGCCGTGTGCTCTGCCCCGTTCACCAGTCCACTATCACCTTCGTCGTTTCCCTACCGCTGCTGGCCAACACTCCCCCAGTCGCCATCGTACCACCTTCTCGTCACCCAGGGAATCTCATTGCCGGCCCCTACCTCCTGCTGTCGACACACCACTATCACTGCTCCGCTCTGGCCGTCGATAAATGCAGCCTCTCCAATGGCTGCCATCACTCCAAGGTGCTCCACTTGAGTCACACCACTCCACCGCTCTCGCCTCTCTTCGGCGACCTCGACGGTACCCAAGCTGCCCATTCTCCACCGTGTCCTCCGTTCTTTGACAAGCAAGCTCTGCCTCCACCTTTTTGTAAAGCCACGAGGAAGTGCCCCTCCCGGCAACCACCTTGTCGTTTAACCAAGGTCTACGGCACCAACCTCACCGAAGAAGGAGTTCGAGCAGAAGTCACCTGAGGATTCCACAAGAATTAAGTCGACGAGCAAGGAAGATTTCGACTTTTTGACACCATCCATGGCTTGCCCATTCTTTTCCCCGATTGGCCCTGGAGTTCATTGGACAATAGTGGTGTATTACTATTGCCTTGTGTGCCAAATCTTGATGCTCTTAGCCTTCCATATCTACATTCATCACCGCTCCCACATGAACGACGTTGATGTTGTATCGGAGATCCGGTATCAATTATCATCTCCAAGCTGTGAACCTGTAAGAACTTGGGTGCGTAGTATCTGCGTTTCTTTAACCAACACCTCTTTCTTCTAATAAATGTCCACCTTTCCTCCCTGTGCGAATCTCGGGACAAGATTCTTTTTAAGGAGGGTAGGCTGTAACACCCCTGGTGTTTAAAGCGTATAAATAAGAGTGGTTAAACAAACTAAGGCACTAAACCCTGAAACTAAAATCACTAGAAGGAATGAGAATTATACATGAGGATTGTTAAGTTTGTACTCGTGTTTTGGTTCTTGAAATTTGAACCCAACAAAAACTTTTCTAGTACAAATCTAAACATCTTCTCTTACAAGTTGCACGACAAAAACTCTAAATACATACTCTCGAGACGACGCATAAAAATTTCCTAAAAAGAAATCAGGATTGAACGGCAAATTAAGTAATGCTTCTATGCCCCTAAAGGTCTTAAAGACGAATGGCTCATGTGAAGTCAACACATGAAATAATTCCAACTAACGATATTAATGACCTTCAGAAGGCAAGGTTCTAATTTAAAATTTTAAATAAGAGTTGTGCACATCACAAACGTCTGATCAATATGAAAGGTTTGGGAAAGTATGTTCTAATTATAAACCAAACCACTTTCTCAAATGGAAGTTGTGTATCTAAAAATGTCATTGCAACCTTGGTGAGTTATGTATAACTCAGATGCTTAATCTACCAAACATAGGAAATCAAGTTTGAAAGACCAACTTAAACATGGATGAAAAACACACGGTCACACACCCTTTTTAAAGGAGCTCACCTTGGGCTATAAATAAATAATATTTAGAGTCCTCCTGATGTTCTTTAGTAAAATAATTGTTAATGATTTAATGTTAGGGTTAAACACTTGGACTAATAAAGCTTGCAGTTCTAATCATAGCCTACATGTGGCAATCTTGAGGTTTTAGTAATAAAATGAGATTTTGTTCACAACATGAGCTTTCATAAAATACAAAGGATGTAAATTAATTAATATTTAATATATGTCAGTTGTTAACGACATAATTAAAGGTTAAGCATATAAAATAATAAGCTTTTAACCTCCATGTATGTGTCCATGTTTTAACTTTAAGTTAAAATAAGATTTTTACTCTCAAAATAAAATGAGGTAGGACTTTAAATTGAAAACTCTCTTTGAGCAGCATACCTCGGATGTTTAGTGACACTTTTCAAGGTCTAAGAAAGGAGGGAGAGGTTAAATAAAATAATTAATAAAAGGAAGATAAGGCAAAACAATGGAGTTAGAATTCAGAAATTGACCAAAACTTCAAACTGAAATTCAAAACAAAGGTCTGGTGACACCCAACTGAAATCTCAAGATTTTGGTGCTGAACTTAAAAATCTCGGACCAAAAGAGTTGCTGTCATCACAGATACAACCCTTCATAACAAATCTCGCCACGGCGTTCGTTCCGCTTGATGACCCTCGAACCAGTATGTCCGTCACGATCGAGCCTACCCGTATGTCCGTCACGATCGAGCTTACCCAGTATGTTCGTCACGATCGAGCCTACCCAGTATGTCCGTCACGATCGAGCTTACCCCAGTATGTCCGTCACGATCGAGCTAGCCAGTATTGTCCGTGACGATCGAGCCTAGCAAGTATGTCCGTGACGATCGAGCCTAGCCAGTATTGTCCGTGACGATCGAGCCTAGCTAGTAGTTTCAGTCACGATTCGAGGCCCGCACGATAGGACCCTCGAGGCCCTGCAGTCCGTCCACGATTCGAGGCCGCACGATAGGACCCTCGAGGCCCCGCAGTCCGTCACGATTCGAGGCCGACGATAGGACCTCGAGGCCCCGCAGTCCGTCACGATTCGAGGCCGCACGTTAGCACGCTCGAGGCTCCGCAGCCAAGCTCGAAGGGGCACTTACCTCGAGCGAGTTCCGTCAGATCTCGAGCTCGCAGCCAAGCTGAAGGGGCACTTACCCTCGAGCGACGTTCCGTCACGATCGAGGCTTCGCAGCCAAGCTCGAGGGGCACTCACCCTCGCAGTGGCGTTTCCGACCGTTGAGGCTCGGCAAGCTCGAGCTTGCGGTTCAAGTTTTGAAGCGCCGTAGCGCCTGGTCGAAGTGCCCGGTCCAAGCTCGGAAGTTGTGTCCCACACCTCAAACTCCAACTTTTAATTTTACACGTTTCGAAGTTCAGCTCAAATTTGGAGAAAAGTTTCAAAAGGGCAAAGGAGCTCCACGGGGCTGCCAGCTCGCCCCTGGCGCGCTCTGCTCCGGCCGGAGTCCGGCCGCCACGTGGCCGGCGTGTGGCGGAGACCGCGTCGGGTCGGCCGAGCCGTGGCGGCAGCTAGCTTTTGTCCTCACGCGTTTGTCCAAGCCTTCCGTACCGTCACTTCGCGGGCGACGGCGCACTGCTGCCTCGCGCCGCGGAGCGCCATCCTGGACGAGCTCGCTCGGCCACTGGTCGCAGCCGCGCCAGCGCGCCCCGCAGTCGCGATGCTCGCTCGCTACGCGCCAAGGAGCACTGTGGAGGATCCGCCAAGCGATCACGCCACAATCTTCCTCGCCCATTTGTTGTCGGCGCGCTCTGTTCGAGCTCGACACGCATCAATGGCGCCGTCACGTCGACCTTCTTCTCCTCAGCGCAACTCCCGAGCCATCACTTCGCCGCCTCGCCTCGCCTCGCGCCGCGGGACCATTCATACGGTTC